>CM014078.1:24248901-24771806 GCA_004119915.2 Collichthys lucidus
ATTTTTTGTCACTCAGGCATCAAGACTGTATAGCAACCGGACCATGACACAAGCGATAATCATCAACGCTTACGCTTGTTTTGGTCGGCTAAATTTGACGAGACAGAGCCTGCTGACCCATGTGGGTCCATGGTATCCCTCACTGCTTTCATTTTTCTTTTTATGTTTTGGAAAAGTCATCGAAAAATGTCAAAAAAAAAAGCACACCCACACCATCATACCTAATCCTCTATGCTTCATGGTGGGAACCACACATGCAGATATCATCCATTAATCTTTAGGGTTCCCACACCTTTTTCATGAACAAATTCAAGCACTTTTCAAGCACCTTCAAGCACCATTTTTTTTCCATTTTTCCAGCACCTTTAAATAGGTAGCCTACTAGTTGTGTTTGCCATGATGGTCATGGGAAGCGCAGCGGTGCCACTGTATGGCATAATAATATGGGTCTAATTAGCATTATTTCATATGGTGGTAGATTGACTGTTTTGATTTTTAACTAATTGTGAATTGGCTTGTATTCTCAGCTTGTGAGCGGTGTATTGTGTAACTACCATAGCGCAATAACAGTGACCAACAGGTGTGGATAGTAGTCTACTGTTATTTCTCGGCAGAACACCAAGCGAGTATGATAACTGAGTTCTGCATGTAAAGGCATCGGATCAAGCGCGTAGCCGCTTAGGAAACATTTTTGTTTTCACTTGGTTTATTGAGATAGACGTTGCACAAATTTCAAGCATTTTCAAGCACTTCACAAAAAAATTCAAGCATTTTCACAACCTTGAAAACACTGAATTGAAAATCAAGCATTTTCAAGGAATTCAAGCACCCGTGGGAACCCTGAATCTTCTCTGCAAGGTAGGTGAGACGATAAATATCCAAATTCCCACTGGTCTAATGTCCATTGCTTGTGTTTCTTGGCTCAAACATACAAAAAAAAACACAGTTAGGTTTGTTAAAGAACTCTTGAAAGCAAGACATCAAAATGGCTTCCCATTGTATCAGAACGTTGCTGATGGGAGACAGCAGTGAACACCGACCCTTCATCTTTTCATGCTTAAGGCAAAATCCAGCATACACACCCCGCTGCTGGCTGTTTACCTCCCCATACTGCTCTTCTGGTCACCGCTGTTGTGTTGTAGCCGCTTAGAGAAGACAAACATAAAAGCGTGCACGTATCTTTTCTTCCTGTGCATGAGTCGGCTGTCTGGCTCTGACATGCGAGGTGTTGATTAGGACACACTTTGTGCCACTGTGTAGCAATTAGCGCGTGATCCGAGCTGTTAATTACTCTGCGTCTGAACCCCCCCGAGCTGCATTCCTGCGCCTGTGTGTGCAGGATGCTCAGGGTTTCCAATGAATATCCAAAGGAAGAGACAATCAATAGACTCCCACTGTACTGAGTACGTCCTCGTTAATCATGAATCCACCTTCTTCTACCCATTTTTGTCTCAACGAAAACAACGCTTTTCTTTTTCCAAAAACAGCCCCCAGAGTGTGTACGTTTTTAAAATGCCGGCTTATTGTTTCAGCGTCTGGCCTACAGGGAAAGGAAGCTTTTGCAAAACGATGACAAGTTTTCCATCGAGGGCTATGTGCCAGTAAAGACAACATTCTAAATGTCAACAGAGCTGTTTATCAAAAGACGGACCTGACTATGAAACAGTGATCTGGTTAGCCAGCTATCTAATGTAACTGTTTTCATGTTGTTCAGATGTTTCACTGTAGGCAGAGGTCTCTACTAAAACATGGAAACAGTATTGTTCAGGGTTCCCACGGGTGCTTGAATTCCTTGAAAATGCTTGAATTTTTTGTGAAGTGCTTGAAAATGCTTGAAATTTCACAATTAGTTAAAAATCAAAACAGTCAATCTACCACCATATGAAATAATGCTAATTAGACCCATATTATTATGCCATACAGTGGCACCGCTGCGCTTCCCATGACCATCATGGCAAACACAACTAGTAGGCTACCTATTTAAAGGTGCTGGAAAAATGGAAAAACTGGTGCTTGAAGGTGCTTGAAAAGTGCTTGAATTTGTTCATGAAAAAGGTGTGGGAACCCTGAATGTTGATGCAAAACTCTTTCACATAAAAGCATCATTTTATCAGAGTCACAGACATGACCTCCATGATTTCAGAACAGTAACTTATACACTTGGGAAGAAGAAGTTAGAGCAACTTCACAAAAGTAAGTAAATACAACTCTATCTTCAGAAAAGCTGTAGCTATAAAGTCAGACTAATAGATTTACTTGTCCGAGATATTTAAAGTAAGATCAACTTTAAGATTTTACAGTGTATAATAAGTTTTGGCAACTATAATAATTCAAAGGCAGAGCTGCTAGAACTGTATTAAAATGTACATTAATTCTGTATACATGTAGTGTACAGTATAGCAGCGCTAAAATAAATGCCTGAGATGCTGCTGCCAAGTTTTTAATTGGTCTTTTTTGCTGCTTTTAGTTGTAAAATATTCACATCTATCTTGTAAAATGATAACCTGCATGTCAGACGTGATGTGGCTCTAGCATCAGGGCTCTGCGCTTAGACTTTCAAAATCATATTTTATGACTGTAAATGGTTGCACTTTGTTTAGAGTTAGGAAAAATAATGTAAAGCAACAGACGTACACAAGTTAAAAACAGGGTTCCCATGGGTGCTTGAATTCCTTGAAAATGCTTGAATTTCATTTCAGTGTTTTCAAGGTTGTGAAAATGCTTGAATTTTTTGTGAAGTGCTTGAAAATGCTTGAAATTTGTGTGATGTCTATCTCAATAACAGTAGACTACTATCCACACCTGTTGGTCACTGTTATTGCGCTATGGTAGTTACACAATACACCGCTCACAAGCTGAGAATACAAGCCAATTCACAATTAGTTAAAAATCAAAACAGTCAATCTACCACCATATGAAATAATGCTAATTAGACCCATATTATTATGCCATACAGTGGCACCGCTGCGCTTCCCATGACCATCATGGCAAACACAACTAGTAGGCTACCTATTTAAAGGTGCTGGAAAAATGGAAAAACTGGTGCTTGAAGGTGCTTGAAAAGTGCTTGAATTTGTTCATGAATAAGGTGTGGGAACCCTGAAATGACCAAGCTGCCGTATTTGATATACTGTGTGCTTGTGTATCGCATCCCGTTGAGATTCTCTGCTTCTCTGAAAATGAGTCCAGAGTTCTTATTCTGTATTCTTTAAAAGTTTGGATTGGTCTGGCTCACCCTGTGGTCCACCTGAACAGATGGTAGGTGAGTGGGTAAAATTCACAGGTCATTAGTTGGAAAAGCTTGTATTGGTGGCGGCTTGCTGTGAGGCTGCAGCTTTTAGTAGATTTTAGTAATATTGTGTTTCAGAAGCTCATTTTGAATTCATTTCAGAAGGATTCCTGTTGAAAGCCTTCTTTTGCACTGCTCTTTTCTTCAACATTTAAAGTTTTTCAGTGCCAATCAACATCTGCTCCATATGTGGTTGCAGCAGTACGTGGCCGTTCAAGGTACATCATGACTCACTGCCCTGTGCTGCCAACGTTGATTCACTTTGTACAGAAACCATTCCTGCTTATAAAATGATGAACAGGCATTGATTGATTTTTCAGAACAGCTAGCTCTGATGGAAGCCACTTATTCACTGCTTATTTTGGGGGGGGGCGTTAAAGTCGCTGCTAGAATTTGAAATTGGATTATCATGGTATTTGCTCGACTATATCTAACAATGGCAGAAACCAAGTCGACTTAAAGGATCAAGGATCGAGTTAATAGGGAAAAATATAAAACTGACAGGAACTTTAAAGCTCAGTGCACTGATGAAACCACAAAGGTAGTCTTTTAAATCAGTTCTCTGCCATCACCTCTCCACTCAAACGTCAGTGTCGAACCAAGATGTTGGAGGCGGGTAGATCTTGGTGAGGCCGATGTTTAAAATAGGAACATATGCAACCTTTCTTCATTCTTTTGATTGGAATACTGTCCACGATCCAAACATTTGACTCATCTCTACTCACAGGTAACTTTCTTTAAAAGTGTCCACAGTCCGTTTCCAAAGTAAACCTGGACACACGCATACACGTTTGAAGTCAAATTGGATTCGGACTGATAGACATCCTTTGGTGGATGTTTTCAATATATTTGATTGTGGCCATTTTCATAGCCAGGCCCCTTATTTTTCAGACAGATTACTCTTGGCAGACTACAGAGTCCCTTGAGAGCACATGAGACACTAAAGTCTGCTTTGAAGTCGAAAGTTTTAGCTTCTCCCGGTGGGGAGCTTCATGGCAATTTGGTCCATGAACTCTTGTAGAAATGTTTGCCGGAGAGTTTTGTTATCGTGCACACACACCACAGCCTTTTATTGAGTGATGGTTAGTATTGTTGTGTGATGATATAATCAAGGTTTGGGTTCATACATCACGTCTAAACCTGTACAAGGGTGCTTTGTTCAGATACATAACAATCATGATTGATCAGAGCCAGTGAGTTATCCGTTCAATCATTTGTTTATTTAACTGAATAGTAATAAATTAAAGATGAGTATCAACTCCCTGACAAAGACTTTTTTCAAGGACAGAGGAAACCTTTAAGATCATGGATTTGACTACTTTTTCTATAATGGTCGACCAATGGTTAGAACCATTTCTAAGGTTCATGTTACCTGTTAGCTTTCCTGAACCAGAAACATCTAGACCGATCTGTTATTGTGGTGCGACTTATGCAACAATGGCATTACTGGTGTACTATGTAATATTCAATATAGATATAGGTTACATCAGATTTATGTCCCCTGCCCTTAGCCCTGATCTCTCATCTCTTTGTTTTAGATGTGGTCTACTTGAGAGTTGAGGGCACTTTTCTTTACTCCACTTGGCGGTGCTAAAAACTTGAAGGCTCTTGGCAGGGATCTGTGACGCTTTATCCAATCCATGGAGTTACTTTCCTAATGGATTCAAAGACCTGTCTTTTGGGCAACCTCTCAAATTCTAGTTCTTCCATCAAGGTTACAGAAACCCTGCTTACTATTGACACAAAATGTAGTGAAATGAAATGGAAGTCAAATCTCCCATCACTTCCTTTGGATGTGGCTCTCAGACGTCGATAATTAGGGCCCGAGCATGCGGTGCGGGGCCCTATTGAATTTCGAATGTTTATTTTTTTTTTCGTTTTTTTTTTTTTCCAGTAGACAACTTAATGCGCATTTTCGACGGCCTATTTCCCCCCAGAAAACTCATGAAAATTTGACTATCCCCCCCCATGTCAGGTGTAAAATTACGTATTTTGGGGGTCTCACACATGGACGTACGCATGGCATGCCTCGACAGCGCCACCTAGGTGTGCGATTTTGGAGGTGCCCCTTGCCACGGTTTCGCCCACGTGTACGAAACTTGGTCAGAGTATGTAACATGCCCAGACGCACAAAAAAGTCTCTTGGTGCAACGGGCTACAGTGAACTGCACGGTGTCCAAATTTTGTCAAATTTGGACTTTGGACGAATTTGGCTATCATATACTTTGTCAGAGCTGTCTGAAACTTATGTTATGTTTGTTAAGACCAATATTATGAAGACCGATATTATGCACACTTCAACATGCGCACATGTGCCAGGGCCCGACCATCGCTGCTCGCAGCGAAGCGTATTCATCTGGTTGCAATCTGTACCCTCACCACTAGATGGTGTCGTGGAGGGGTGTCCCATACTGTCTCTAAGCACGTGGCACATGTGGTGGATATAAAAAGTCCATATGTGCCCTTGCCGCTGCCATTTCCATCTCCAATGCATATCGCATATCCCCGCTCTGCGTACATTAACCGAGCTGTGGTGGTGGCGGCGAGCTGGGAATCAATGCAATCTCTTCCAGCTGTCACCGCGGAGCATCTTCCTTCCTGCCTGACAGATGAGCGAGCGTCTCTCCCGCTCTTTATGTCGCGCTGATTAGATCCAGAGGCTTCCCGTGGCATCAGCGCCTGCATGGTGATGCGATCCGGGTTTAACATCGGCTCCCGGACAAACGAAAATGACAAATGATTCCGCGCTATTTTCCAAAAGCGAGGAGCTTCGTTTTGTCATCGCGGTGAGTTTAGTTGCTGTGATCATTACATGTGAATGGAAACTAAGACGCCTTGATTGCCCATGATTACTATACACAGCAGGACAATGACAAATGACGGAGACGAAGAGGACACGATGAATGATTGATGCCTTTGAGTTAACCCAAGCTGCCCTACCGTACAGGTCAGAGATGAGCAGATCACACTGTGCTGGAACAACCTCCAGATGTGATTATGTGCATGGATGGGAAACAAGGAACGGCTACAAGTTGTTGAGATCTTGTGTGAAAAGCACAAAGTGATGCAAACAGAAATCACGGCAAAGAAGAGGCCTACTTAGTTCCACACTGAAAATTGATCAGGAATCAAATAAGGTAATCGATATCGAATCGGACCCATAAGCAGAATCAGTAATGACATTCATCAGTGAAATCAATCCCCACCCCTAAATGTGGAGACCAGGACGCACTCTGGTTATATGTATTCTACCAGCATAGTGTGAATATAATAAGAATGCAGCAACATATCATGGTACCGGTGGCTCAGGAGTAACACTTGAAGTTAACTCTGCCTTTTGTTCTACTTCGCCCGGCGAGATGTTGCCGGTGTCCTGCGAGAGCAGACTTTATTGCAGAGACAGCACAGTCTCCACTGATTATCCTGCAGACGACATATATATTAGCCGCCGCATCGGCTGCAGCCCTCTGCGCCTCTGCTCCTCCTCGACTGGGAACTTTTAATATTTCTCGAACTCATACCTCGGCGCAGCGGGACGCGGCTCGTTTCGCTGCAAATCAGCGTCAGGACAAAAGAAAAGGAAATAAAAACAAGCCGCCTGCGTTAGGCCCGGCTGTACTGTGTGTGTGTGTTTACAGAAAAGCCTGATTTAGATAAAAAGGTGGTCCAGTGGGGGTGTTACAGTAATTCCGCTTTGTAGAGTTCCATTTAAATGGAATGAGGATCTCTTTATGTTGTACATGCTCTATCATCAAATATGAATGTGAGTTGATGGGTCTACACACAGCCCAGTTTGATTCAAAGTGGACTGGACCAGTAAATATTAATAATTCATAACCTAACAACGTCTTCTACTGTAAAGAAGCACCAATATTCACACTTATCCAGTGGGAAGACTTGGCGGCCCACCTTCCATCCGGGCGTAGGTGGCGAATTAAAAAGCCTTCGACATTGTTGACATTTAGATCGGAAAGGTTTATGTATGCCGCAACAATCAATGTGTTATATTAACAATGGATTCAATGGCTATGTCTAACGTGAAAGGTGTTGCCTGTAGCGTAAACCCACAGAGAATCACCACCGACTCTGCAGCTTCACCGCAGCTCTGCACAGCATTTTAGTCTCTTTCGGCTCCTTGTTTTTTTTTTTTTTTCAGCGCCATCATAAAGCAGGAGGAAGCTGCTCCCCACTCTGATACACAGCATCCAGCTTCTATTCGTTATCTGGATACAATACATGAATAACTCGTAGCTAACATGTCTGTAATAAACTTCACAGGCTCCGTTTATTAACTCTGTTTTATCTCCGTTTTTGGTCTCCTCCATCTCCTCAGAGAAATATCTGGCTCTTCAGCTGCTTGACTCTCTACAGTGCAGAGATGTATAGTAACGAAGTGGAACTACTTAAGTACTGTACTTAAGTACTAAAATGCAGTATCTGTACTTTTTTGGAGTATTATTTTTTCCCCAACTTCCACTTTTACTGCACTACATATTTTTGATGAATTTAATACTTTTACTCCGATACATTTTTCATGTGCTGAGTCGTTACTCGTTACTATTGTAGCGTCCAGCCGGACACGTGATGAATGACGAGGCGATATTGAACAAACTGCATTTATTGCTGAACGGTTTGGTTCCAGGACTCAGTGACTGTCGGCCGGAACCACGCCAAAAAACCAACTGAACAGTCCCGGTCTCACATCAACCTCGCTCGTGCGCCGTACGTCATACACCTGACGCACCCAGGTGCGCTCTCTCACCTGCTGCCCCGCCCCCTCGCTCTCGCATTCATTCAGACGCATTCACAGACCATGGGAAATCACAGAACTCTACCATGAACATTGTAACACTGTAACATTAGAAGTTGTGCCTCAATAAATATTTGAAATAACATAAACAACAATACTTGTACTTGTACTTTTACTTGTACTTTTACTTTCAGTACTTAAGTAGCAATGTTTTACATACTTCTACTTGCAATACTTAAGTACAAAACATTTTGAATACTTTAGTACTTTTACTTAAGTATGGTGTTTAAAGAACACTTCAACTTCTACTCAAGTCAGTTTTTTGATATAGCACTTGTACTTCTACTCCACTCCTTTACTCCAGTACTTTATACATCTCTGCTACAGTGAAACACGTAAAGCAGAGGGAGCAAATCGAGGTGCTGCACATGGTCATAAAAAATACTTTCTAACAAGACTGACATGCTCAGAGCTGGGTTATCACGGGACATTGGCATTGGGCCTCGATAATGTTCTTGTGGCTCACTGGGATCGAATCCCAAACCAGCCGGGCTCCGGAATCTTTTTGAATGCAAAGAGAGCAGAGGAGGAGAGGGAGGTGGATGCATTTTCTGCAACCTTGAATTCAAAGCTGTTAATAAGGAACTTTTGGGTTGTGGTAATCCTCCTCCTGTCTGACTCTTGCTTCGTCTTTTTAGCCGTTTAATCCATCAGGAGGAAGCTTCAAATGGACCGTTTGACCAGTGACCTTGAGGAAAAGATCTGCAGAAAAAAAATGCTCCAAAACGACTTGATCAACAATATATTGCACGTTCGCAACTGCAGACCTGATCGATTATCTATAACTCGTTAGTTAATATCAATAAAGCTTGTACAACTGCTGGCGATATCCAGTAAATCTCAGCTTAACACTAAGATATTTTTTTAAATCTATCTTGAAAGACAAAAGAAAACATATAATAATATGCAAAGCAGCTGTGGTTATGTAGGGAAAACATCTGCATATATATGAGGATATATGTATAAAAAGGAGGACAGCAGGAGGACGGAGCAAACCATAGTTAAAGTCAATAAATATTGGCAGAGGGAGGGCAGGAGACGGTCGTTATAGCAACACTGAAGTTGGAGTTGGAGCACCTCTGGGCACCTACCTAGAGTCCAGGACGGGGTGAAGTGCGCCGGGTGTGCCGGTCGTGTCTAACAAAACTTTGAAAATAACTTCATCTCTCCCAGGCTCATTATTTCTCTGTACTAGTAATCGTCGAATTCAGACATTTTAAATATGTCAAAAAGAACTTGAGTTATGAATAATGCTGATTCTAAATAATTACTAAGTTCACAACTATTTTTATTGACATATGTTTTGGATCAGCATCTTTCAGGTTCAGTCTAAGCAGCCGTGTCTTGCAATAACATTTCAGCTTAAGAACAGATGAATCAGTGTTGGGACTAGGGGTTGTACAGACTTTACTACGCCACAATGACGTTTAGAGCTTGACGAGTCGCTAATCGAGAGAGGGCTGGCTTAATTCGTGGCTGCTGCAGCTAGTAGTGGCATTTCCGGTGGCAGCTGGCACCGGACAGATTGAGCCAGCCCCTGCTGCACTAATCTCATATTTTGATGCAAACACGATGGACACAAACGTTACCTGGCTGTCCCAGCGACAAGCACGCCAAGCGAGAGGATTTTTTCACTCGCTGGTAAAACCATCACGTGACAGCGGGCGAGCCTTCACCCAGCGCACGTAGATGCGCTCGTGTTCCTGCGCGCAAACCAGGACCAAAAAAACAAAACTGTGACTGAGCAGGACTGTGACGATGACTGGGCTTGCAGGTGTTGTGTTGTTTTCCTCCCAAATTGTTTTGTTCAGTATTTTGTTTTCCACTATGGGAGATGTAGATTTACGTGTAGATAGGGACGGACTGGCCATCTGGCATACCGTGCATTTGCCCGGTGGGCCGACGTGCTATTTGGGCCGACAAGTCCCGATATATATGTATTGAACAAGTAGATCACACACCCCAAACACACTCACGAGAAAAAAAGTTCAGTCAATGACGTCACCGGCGACTCGTCGACATCGACTCGACTTTCATCATATTAGTGTCAATTTATAAAAATCTGAAGTCGTGCAACCCCTAGTTGGGACTCGTCATTAAAGATTGCAGTCTGAACCTTGGCGGTGATACATTTAACCCGTGTGTTGTGCTTTAAAACTTGTGATTTATGTTCTGGGCCGGGCCCGAAAAACAACAACAAGCCTCCTCGGAGAATCCTGCATGTCCGGTGCTGCAGCCACATGGACAGCACTACATCTGTGTCTGCCTGTAAAGAGGCGGCGGAGACATGAGAGACCTCTGTAATCCGGCGGTATTAAAACAACCTGCAGGGGAAGTAAGGCCGTGATTAAATTTGTTAGTCTGAGACAGACCCTTTACATTTGGTGAGTAACCCAATTTGGGCCGTGTCTGCTGGGGCCTGGTGAAAACACCGCTCCCCGCGCTGCTGCCATCCAAGCCACCCGCCATAAATCATCCGTGCTGTTTCATCTGGCCACGGAGTGGCAGGGCAAAAAAAATCATCCGCCACTGACCTCTATGTCCTACATGCTGTGGTTTCCATCAGAGGCGCTACTCTCTCCTCTTGTTTCCCAACACCGTGCTGTATATAGACCCGGAGCTGTACGTGCAATAATCGTTACTTTGCCAGCTGGCGTTTGATGAACGTGCAGGCAGTAAAGATGAACATCAACCTAAACAAGAGCATAATGTTTACAGCGTGATGTGTAATTTCAAATCAAAGCCCAGAGATGTTGTGGTCAAACTACCCTCTTCAGCTTTAGCACAGTTTTCATTGTTATTATACATTTCATTGTTCTCAATCTAGCAAACATGTAGTTTATGCGCAGTAAATGTAGCAGGCTGTTTTCCCCTTGCAGCCAGTAGTCGAGTTGTAAAATGAGCGAGGGGGGGCTGGGGGTCCTCCCCCAGAAAATTTTGTATTTCTTAGATGCAATTTCCTGCATTCTAGTCAACTTTAGGGTGACTTGCTAGACATGGCAAATCCTAAATCCCAACATCATGTCATTCACATCTTTTTTAAACATATTTGTAAAAACATTTTAAATATCGTTATTTGTGAATGTGCTCAAATATTTTTTTAAGCACAATCTTTGTGTATGTTTTTAGATCTTTTTTAAACACATTTTAACATCTTTGTGTGTTTTTAAACATATTTAAATACATTTAAACACATTTTTGTTAAAAAAAACATCTTCACTGTGTTTAAAAAAACACAATTTAAGGAGGAGTAAAGAAGACTTCGAGTTTTAAGACGGCGCGATGTTTGAAACAAGCGTTATCAAAAGAATATGAAGCTGCAGGTAGCAGCTAGCGGTGCTGCTAAAGCTAAAACAACACAGAGTGTGGATCCTGATTGGCGGGTTTTGATGATTGACACCTGTCGACCAATCAGATTCAGGAGAATCGATAGTACCGCCCACACTCACCTTTGACCCACCAATGACGATCCAGAATGAAGTAAACCCAAAGGTGGTATATTGCACCAAGGGGTCACACTTCACTGTCAAAGCCTCTTTGTCTTTATGTAACAACCAGGAGCTTCGTGACTGATTCAAACTAAAGCAGAGACGGAGCAGGAGACATTAGCAGCATTTTTTTGCTGGAATAGAACTTTTGACCACAAATGGAAATTCTATTTCCAGTGTTAAATATAAGTAATTTCCACATACATTGATAAAATGCCACAAGGGATGATTTTGACCATTTTTTTCCCCCAGGGGGGGGTGCCACCCCCTCCCATCCCCCCTCAACTCGAGTACTGCTTGCGGCACGATGCTCGCTACAGTAGTTGAGTCAAAAAAGCTCCAGTACACCATCAGCAGTTTTTCAGTAATAGTTTTTCAGCCTATAAATAGATGATAATAAAAGTCATATCTTTATTTATTCAGACATAGCTTCACATTCACGTTCGCACCTGGAAGCCGTCCGGAACAACCACAGCGTTGATCCGCAGGCCACCGAGCAGCCCCCAGCTGGGATTTCAGGGCCTTGCTCAAAGGCACCTCAGTGGTGGTAATGATGGAGACACATTTTCACTTTCTCCATGCAGACACCAGATTTATCCCGGAAACCAACGACCTTCCAGTCACGAGCTCGCTCCTCTAACCCCCGATGCCACTGCTGCCCGCAAATAATTCATAGCCCGCAGGCCAGCTGTTGTGTTTAAATCAACATTATTCATGTTTTAGAGAACAGAGAGAAAAGCGCTGCGGTGCATTCAAATGTTTACATACGTTCAGTATTTCAATATTTAAATAACACACAGGCTGGACACTGATCATGGTTTGTGTTATAATGCAGAGATAATTATGATACAGTCAGGTGCACTTCCACCTTGTTGTGTTTGTGTTTCTAAATGTGACACTACGTTAAACATCATGATGACGTGTCATTCATATTTCAACATTAAACTCGCTGCCGTATTTTATTTTACAGGGTTCCCGCGGGTGCTTGAATTCCTTGAAAATGCTTGAATTCCAATTCAGTTTTTTCAAGGTTGTGAAAATGCTTGAATTTTTGTGAAGTGCTTGAAAATGCTTGAAATTTGTGCGATGTCTATTTGTCACTGTTATTGCACTATGGTAGTTACACAATACACCGCTCACAAGCTGAGAATACAAGCCAATTCACAATTAGTTAAAAATCAAAACAGTCAATCTACCACCATATGAAATAATGCTAATTAGACCCATATTATTATGCCATACAGTGGCACCGCTGCGCTTCCCATGACCATCATGGCAAACACAACTAGTAGGCTACCTATTTAAAGGTGCTGGAAAAATGGAAAAACTGGTGCTTGAAAAGTGCTTGAATTTGTTCATGAAAAAGGTGTGGGAACCCTGTATTTTTAGTTCCAGAGAGTTAGCACCTCACCCACGAGCCGTGGGGCAGATATTCAGACTTTTATATCTTGTATGGGGTCGAACTCCAAAAGCGTCACATACTACATTTCCCATAATGCATCAAACATCATTTCATATTGCATCACCTGTTGGGGGCAGGCCAATGAATCTACCATTAGACCGCTAAAATCACTATACAAACAAGCTATAAAGATTCCCACTTCATTACCACCACTGTAATATCCTAGAGAAACACCATTTATTAAGTTTTGAAAACTTTAGAGAGTTTTCAAGCTTGTGTATGGTGTACAGGATTCTACATGGTCTGGCCCCAGCATGTCTTTTGGAGTTTGTAGGTCATCGACCTGCTAGTTCCATCCGATCCTCAAGAACAGCATCTGTTTATGACTGTAGTATACCTCCTTACCGCACAACTTTTGGGCAGTCTTCTTTTTCTTTTAAGGCCGCAACACAGTGGAATGCACTACCAGTCAATTTAAAGAGCTGTCTCTCCATCAGGAGCTTTAAGTCACAGCTGAAATTTTCACTAAAAAACAGTCAAACTGTGACCACTGATTTATGGTGTTTTTATGTTGTGTGTGTTTGTGTGTGTCATGAGTGACTTGTCTATTGTATTTATGTTCATATGTTTTTTTAAGGTTTTATGTCCTGCCAGTGACTGCGGTTGTAAATTAGCCTGAGGCTAACTCTGGTACAATGCATTAAATGGCAACATTAATGTTTTAATTGTACATGGTCCCTAATAAACGTAAACAAACAAACAAACAAACAAGGGGGCGGCAGTAGCTAAGTCCCCTGGGACTTGGCTTGGGAACCGGAGAGTTTCCGGTTCAAGTCTTGCATGGACCAAATATGGAAGGTGGACTGGTAGCTAAAGAGGTGCCAGTTCAGGCCCATCACTCCACCATCTCTCCAAAAATTGCATGTCCACGCCTTGTACTGCATGTGTGTGTATCTGGGTTAAAATGCATGTAAATAAATAGAGCATCATTAGTTCGACACTCCCTGTCCGGTTAAACACTAATTGAGTCTGTTACATGGACTTCCCCAGTTGCTAAGATGCTGATGTTGTGATATCATTGGGTTTACTATAGAAGATATTATACATTTCAAATTCAAATTTAACCTGGAACAGACTCAATGTATAGCACCTAGACAAAAGTAAAACATCTTAGAATCTTTTCATTTTTGTGTATTTGGTCACTTTAGGATGTAATGATGGAAATAATGATGTGGGGTACTTTTAACGAAATGTCAGAACAGGTCAGTTTGGACCTGAACTTTAGCACCAATGCTTCGCGTTTAGATCCCGCCCTGGTGTGGGTCACGTGCACATGTGCTGTGAACAATGCCATTGGCTCTGTGGCGTGACAATCTGCCAATAAAAAAAACATCCAAAAACATTTTTTTTTCCAATCAACAGTGATCTCACAAACGACGTCTGTGAACTCTGAATGACTAAAATCCATTAGAGCGACTCATATAGAACTCATATATATATATATATATATATATATATATATATATATATATAGATAGATAGATAGATAGATAGATAGATAGATAGATAGATAGATAGATAGATAGATAGATATTATGGCATGCCATTCAGGAAATATACCTTTGAATATATTGAATGAAGTCTGAATATATGGAATAAAACCTTGAATATATTGAATGAAGTCTGAATATATGGAATAAATGAAACTTTGAATATATTGAATGAAACCTTGAATATATGGAGTGAACCTTGAATATATTGAATGAAGTCTGAATATATTGAATGAAACCTTGAATATATTGAATGAAGTCTGAATATATTGAACGAAACCTTGAAAATATTGATTGAAACTTCACTGACGTCAGACCTAGCGACAGTGCCTGCAGCCATCTTCATTCAATATATTCAAGGTTCACTCTATATATTCAAAGTTTCATTCAATATATTCAAAGTTATGACTTTTTGTTGCTAGTCATATTGTATGTGCCATAATCAGCCTAATTTTAGTTGCTGACCATGCTTCAAATGACAGAACATTGTCACAGAGATAAAGCAGTGTAATCAGGTCAGCCTTACATTAGCTGCATCTGCATGTGATTCATAACAATAACGCGACTCCCCTTTAAGACTGTTGAATTATTGATGCGTTAATGTTTTAAGCGGCGACAAACAATTCATCACCGCGCCTCATGAATGCGAAACATTCATCAGGAAAGTAACCGGTCACTGTAACTGTCACATAAATGTAGAGGAGGGATTATTTATGTCAATAATGATTTTATCCGACGTGGTAAATATTTAACCCTAACTCTATTAGAGCTGACACACCGGTGCAACGGTAATAACAGCTTACTCGGCGACGGCTCGGCACATCTGCTCAGCAGTCACACGGCTACATTCAGCAGCGTAATCACACGTGCATCTGTCCCTCTTTGCTCTCTTTCCCGTTCACGCTGTCGTCTGTAAACATTTTAATTGAATGGCATCGGTTTGTCGTTGTGATGAGACAATTGGAAAGTGAAGAGAAACGAGGATATTAGAGCAGGCCAGCTGCTTCCCCCCCAACACGCACCCGGATTACAGCATTAGTCCATCCGGGATCACCACGGTCCTGCCGGACAGTCCATTACACACAAATGAAGCCATACAGTGGAGCGGACCAAAGTCCAATTTCACCGCAGCAAATTGCAAATAACATATTTTTCCTATTGAAGTCACAGCACAAATGAATGGACGGTACAGATCATTAGTCAGCATGACCGTTCAGCAAAGTCATCCCATGAATTTTACTCTGACATCTGTCTCCAAAAACAAATGGGTCCAGTCTCGCTCCCAGATCATTAATTACGGCAGCTCAGTTGCCCCCGTGCTTCAAACTATGACTGGAGGTAAGACGTCTACTGTCATCTATGGGTGTGCATGATGTTCTGACGTGTGATCAAAGTCAGGCGATGTAGAAAAGAGTGAGGAAGTGTCATGTGGAAGAGGTTGGTGTGGGTGGATTGGTCAAAGAAACACAGGACTCTCACCCAGGAGGCTTTAATCCTGATTGGAACCGTGCCTGAATCTAGCCAACCACTTCACTGTAAAAAACAAAACAAAACTGTAGTACCTCGGTGGCCACTTGAGGCTGGTTCCAGATGTGAGTCAGTCTCCATAAGTCCCCATGTTTCACAGCCGAAATAAACATGTTTACAGCCTGGTACAAAAAACAGTTTTGGTCTCTGTAGCTAATTTCCCCGTTCATGACAACTGTACTGAGGGTGAATTTATATACATATAGATATATATTTAACATTTAGCTTCAACATTTAGATTTATATTTAACATTTAGATATATATTTAACATTTTGCTTCAACATTTATATTTAGATTTATATTTAACATTTATATTTAGGTTTATATTTAACATTTAGATTTATATTTAACATTTGGATTTATATTTAGCATTTAGATTTTACATTTAACATTTGGATTTAAATATTTAAAGTATCTCTAAGTTCACAAATATTGTTCTAAATGTGCAAAAAAGTGACTCTCAAAAATTTAAACCAGTTTTTTAAACATCGTTTTTAGCTAAATGTGACAAAATGTTGCTGTTATTTTCAGAGCGAGACGCTCTACAAACGGCACCCCATATAACAAGACGTTGCATATTTAAATAAACAGATTTGTATTTAAGCTTACACACACATGCACCAAAGCTGTCAGATTCAGCATCTTGCTCAGTGACGCTTCAGCTGGACTGGGCAGCAGGGCATGAATTACTCAGCAATGACAAGTCTACCACCTGAGTCACGTTTGCTGTTTCTTTTATATTATTCCTCACTCTGCAGGACATTGCATATCATTCACATGTGCAAAGCTGCTGCTGCTAGAGTACCCACAGAGTCTGAGTCTGAGTCAGCCGCGGACCAAGCTGCTGTTTGAAAGGGAAGAATAAAAACACAGTTTGGACAAAAAAACTTAATGTCTGCTCACATTTTGTGTCATCCCAGGTCAGTACGCTCCCAACAAACTAAGTTGCACAAAGTGCTGTTGGTCCATGTCTAAAGACAGGAGTGTTTAAGTGCCTGCTGTCAGAAAGACACTTTCATACACTCCTCAAACATCATAGCGTTACACTTAGTTACGCACACACAAAGCGACGCTTCGATGCGATGCGCTGTATCAGTATAGACTAAAACGAGACTGACCTCCGAAGAATCGACACACGACACTCAATGATCACACAGTAAAGTCACAAAGCCCTCTAGTGGCTCGGAGTTATGACCCCTGTTCATCACCGAGCCGAGTGACGTTATTATAGAGCCACAAAATCAACAGAGGGTGAAGGTTAGGGACGGAAATCATGACCGGGTTCTAGTTGAGAACCGGCTTTTATTTCACCTTATTAACCTATTTATATACTTATAGGCCTGTATGTGTTGTGATTTAGTTATGTGATTGATAAAAAAAGCTGCATAGTTATTGTTGGTTATTCATTGCCAAGAGCTGTGCATCCAATTGGATGAATTGTTTGCTATTTCTCAATGATCTGCACCCTCACACTCACCATTATTTTGGTGAAAACTGTCAATTATTATGACCAATTTATTTTTTTCTTTAACCACTATATTTATTTACTTTGAATTGATCTTGTACTATTTGCCAACTTGAACATTTATGCTTCTGTACTGACTTTATTATCTTATTTATTTATTCTTATTTTATTAGTTTTTATTTTAATTACTTATACTTTAATTTACTCACTGGTTAGTTTACTTACCCATTTTTTTTTATTATTTTTTTTTCACAGTTTATTTTATTTATCTTTACTTATTTATTTATGTTCCTCTCTTTTTTTGGATTATCCTTAATTTATTTTTAATTTACACTTGTCTATCTGTTGGGGCTGGGTGCCAGAGGGATAGGGGTGGGGGTTGGTATTTGCTCTGGGGTATGCTGAATACTGTTGTTTTCTCAAAAATGTATTTCAATTCAATAAACAGAAAGTTAAAAAAATAATAATAATAATAAAAAAAAAAAATAAATTGGTGGACGCCCTGCAGTACCTCTCCGGACCACTGGTTGAAGACCCCTGTATTAGTGCATACATGCCTTTTTTGCTAATATGTCTACCCAGTGTACCCTGCGTTGATGGTTTCCGAAAACAAAGTATTTATTTGAAATGTTTTCCCGAGTCATTCTACCCGCAGAGGAGCCAGATCGGGAAATAACTGTGTTACTCAAACTGACAAAAGATGTTGACCTACAGTACCTACGCGGGCATCCAATCCAAAGATTGATCGGGATGGAGATTGCAAACTTTTATTTTCCATCCAACTTTGTTTTTGATGATGGCAGATGAATTATTGTCCAATCTCGAGGCCCTGCGTGAGAATCTTTGTTGGGTACAGTGACAATTAGAGGAATTGGGGGATCAACAGCTTATGGTTTACTCCAGGACCTCCCACCATGTTAATCCATCCATGAATAAATGATAAGACATCTCTGGATATGATATGTTTACCGCACACAGTTCTGATCCGTTAATATGGGACGGTCGTTCTTAGGCTGGATTTTCCGGTTGAGGATTTAGAACTCCCATTCTGCCTTCACCTCTGAGTCATTCACATGGACACAAGTCATGGAGAAAATCCGTGAGGCACTGACTGATGAGTGGAGGCTGAGGACACATTTTCCAACCATGTTGGGGAGAGTTTCTGGAGGCCATTACTGCTTACCTCTGTTCCTCACCATTTAGCTGCATGTACATATATTGACTGTGAAGATTTCATATTCATCTATTAAGGCTCCACAGGGAGGGGAATGCAATCAACTGGCTTCGCTGCCGAGGTGTTTACCTGCATTTTTAATTCCCGTTATGGGAACGCGGCAGAAGTCCTCGCTGCAGCTGCTCACAGCGGGGCTTTTACCCCTCATTCCCTCCTCATACCCCCAGACCACACACACACACACACTAAACCTTCATCTCTGCCCACTCCCATTTGGTGCACTACCTTGTCACCGCGGCGATCGATACGCCTCGGTAATGGCTGCCTGGAGAGTGGTGCGCTTGAATGACAGTTCTGGGACCGCGGTTGAGTGATGGAGCCGCCGTTGCCAGCTTAATTAACTTCCAGTCGAGTCTCCAGTATTCACATTCAGCACCTCCCCTCCACCGCCCGCATCCCTCCTCCCCTCTAACCCACTCCCGCCTCCACCCCTTACCATTACCCTAAGCATAAACAACATGCCAATTAAAAAGGGTGTCTGCTTTGTTTGCACACACAAGTCTCCAGATAAATATTCATCTCGGCATGTACAGGGCTTGTTGGCTTCATCATATATTATGGATCAAACAATTTTCTTTGCTACTCAAAGAAACTTTCCCTGTCTCATGAAAAGAATCCCGCACTTACAGGGGCAGCATTTGACACAAATGTCACAGGAGATCGTATGAAGACATCCACTGCGCCTCAATGACTGCAGATTACTATTAAAGATTTCAATTTTCCCCCCTGTCACTTCAGTTTTAAGTCAAAAGCTAATTTGCTTGGCTTGTTGCAAAGGGGATCAATACATTGAATGGTGAGGAAAGGGGAGGGGGTGGCTGATGAGGAGGGTGATTTCCAGGCACTTTTACTGCACGGAGCGTGGATGCCGGGGGGCCGTCGGTAGGGGGGGCAGCAAGCAAGCAGCACTCTTTGCTATTCAGCTCAGAAAGTGTGTCTTGTTTTCCCTTACCGAGCACAACGGCAATCCACAAAGGCCGAAACAGTCAGAGGATTTAGCTTAGCTGGCAGAGCCCAAACTGTTTGCAGATGCAGTTCAACGTCTCAAAAGTTTCAAGAGCTAGATTGGAGGTATTGATTGGAGTCAAACTCAATAAGCAGCCCCAGCAGCCGCATCAGTGAGACTCAGCCCGTGCTGAAAGTGGAGACCTTCGCCGGTGTCATAGAACGCTGCCATGTAGGCAAACAGTCACGGAGGATACCTGGAATACGATGATTTATATTTTGAATACATTTCCACAGCGCTGATTCTATTAGCACAACACCCACCGTCTCCACACACACACTGCTTTTCAATCAAAAGTTACCCACTGTGACATTTTTTCTATTGGCGTCAAGCTGTTATTTCTTCACCTTTAATATTAAAAGATCTTTCATTTCCAAGGATATCATCATCGCCGACACCTAGAAGAGATGGAGATCTTATGGTCAGAAAGCAAGAGGACCGTCTGACCTGACCAAAGAGCGCTCTGTTTATCTCAGTAATGAAAAATGTTCCACTTGTACAGTCCAACGTGATCCCATACAACAACTCTGACATCAATTCAAGAGTGCATTACATTGAAAGTAAGGTGGCGACTATATTAGAAACACCCGAACGCAGCCCAGCTGAACACCACTACAAACGATAACCTCGATAATAAACAGAACAGTGGAATGAATACCTCCTTGACAGTGTCAACACACTTTATATCATTTCTGTCATATACAGTGGTCCCTCGTTTATCGCGGGGGATACGTTCTAAAAATAACCCGCAATAAACGAAATCCGCAAAGTAAGTTTTACAAATATTATACATGTTTTAAGGCGGTAACACTCCTAACCACACACTTTTACACACCTTTTTACACGCATTTTGTGCAGTACTCCCTTAAACAGGACGCAGAACACATGTGCGTTCATACTGTTACAGTACGCTGTAAAAAAAAAAAAAACATGCAAAGTTACACTGAAAAAAATCTGCGAGTCCGCGAAAAGTGAACCGCGATATAGCGAGGGGCGACTGTACATGTAATATTAGTAGAGAACTGAAGAAATTGTTCAGTTTTTAAAAGAATAATAACATATCACTGTCATATTTAAAGCCAGTCGTAGTTTTTTTCTTTTTCAGAAAACAAAAAGTTCTCATGTTTATGACAAGAAAGCTTTCTTGTGAAAGCGTAATAATTCTAGTATTAATGAGAAAACATACGTCATAATTAGCTGAAAGATTAAAGTTTTAACATCGTTATAATATGAAAGAGATGCAGATTTTCAGCTCATGATGGCAGTAATACAATACGTTTATATAAAGTGTTGCTGTGCATAGTTCTGTATTTGTATCTTATTTTACTGCTGCTTCACTGATACATAATTGAATGAATTATTCAGGAGGCTCCCTCCACGTCATTCATTTGGGTTCCTTAGCGCCGCTGACATGATTCTGCGTCTTAAATGTCAGAGGAGATCATGTGTTACCGATAACAGAGGCGTCTCAACATGTGTTATATTTACTTTTTTTTTTTTGGTTACAGCATAATTATTGTGTCATTTTTTTTTTTTTTCAGAGACACGTCGGCGTCGACTTGACGCAGCCTGAGGGGGAGCAGCCGAGCGTGAAACACGTTGAACTCCAGAGGAGCTCTTATTAGGGGTAATAATAACAAGCCTGCGAAATGATGTTCGGAAATAATTTCAAAGCCCCGCGGTCGCGTGTCGTCCTCCGTAAAAACCCACGAGACAGAGAAGCAAATCTCTATGTGAGAAATTCAAGTTTTAAAGAAACGACTTCTGATTGCGCAGACACAATGTGTGTGAATGGGTGCATTCAGTGTCACACACAGCGTGGGAACTTTGAGTTGCACACATAGACTTAGATTAGTTAGATAACATTTTCTTTGTGTCGGTCTTTGTGTAACCCCACTGTTCGGTTTTTATCACAGCTTTACAGAAGGTTATATAAAACCTCGAACACTGAGACATTTTTGAACACCGTGTCACAATGACCATGCACTCAGTGCTTCTTCTCTTTTTCTTTCTTTGTGCAGTCACTAGCAGTTTGTGAAGCCTTTTTTTTTTTTTTACGCTGTTTCACTTCTCCAATTCTTGGCAGGACTGTGCCTTTTAAGACGACTTTTAATGTGAAACTCTGCAGGAAGTGTTGACTTTCATTAACATTCACTAAAGAGCAATTGAAAAAGTTCAAGGTAGAAACAAAGAGTAAGTGTAAACGGTATTTCTGTTTAACTGAGAGAGGCCAACAATGGGTTCCACTTAAACAAAGTGTTTCCTTGTCAATGACGCCAGGTGCTTGCTCATTGTGGGAACTGTTGCGTCTCTGTACAGTCTAGACCTGCTCTTTATGAGATAACTTCTCTTATGATTTGGCACTTACATACCAAACTGATAGGTTGCACACACGACACACGCGACCATCCAATCAAACTCAATAAAACCTTACGCCTTTCTTTTTTTTTCTCTTTTTTTTAGAAAATACTGTGTGATATTTTATTAAAAATGTTGCAGAAAAAGTTTATACAGGTGTCCAGCCAGAAATATCTCTATTATCACTTAAGGCAAAACCGCAAACAAATATAAGACAAACTAAAATTTGAAAACTCTACATTAAAACCCTTTGTTATCTTGACTGGTTTAGAGACCAAATGGCAAGAATATATCTTTTATAGAATTTACAAATGTAGCTTAAAATCTTCTTCATGTACTTTCATTTTTTTGTTGTTGTTGTAATAGGATGCAAAACGGAAAAAGAGTTAATGGTTACTTTTGTCTGTAATTTTATAATAATTAATATTATTAATATTTACACTCATTCACTTGCTTTTGTAACCCAAAATATCACAAGCCTGGCACAATACTTTACATATTGCTAGCATATGACAATTTGAAATATCTAACATATAATTCTTTACAAACATATCCAACTAATATTGATACAAAAAAAGTCACTGCCTTTTTTTTTGTTCTAAATAATACATTGCTGGTCACATTGTAAGCTCAGGCAGCGCTGAGATTGCAAGACAGAAAAAGCCACAAAAAAAATAAATAAAAAACTATTGGAAGCATAACAGGATGACGGCAGGTGATCAGTCCTCATTGTCAGACAGGAGACGTGTCTGAAAATGGAGAGTAAAGCTCTTCCTTGGACATGCAGCGGTCTAAAGAGTGGGGGAACAAAGCAACGCACGAGACAGTTACCGGATGTGATGACCTGCACACGCCATGTGCAACTCTCCAAAGATGGGATTGTGTTCGCATTTTGGTCGTTCTGTGAAAACAAAAGAATGAAACACGGCGTGGAATCGGGAAAAAAGAATGGAGGAGGATGTTTGGGATATATTTACACGCACCGAAACAGAAAAGCACAAGCTGGTAAAAACCTAAAAGATCTCAGCCAAAAGAAAACAAGAATAGAAGAACTCCTTTAATAGATTTTTTCCTTTTTTTTTCTCAAATTTCCACGCACAACTATATACCTTTTTTCTTTTTTTCTCAGTTTTTCTTTTTTACAAAGTTTTCATAAATACATTTCAGGCTGGGGTGTAGAATTCTGTGCCCACGTCACGTGTTCGATGCATGAAGGATCATGAAAAGATGATGTTCCTTGACGGTCCTTTGTTGCTTTTCAACAAACTGTCTTCCTGCTGTGTGTGTGTTTATGGCACAAAAGCCTCTGCCGAGGCTTCTCTGTCACACTGGAACTGTTCATTTTGTGTCCTAAGAATATTAACAGTCATCCCCTGGGTGCCTTGTCTTTTGGTAAAACTCCTCGAACCCTTCCATGAAGCTTAGCTCCAAATAGAGTTATTACTATAGTAACATTCACTTTGAATATTTTCAATTTATACTGTATATACTTTTCAAGAAGGCATGGTAGCAAAATAACATCTGCTGAGTCTGTGCTTCACACAGTTTTATCTTGTCAGATTTGCCTTGCGAGGTCAGTGGCTCATCCAGAGGGAATCCGCTGCCGTCCATTTTCCTGCGGAGCTATACCCGTGTGGTGGAGTGGCCGTGGGGTAAGTTGGTACTGTTCTGGCTGCCACCGAAAGTGTTGAAGTTGTGCAGAGGCTGCATGCCAGCTAGCGAGTTGGGGATCATGGTGATGGTGCTGGGCGTCATGAGGGGTATGTCGTCGGGCGACCGGCGCAGGGTGAGGGTGTAGTCGGGCGGGCACGTGAGGCGCAGGGTGTCGTGGGTCTGCAGGGACTCGCACTCGTGGTGGTGCTCGTGCTCCAGCTGCTGCTGCTTCATCTGCAGAGACATCAGCTCCTCGCTCTGCAGGTGGGCCACGTCGTTGGCTGTGGAGGGCGTGTTGGTCGGTGCGGAGTTGCGTTGCGGGGTCGGGACGCGCCGGTTCGACTCGTGTCGCCGTTTGTCCTTTTTATAGTAGAGTGCAGCGAAGGCGAGGATGTTCAGAAAGAGCAGGGACGCCCCGACTGCGATGGTGACGCTGAGCTCTGTGGAGTAGTCCCTCTTGGTCTCGATCACCACGGTCGACTCGTCGGTCAGGTCGCCACTCTTGCGTTGGTCGGTGGTCTGTTTGGTGTTGGCGGGTGGGACCCCTGGGTGACGGGTGGTGGAGGGCCAGTTGTTTTTGCCAGGGAACCGTTTGGTGTAAGGGTACGGGGTGGTGTCCTGCGGAGGTATCTTGGTGGTGGTGGATACGTATTGAAAAAACTCATTTATATTGTGGAGATGCGGAACCAGTTCCAACCAGAAGGCGACCTTAGTTGCGCGGTAGTGGTCTCGGACTCGAGGTTTGAGGCCAATGTGAAGGTAGAGCTGGTCTTTGGGGTTGTACTTGGTCCAGGCTACCTCCTCAAAGCGGTTGGGTTTTGTGTGGATGAACTTGGTATCCTGTGGGACTGGTTGGTTTGGATCTCTGAAAGAGGAAAATAGAAAATTAAATTAGCGTTTTTTTATGTACCTATTTACAGGATATAGAGCTGAAAAAATGAATATATGGTATCTCTCTCCGAGTCTGATTGAATGAGAATGATTACAGTAGCAGTGATAGAGATAGAGAGACACAGATGCACAGTAGCAGCAAATCATCAACTAACTATAAACTGTAATGGAGATATGGTAGCAATAATAAGTAATAATATATGTAGTGGACGACATGCAGGATGACAGCAGCAGCCACGATCCACGAGAACCTGCTGGACGATTCAAATCATTTTAAACCATCACGATGATGCAAATGAGTCATTACTCTGAAAAGTCACAGCCTCTCTTCTCCCTCCGTTCAAAGCTAATGTGTTTCTGGGTGACTCACAATTTGAATGCGCGCGAGCGGACAAAATGTCCCGTGTCCTTTATACGCCAATGAAACGTTTTTCCAGGTCCTGTTGTCACATTTTCTTAATATTCGGTCTCACCTAGTGTGAGTTTCGGAAAAAGGGCTCTGCCTCTCCAGCGACTTTGCCGGAGCGATTTCATTAACTTTGGAGAGGTGAGGGGGAGTGAAGGCTAGACAACAACCTTGGAGCCGACACACGGGAGTATTTGTGTATCTGCGCATGCATGTGTGTGTTGGCGGGGTGGTGGTGGTGTGTGTGTGTAGGGGAGGCGGTGGGGTGTATCTGTGAATACTCAATAGGAAGGACTCGTCTAGAGTCACGCATTGCATTTTTGGGGCACACCGAGGCACGATGACAAACTCCTGGCTCTGTATGAGGGACAATCATTGAACGTGTACTTTTTCTGAGTCCACACTAGCACAGCAGCTTTTGAGTGTGGAGTTGTAATCACACTGGAAAAAAATGACAACATAAACGATACTACAAAAAAGTCAGCCGACTTAAAAACCTTGACGAACACTTTCCCTCCACAATGCAATCCCCAAAGGAAAATAGAGGAGCTGCACACAGGAGGAATTTTAATTAATTGTGTATGGTGCTAAATCACATCCAGGAACAGCCTGGAAAAAAATAATAAAAAATGTCAGCAATGACTTTCCAAAATTGAAGTTTTAAGTACAAAATAAAGTAAACATAATCCGTACAGTTAATATGTCGTTAGAATATACGAATTAGGGAATATATATCCTACATGTGAGCCTGTATGGAAGTCCAAGGATGCCAATATGTAACTTTGTTTATTTCACTGAATTTTAAATGTCTAAACTGTATGTGTCAGGGTTCCCACGGGTGTTTGAATTGCTTGAAAATGCTTGAATTTCAATTCAGTGTTTTCAAGGTTGTGAAAACGCTTGAATTTTTTGTGAAGTGCTTGAAAATGCTTGAAATTTCACAATTAGTTAAAAATCAAAACAGTCAATCTACAACCATATGAAATAATGCTAATTAGACCCATTTTATTATGCCATACAGTGGCACAGCTGCGCTTCCCATGACCATCATGGCAAACACAACTAGTAGGCTACCTATTTAAAGGTGCTGGAAAAATGGAAAAACTGGTGCTTGAAGGTGCTTGAAAAGTGCTTGAATTTGTTCATGAAAAAGGTGTGGGAACCCTGATGTGTAAACTTTGACCCAAGCCCTAACCTCCAAAATTCCCTTCATGACATAATAAGGTTTTATTTCTATTTTTTTCTTTCTGTTTTTTTTGGTGAGTGCAATCCATACTTTCTAACAATTTAGATAACAACTATATATCTCAAAAGTGGCATAATATCTACCTTTATAATATCTACATGTAACATTTTGCAGTGAGAAACTCAAACACTCAAACATCCCTGAAAGCTTCGTGTCTGAGAAGGACATCATAATCAAACAAATCCAGCCTCTGCATCAGGAAACATTCTGAGGCGACCCATTGGTTCTTCTTCAGGATAATCATCTGGAGAGAAGCAAAGCATCGAGTCAGAGGAATCGGACTCCCGCAGAGTCATCCTATCTGAAGCCTTGGTTGGTTTAAAAAGATCTAAAGTTTTTTTTTTTGGGAGACGGAGCTGACCCGAGAGTTCTGAAACAAAGTAATGACAGTTTCTGAAAGGTTCTTCCACTGATTGTGCAAAACAAATAGGAAGTAAATCTGCAAACACAACAGCAGACCTCCACACACACTCCATCTGTGTTGTCTGTTGCCGGTTTTAAAAAGACTTCATTCAATGTTTTCTTTTTTTTTGCTTTTTTTTGATTATGTAAGCAGGCCCACTGCTTATTTGTTAAAATAAATGGATGGCTGCATTTTATATCGGGCTTTTATCCAAAGCACTTTACAATTTGCTGCCCATTCATAAATTCACAAACACACACACACACACACTCTTACACCGATGGCCCGATGCCCAAGGACAGTTCGACATGTGGACGCGTGGAGCCAGAGCAGCCATCTGTAAAACGATTACCGACCCAAATGCTCCATCTTCTTTTCAGCTGTTATATCACACCGGTTTGTTTCTTTGGATTTATAGAATCATAAAAATGAAATGTTTTATTGGATCAAATAATTAAATATCTGATGGAAGCTCAGGCCCGGTATTTCAACGAATATTTCAGTGTGATCCAATCAGGAGTTAAACACACACATACACACATATTGCTGCACATTCCTTTACTGTCTGAGATTTTATGTGAGGATTTATGGTCAACCTAAGCTCTGGAGTGAGATACATTTTTAAAATGCTTTAAAGTTTCTGCAGCAGTAGATAACGTGTCTTTATTTTGCCACATTCTAAACTCTTTGCATACTGGCTCTTTAAGTGTGCAGATAAGCAGAAACCAAGACCACATTAAAGCCTAATTGTGCAACTTTTCTACCATAAAATAACTTAGTTGCGGTGGATGGTGTCATCCCCACGCTGCGTCTATTTGATGCAACTTGCTCTGTGACGATCACCCCCAAGAATTATGTAACACACACCACCAACAACTATTTCTGATTTCGGTAAAACTGGATCATATTTTATCGAGAAAATGTTTTCTGTTTTTCCCTCTCTGTGATTTACAGAGTTTATGACGGACAGTGAAGTAAACTGACAACTGTGGCTGCTGTTAGCTAATGTTAGCTCAGTTCGTTAGCCGGGACTGTGAGCTCAGAGCGCCGGGGGAGTGTTAGAGGAGGTTTACAGGCCGACTAGACAGAATAGTTTGTTTTCTTCGTGTGGTGATGAAGTCAGAACCACTGAACCGAAGATGAGTTGTCTAATTCAGACCCCAGGGACAGTCACTTTTGCCAAGATAACACCTATGGGGGATCTATTAAAGGTAGAGCAAAAACACTGGTTGAAAATGTACACAGCTGAACCTGTTCCCTCTCCTGGAGGGCTCTCTCATTAAAAAGACTGAATTCAGCCAACTGGTGGCTACATATGGAACCATACATAAGGCAGTGTAGCATGTGGTGAGCCTGTCGTCTTAGTACTAACATATGTCGGAGCAATATGCCACTCCTCTGCCACTAAATTTCTTCATTAAAAAAAAAGTTTAAAAAAAAAGAAAAAGATAACGCTTTAGGCCCTTCCATGCTCACTCAACTGCAAAATATATGCTTTGCTTGCATATGTTTCCATCAAGCGTCCAATCTGGTGAGGATAACAGTGACTCCTGCCATAGGTGAGGAGCTAAATCTGCACCGCTGTCACTCTGACAGGTGTATGAAAACTGAAAATTCACAGAGTGTTTGAACAGATGCTTGGAAGAGCTGTAATATATTCAGCGTTACCTCGTACTGTCTGACACCAGAGCAGCTTTAAATGTTTGTGGGTTAGCTTTTCAGTCCTTAGCTTCGTCAATTCGTCTTTCTATTTACTGATGATGGTGCCATCTACAGTATGGGTGGGTATTTGGAATTTTGCCCACCATCCTGATACAATGCAAATGTTCATAACAAAACGATGACAGCACTAAAATAAATGACATGGAAGTTCTCTGAGACTATTTAAAGTTGACTTGACCTGAAATTCTTAAAATAAAGTCACGTTTTGTAACGCTGAAAAGAATGTTGTTCTGCTGCTAGAGGAAGATCAGACCGCTGTGCTGCTGTGTTATGAGTTAGTGTTAATTCAGTCAGTGACAAAAGTAAAATTATAAATACATTCCTTAATGAATAACAACAGAACAATATTGTGGCAGCTTGGTCAACGGTCCTAGGCTTCAAACTGGGAATGACGAAGATTACCATAGAAATATGCAACGTCCGGTTAGGCTTTTAAAATAAAGCTTCCTGAAAAACATTTCACATTTTATGACTTTTAACAGTCACAGTTTGTAAGAGAAGATCATGATTTGGGTTGAAATATATAATGTCAGTTGAAGTCAACGCTAACTTTTTGTTTCCTGCGGGGCATGAACATCCTTTGTTTGTTTTTTAAAGATTATTTTTTGGGGCTTTTTATGCCTTTAATGATAGTACAGCTGAAGATAGACAGGAAGCAGGGGAGTAACACGCAATAAATGGCCGTCCGATGCAGGATTCGAACCGGGGCCAGTGAGGACTATAGCCTCCACACACGGGGCGGCCGCTTAACCCACTACGCTGTTGTTTGTTTTAACCATGGAAACCACCTCTAAATGTGAGCTTGATCACCCTTTACACTGTGTCACCTGACTTTAACAGCACATAAAAAACATCACGTTGCATGAGCACATCCAGAAATGACACTACAGGGCCGTAGAACTTCTGACCAAGTCATATTTGATGAGTTGGGAGAGAGAATGGGGTTCCCACATCGCAGAGACTGGGAGAAAGTCGAAATGCCCCAAGGTATTTCTAAAATCCTTGTCATGTTCTGCTTTTTTTTTGCCTTCTGAAATTCTTACACATTTACTATCAATATGTGAGTCTTTCGTGCGTCTCTCTGTAAATCAAGCCGCCACTTACTCCGAAACAGAATAACAGCAGCAGCGCAGGCATACCCGGCATGCACTGTACATAATCACAGCAACACTCGATGGTATTTCTGCGCGTACATCCAAACTGCCGGATTCTTTGGCTCTGAAACCAGGAAAAAAGTTTGAAAACATCAATCTGCCGTTCACAATGGGAGATTCTGCAAAGAGCGGGGGAGGCTTGTTGAAAAATGGCTACGCTCGCAGTGATGAATTTGCTTCCAGTCACTGCTTTATTGGAAGAACAGTGAAGAAAAAAAAAAGACGCATGAGAAAAGAGCCTTACCAAAATGTCTATAAGGCAGCTAGTCCCCCGCTGATCAGGCATCAGCTGGATGGAAGCCAAACAGGGAGCAGGGGAGTGAACGCTACAGCCTATGAAGCTGATCAAGACTTTATTTATTCACCTTAAAGTGAATTTTCAGTATGACTGAGCTGCAAACACCCTGATACCTAATCTCAAGGTGTGTGAAACAAAAACGTGATCCAAATACAAACAGAGAGCAAATCCTCTCATCAAATCCAGCTCTGCTGCAGCGCCGGGGGAGGATGACTTGTTTTATTAACCTCCACTTGATCTCTCTGACTCCAGAAGTGAATCATTAATACACAAAACTTTTTGTTGATACCTAAATCTATCTTTGGCGTATCAAGTACTTATTCTCTGCGGGCTTTAAAGGTCATTTTAACTGTCTGTTATATTCAGCTTTTATTCACAGGGCATGTCATACACTATTATCTCCAGGAGAATGCTCAGATGTCTGTCAATACATGTGCTACTGTACAACACGTATGATGAAAAACAGTGTCTGTGTTTGTTCAGATTTTTAATACAGTGTGGCAAGGATGTAAGAACTATCATCATTCTAGTACTCAAATAATAAAGTAGTCAAATAACGAGTAAAATTTGCAAAATATTCATGGATTATGTCACTCCTATTGTTTTCTTTCTTTCAGTAGTGATGGATATGTTTTGTGTTTCGGAACTACAGTTCCCATCATGCTCTAGGTGGTGTAAACTAGCCCAGATGTCCCCACATTTGCAGGCAGCAGACATTATGGGGCGCATACCCCAAAACGTCCAACAATTCATCAAGACTTCACCGGACTTGGCATCAGCTACGTCCACGTAACCTACTGGGATCTGCAGCCCAATGTGTTCAATGCTCAATCACCTGATGACTTTGATTTCCAGTTCTTCGTGTTATTGTTTGAATGGTTATTTTAACCCAGTTATTTCCATGGTCCGTACTCATTGGTTGATCAGGATGAGAGCTCTGGAATGATTTTATGGATGAGTAAATTGAACCTTGAACCTCGCATGTACTTATTACTGATTACTTTTGACACTAGAGAACCATCCAAACATGATCATCATAAGGTCCGACGTTATTAGGAGCACTCTTTTATATGATTTCTAAGCAGATTATGGGTAAATAGTAAGGGTTGTGTATCTCGTATATTGTCGAATCAGATCATACGAATGATGGCCTAGCATGAAAGGAAATGGCGGGCAATGGCGGGAGCACTCACCCTGTTTTAGCAAAGTTAGTCCAGTAGGTCATGACGACAGCACTCAGCATCACGTCGTTCTTGGAGAAGTTGCAGTTGAAAAGATCCGTAGGGCCGATCATGGGGATTCCAAAGACGTACGGTACTTCATCGCCGTGGGCTGAGTCAGCCCAGCTAGGCTTCATGTCGCTCTGACAGTGGTGGTAGAAAGCATAGAAATAGGTCGGTGAGCCATACTGGGCATGGAGGTCAGCTGTGGCGACTGCTGGTGCCACCCACTGGTGGTCGGTGAACAGAGCCACCAGAGTCTTGCGCCGTGTCTCTGGGTTCTCCTTGTCTGCCCAGTCCGTGTACATGAACTTGATGGTCTCACGCAGAGTGTCCTTGCCCTCCGGGTAGCCGTAGAGATGGTCCACAAAGTCTGACACAGCAAAATCAAAATCATTGGCAGAGACCCCGTCCTCGCTGTCCACGATGCCGTCTACGAACTTGAACCCCTCGCCCTGGTTGACCCCCAGCATGATATCATAGTTGAGGAACTCCCCTTGCTCCATGAGGATCTGGGGGTCATCCGGAATGACATCGCCGTCAATCACAGGCCCGAAGGCGATGTGGTACTTTGCGGGTGTGATGTACTGCTCAATCAGCTCTTTGTAATTCTTGTTCTGCAGGCACTCCACCAGATCGATGGTGTCCAGCATGTTGCAGCCCACCTTCTCAGCCAGGGCACGCGTGTACTTGGCAGGCTGGTAGTTGACCGCCCAGCTGGACAGTGCTGTGCCACTCTGGATGATTGCTTTCTGGAACAGATCTGAGATTGGAGCTGGTATTAGTGAAGGACAAACATACACACACACACAGCAAAGAGATCATTCTTCATGTCAGGTGTAATACAGCAACAATTTGCTTTAGGTAAAAGTATGGAAATGAGTGTAAGGTTTTTTTCACTGATACAGATCTTGATACTCTGGAGTCAGGAGGGTATCTACCTTTACCTGAACATAGGTACCAGATACCAATGATGTTTTTTTGTTTGTTTGTTTTTTATCACTCAAATTAAATTCTAATTAAAGTTAGACTTTTTCCAATTTATTTTTTTTATTTTTACACCTTGCTACTACTAAAACTACACACTGCTACGCATATTCAGTTGGCCCCATTACCGGAATTAAACTTCAAAACTCAACATTTCTGCTCAACTACTACAAGTATGGCATTATACAGTACCCGATGCACCTGATGGAGTCCAACAGATAGTAAGTAGTAATCTACAAAGATCATTGAAAGAAGTCAAAGAGAATTCTTAAGCTCCATCTCGTCATAACAATATAAAAATATTCCACGGCAAATAAAAGGATGATTCAAAATATTGCTATTACATCTTTGTGTCCCTAATGAACAAACGGAAACATAAAACATTTTTAATGTTTACACAGCAAGAACACCTGAGGCAGTTTCCATATCCTGGAACTCGGCTTCTTCTTGGATTGCCAATCAGCAACTAGGCCACAATACACTAAGAACACTGAAGTTGTGTGTATTTTTTTTTTTTTTTGTTTCAGAGCGCTATTTATACTCTATGCAAACATAGATGGTGACTCAACCAGGCCGACTTGAAAAGTATGTTTTGAGCACACAGCAGACATTTCCCACAAGTCCTGGTTAGCAGTGTATGAGCTTTTACTACCGGCTCAGATGTGGAATATCAGTTAAATCTCAAGTCAGATATTAACTTCAAAACTATACATACAAGCGTGCCTGGGTTTTTTTTACGGCCTTGGTATGTTTGCTGATGTCTGCTTTACAGGAAAAGAGCTCTGATTTACAGCGGCGAAACGCGAAAAAGGAGCATTCCCGTTGATGTATTATACATCCCCGAGAATGCCAGGCAGGGAATAGAGTGTTTTTCGACTCTCTCAGCCATCATTTCTTCCTATCAGAACATGAGGACTGTATCTAAATGTAAAGTAAGCCATTCCTATTCCCTCAAGTACAAGATGAGGAGAAATGAAACAGACGTAATAACTGCAACACCAGACCAAAGGAGCAAATACAAAGTTCCCCTCGCTCTGAATCGCCTATGAGGTAAATCCAATGGACTTCTAGCAGCAGGATAAAAAGGTTGAAGGAAGATGAATTTTTCACAAAGCCTGTGTTTGTCCCACGTAGTATAGTGGCCCTGAAGTGCAAAACACAGCAGCTTATTCCAAAACACAATAGCAAATCAAATAACACAACAGCAAAGTAAAAAACACAACAGCAAATTCAAAAACACAACAGCAAATTGAATAACACAACAGCAAATTCAATAACACAACAGCAAATTCAAAAACACAATAGCAATATAGTGTTATTCGATTTGCTATTGTGTTTTTCGATTTGCTGTTGTGTTATTGAATTTGCTGTTGTGTTTTTGAATTTGCTGTTGTGTTTTTTTATTTGCTATTGTGTTTTTGAATTTGCTGTTGTGTTATTTGATTTGCTGTTGTGTTGTCCGATTTGCTGTTGTGTTATTTGATTTGCTATTGTATTTTTGAATTTGCTGTTGTGTTATTTGATTTGCTATTGTGTTTTTGAATTTGCTGTTGTGTTATTTGATTTGCCATTGTGTTTTTAAATTTGCTGCTGTGTTTTGCACTTCGGGGCCACCGTACACAGAGAGAGCAAAATGACCCAGGAACTGTGGCAGCGCTTTTTTGAGATCCAACCCTCCAAATCCTTTTTTTTTCTTCCTGACAGTAGGGTCAGCCTATTTTCACCTCTCGTTGGACAGAGTTATTCATTTGTACAAACCAACTAAAGGAAGACCTTTTGGCTGTCTTATTTAAAAAATGTCCCTTAATAAAACATATGAATCAAAATGGAAAAATATGATAATCCAGAATTTGTCTAATGCTTTTAGACAGACCGGGGGCAGAATTCCCACTTGAATGAACACATGCCTTGGTCGTCGTTTCTGCACGCATTGATCAAATATGATGGGCAATCAGATAAAAAGTTGCCAAACAGACTCGTTCAGTACTTTTCTACCTCTCACACACATGAAGCAGAAACGATGAGGAGGCCTGTAAGCCTGCAGAAACATACCTTCTGAGTAATGTGAGAGGGTGAGCAGGCTGACGCACGACGCTCCAGCTCCAGAGCCAAAGATGGTCACTCTCTTTGGATCTCCTTTGAAGGCCTGGATGTTTTCTTTGATCCACCTGAGGGCCTGAATTTGATCCAGCAGACCATAGTTGCCCTTGGCTGCCTGGTCTCCTGTGCTTAGAAACCCTGGATTGAGAAAAACAGATACAAACTTTACTTCAGAGAGGCATTGATTTCATCTAGACGGAGGGTTTAAAATGACTTTTCGTTTCCGTGAAGACAGTCCGTTCTTCTTTTTGTCTCAAGGCATGAAATCTCCCTAAACTGTGACCTTCACTGTTTAACTGAGAAATTAAAAATGGATCTTATCAGAATTCATCTGGCTGCTGTTCGGTATTCTATGAAGGCTTTCAGTGTTACAGTGGAGTTGTGCTCGGATCCTGTAAACAGCTATTTTTTATTGAGCTTTCTGAGTGAGGCTAGACCAGTAAAAAGCTGCGATAACCTCTTTTCAACACGAAGAAAAACAGCTAAAGCCTGTTTGAAATACCTGATGCCATACACCATGTTAAGCATAATGTGTATACAAAGCCTGACGTCTTCTTTCTTTGTGCCACAGAGCTTCTTTTGTTTAATAAAAAAACATGTCAGTGAGCCACACTGTGTACTGGATGACATGTTTTTTTTATTTTTATGAACACACATACACACTGCAGTTTATTTGGACTCACATACAGCATCCTGCTGCCACTGGCTCTATGGGGATTCATCCACCTCTGAAAATAGTCCCCAAAATATGCAATATTACCTCCTGTTTGAGTGACATTTGATAAAAAAAAACAGCTGTTTTAAGAAGAAAAACTACAAATGGGCACACAGTGTATGGACCAACATACTGCTGCCTGGGATTTGTTTAAAAAATAAACATAACTTTCATTTTATATTGAGCTTGTTTAAATTAATTGTAATATGGCACTCAGCTTTGTCAGAACTAAAACTCAGTTGCATATTATTGTGTCGTTATATATGCTATATTTCATATACCGTGTGCTTTTTATGTCTGTGCTTCTGCTTTGTCTATCTATTATTATTATTATTATTATTATTGTTTGGCGTGTTCATACATAATCTCAATCATTTTGTAATTTCAATCTGATTTTTTGTTTTTGGGGGTGACTTTGTAACATCTGTCCAGGGACTGCAGATAAAAAAAAACCTTCCGGCTAACGCTGGGTCCCTGTTAAACACAGCGAGCTGTAGTTTCACTGTGAAATGGAAGTATTTGGAATAGAGAGCACCCGGACGCCAGAGCAAATCAAAATAAATGAACTGTATTGCGTATTCCTGTAAACAAAATGACTCAAGGGATGTAGAGGAGGAGCAGATTGGTGATCAAGCATTGTTGGACTATCTAACGTCTGACGAGATGCCGCACTAAGTCACCAGATCTTCTAAGTTTAGAAATGACTTTGCCATGTGCCAGTGTGATGGCAACATAAGAGGAAGTAAATGATGTGCTCAACAATCTGAGGAACAGATATGCCTCTACTGTCTCCACAGGATGTGTAATAGCTTGTGTTTTACTGAATGCCTTCCAAAGCCTGTGTTTACACTTCCAGTCCATTTTCTTCAAGAACTAGTGTTTGTGTATTGGGTAGGGATGTAACGATACACTGAACTCACGATTTAATTCGAGTCATGATTTTTTTGTTCATGATACAATTTTTTCAAATCAAAATGAGCTACAGACAAATGATGACCAAATAAAATTATTATATTTATTACACTTTTATTTGTAGGAAAAAAATCTTTCTTTACAGAAACTCTCAGTTTGTGTTCTCTTATAAAAAGTGCAATTTACACCTTTAACAACAAAACACATGACAGATATCTGCTTTCTTTAGAAACAATCTCACAGTAAACTGCTGTTAACCGCTGTGATGTGCAGTTTTCGCTCACGAGGCGTAACCAGGGCTCTAAATGAACTTTTTTGATCACCAACCAGTGTGGCTGGTAAGATTTGTACATAACAATAAAATAAAAACATTAAAACTTGCGAGCAGCACGTGTCAATTTCCACAGAGCACCTCGAGCGGGCGAAAGCCAGACACAGAAAAAAGCAAAATAAATAAAATACCCCGTGCAAACTGCCGGTCGTAAAAACAGACAAAAGCGAAACTAACTAACTACGTAACATGTTTACACATGTAGAAGCATGTTTAGAAGGGAAACACCAGGAAAATGTACAAATATGAGCAAGTAAACAAAGTCTGGCGGGCTAAGCGCTCGCTCCTGAAACACTTCCGGTGGGGTTTGAAGTTGCATGCAGGACGGACCAAACACGCCACGCTCACGCAACGTGGCGGGAAGCCTGTTTGACCAGTGAGAGCACGAGCTGTGCGGGTCCCCATTAGCCAAGAATCGCGATTAATTTTTTCTGTCAACCGATGCGATTTTTAATCGTGTCACGATGCATCGTTACATCCCTAGTATTGGGCTCCAAGCGTTGCCAAATCGTAGGTGACCTACACTTTGATACTGACACAGGCGGAGAACTGTGCTGTTTTCATGCTACGCCTCTTTTGCAGACATGATGTTAGGATGTTCAGAGACAGGAAACTGTTGGTACCTTTCAGCCTCCTTAGTAAAATGTGCCAATAAAATGTATTTCTACTCCTACTATAACCCCCTGGGTAATAATAATAACAAGTTAGCACATCAGCCTGCGCTGAATTTTAGTGTCAGTACACAAACAGTCAAGTATGAAAAAGCCTTTGAGTTTGATTTCACTCATGGCTCCAGAAATGGTTTGGCCAATAGAGATCCCTTCCAGTCAAGAGCCAGACCAACCACTCTGGCAGGGAGCACTGCATTCGAAACTTGTTTACAAATTAATAAATGCCCCTAAACCCATTAAGTGGCTTTCTAAATGCTGTCCCTGGAGGGGGGGGGGGGACTAGTGGCTCCTTCTTGCCAGGCCTATGAGCTCAGCGGGCCAAGCCTGGCAAGCGACAGCCTGTCCCTGCGAGCTGACCAAGACCGAAGCGGTGTAAATGACAAATGGGATGAGGGCCGCTGGGTAAGAAAAGGAGGAAAAATAGGAGAGGTAGCCTGTGGCTCTTTGATAGAGAGCAGATCTGGTTTGTCATGGTGAGGTGGAGGGGATGATAGAGAGGGAAAGGAGGGCAGGGGGAGGTGGTGGCAGGGGGGCAGGATTACAAGGCCTCTGGCAGCCTCGTACAACCCTGTAGGATGACCACAGGCCCTGTCGCCGCTCTCCCTTTTCCACTTCACCCCCTCGCCTCCTTCTCCTCCTTCCTCCCATTTCTCTTCCGTCACCCCTTTCTCCCCCCCCGTCATCCCTTGCCATAAAGGAGCCGAGGAGAGAAGTGTGCCTACCGGGCTACCCCCCCCAGGACGTGTGAAGATTAGTCAAAGCTTCATTTCAAAGCCCAATGTCCTGAAAATAGACTGCATACGTAACTAAGCCTGCCACCCAGAGATGCATGATGAACGACAGACCCATCAGAAATGTTGGGCGGACCGCACCTGTAGAGGCAGGACTGCAGGATAGCGCGTTCGTATAAAAACTGACCAGCTCTAATTACAAGTCACTCGCCTGTGGCTGACATGAATTCTCCGGTTCTCTTGTTAATATGCGCTCTGCCCGCCGGCGTCTTTTCGCTCTCCCTTTAAGAGCCACAGAGTGGGAAGTATACGATCTAAGCCATTGCCCTGCGTCAGCTTTCCACGTTAAGCCATAACTCTCAAATCACTCCCACAGCTTGGCCACGGCATCGTGCCTGCCTATGCTTTGCCATTGGACAGCCGTTCTTAGATACCCTTTCCCTTGGCGTTCATTTAGTGTGACCTATATAGCAAACACAGGGGAACACGAGCCTGTAGGGACACCAGAAGCACTCCAGTTAACACTGTTTTTATTTCTATTTTAGTACGACTGAGTAAGTTTACCTTAAAATGGAATTTCCTCCGCCTGAATGAAAAAAAACTGAACTGTAAGTACACCCCCCTGAGCCTTATATAATCCAATCTTCATGTAGAAACAACTTTATGATCATATCTTGTTTAATACGTCGTGTACCTTCATAACAAAGCATATAGCTTCTGATATCGGGCTGGTATCTCCTGAAAAAGAGCCACACAAACTGCTCCTGCTGCCACCGGTCATCCATTCGTTCTAAAAAGGTGATAATTTCAAAATAAATGTCAGTATTTAACATGTAAGGAAGAAAAAAATAATGAAATATTGCTTGATGTTAGGCTATCTGGAAATCCAGTGGACATTTTTCCCCCCTGCTGTGTCCATCCGAAAAGTCAGCAGTGAAATCAGAGCCAGAGGACGGCTGTCAATACTGAAATAGAAAAACACTAATGGTACACATTTAAAAATACTCCGAGGGCCGAGTTGTATGCAGAAAATGGTTTCTGTCCGTTCCACTGGATTGCTATGTGATATAACAACACTGCATAAGTTCTTCTTTGGGAAACAGTGAGGAATTCTTTTCTTTTTTTCATTTCCCGCAGTTTCCAAGTGATAACAGAAAGAGACAGATCTCGTCTCTAAAGGATGCAATTTGGCAGCATTTATTCCCAGGGAGTCTTAAAGTCAGTGCACAGCAGGTGAGCTGCACATACACAAAAAAATCCAAACTGAATTACAGCCAGCGCCTTCTAGTTAGAAATGGTAAGCAAACATACAACCGAACAAACAAACAGATTTGAACAGAAATTCCTTTCGATAAGAACTCATAATTAACCGGGTTTTTAAATTCAACTACTGGTTCTTTCTTAAAAACTCAAACAAAGGAACCTTACTTTGTGGAAGTTACAGACACAGCAGTTTCACATTTTCAGAAGAAAATCCTTCCTAAAGCACCAGGCAGTCCTTTTTTTGGCAAGGATATAAAGAACTGCATCATCTGCATACGTAGAGATTCTGCGTTTAATCAAATGCATATGCATTGCAACAGTGACCCAAATACCTGTGCACCTGTGATACACTGCAACTGAATTGAGATAGGCCGTACAACTAACAACTTTCTAGGCATTCAAAGAATTGCTATGTAGGATTTAGCTGCGAAACGCAACGTCTGTAGATATAAAAGGCTCATTCTAGGGTTACAGAAACATACAGATTCTCATTTTTCATTCATTTACACTATTTACATTTATGATGACTCACTATTGTCTTATATAAATGAGTGACAGAGCTGTTTTTAAGTGATATGGAAAGGTCACAAATGGTTATAACGTTGATCTTAGGAAACAAGAAGTTAATATCTAGCATTCATTTGGCCATTAACTGATGAAGAATCCCATTGGGAGTCTTTTCGGAGAAGGTTTTTGCTGTGCTGTCAGTGACAGTGTGATCGCTCAGAGGAGCACAGAGGAAACCCTTCATCATCAGCAGCAGCAGCAGCAGCAGCAGCACTCCCACTGCTCTGGGACGAGGGAGCATTAATCCCACCCCTCTTCTATTTGTATTAATGCCGCCTTGTCAGGGGCTAGGAGCTCAATGTAGGTCAGTTCTGACAAAGCACAGAGTGGTCTGAACAGCACCGAGTCAGGTTGTCCAATGAGTGACAGCATATTTACCTGGAGCAATGACTGAACATATGAAAATATGTTGTTTTCAAATGTTTTCTGTCATGCCCCCATTTGTATTATGTATTTAAAAGACAATATGTTTACCGTATTAACAACAAACTAAAACCAGGTAGTGGGGTACATGAATGCAAGGACTTCCTTCATTCAGGAAGTCTGTGAACATAATTCCGGTTACAATTACGCTTTGTACCTTAACATAATTGTTCTATTAAAGTCATTTCTAGAAGACAGGATTGTAACAAAATTACTGAAACAACATCATAATCCGTCACTGTACTGTTTGTTTTATGCAGCTGTATTATGAGCAGAGATGTATAAAGTACTGGAGTAAAGGAGTGGAGTAGAAGTACAAGTGCTGTATCAAAAAACTGACTTGAGTAGAAGTTGAAGTGTTCTTTAAACACCATACTTAAGTAAAAGTACTAAAGTATTCAAAATGTTTTGTACTTAGTACTGCAAATAGAAGTATGTAAAAAAATGCTACTCAAGTACTGAAAGTAAAAGTAAAAGTACAAGTACTGTTGTTTATATTATTTCAAATATTAATTAAGGCACAACTTCTAATGTTACAGTGTTACAATGTTTATGGTAGAGTTCTGTGATTTCCCATGGTCTGTGAATGCGTCTGAATGAATGCGAGAGCGAGGGGGCGGGGCAGCAGGTGAGAGAGCGCACCTGGGTGCGTCAGGTGTATGACGTACGGCGCACGAGCGAGGTTGATGTGAGACCGGGACTGTTCAGTTGGTTTTTTGGCGTGGTTCCGGCCGACAGTCACCGAGTCCTGGAACCAAACCGTTCAGCAATAAATGCAGTTTGTTCAATATCGCCTCGTCATTCATCACGTGTCCGGCTGGACGCTACAATAGTAACGAGTAACGACTCAGCACATGAAAAATGTATCGGAGTAAAAGTATTAAATACATCAAAAATATGTAGTGCAGTAAAAGTGGAAGTTGGGGGAAAAATAATACTCCAAAAAAGTACAGATACTGCATTTTAGTACTTAAGTAGCTCCACTTCGTTACTTTACATCTCTGATTATGAGAAAAGAAAATCCCAATCTTTTCATTTGTATCATGAATGATGGAGTCACTCTCAGTTGGAAATTGTGTAATAATTGCATATTTTGGACAATCTTTCTTCAGTTTGCCAGTAAAAAGCCAATGGAAGTACAACATTGTAAATCAATTAGGTGTTCTATACTAACAGCCAAAATAAAACATTGACAGCATCAAGAGACGGACAGAGCTCCAAACCTGCAGACCTGGCTGGATAAAGTCCAAAATCCATGTAAACCGGACAAGTCGATGAAATGTTGGCATTTCGGAGACACGAGAGATTTCCGCCTGACAACAGGAATGTGTTTGCAGAGCCAAACACGAGCACAGTTCGCTCAGTTGCATTCGGAGCATTTCGAAAACTGACTTAATCTGCACAAGCCATCTGAGTTGAAATTTCAAATGAATTCTTAAGCGGCCTGAAAATACCATCGGAGTGTTATCTAAATGCCACAGCGTGTCACTGTACACAGTTTAATGCTGAAAAAAAAAAAGCAGCAGATGACAACGGAGCGGCGTGAGTGACAAAACTGACAAAGTGAAATGGTGCCGCGGCTTTGTGTGGACAGACGGTGACCCGGCAGAATGCCAAGTGCTCGAGCTCTGAGCACAAAATGTTCACGGGGCGGAGAGCAATGTGAGTCAATGCGTGGGTTTGATTTCATTACGTCAGCCACGCTTGCGAACGGAGAAATGTCGTCCTCGTTTGAAGCCGGAGATGTAAGAAGCAAACCAAGATGTGGACTAATGTCAAGTTGGAATATTATACTTACATATTGTACAGTTAATATCACAACGTAGTTTGACAAGCACTTTTCTCTCCATAAAACTTTCTGATCTCTCACATTAGATTGCATTTGCATGCAAGTTACTTAATACAATTACGTGGAACCTGTTGACAAAATAAATTGAATTAAAGTCAAGGTTTGATTCAATTTTTTGAGTGCAGATGTGATTTATAGCCACAGATTTGTTTCACCATTGGAAGATATCAGGCTGATACTGATATTAATAATCCAACTGGCAGATCTTGACATGGCCGATATGTTTATTCAGTGTCACCATCATAAAAGCGGCCCGACGAGTGCGCAGGGAGCGTCTGCAAATTTCAGTTCCAAGAGAGACGCTGCAAACAAAAATCAATAACTCCACTGTTATACAGTATGGAGACTCCAAAATCACTCCACACGTCAACAGTCTCCTCGTGGTCATACTACAACAGCTGTTTTGGAAAAATATACTTTTTTATTATTTTGGGGAGACTGGAGGTCTAACTTGGCGTTGATTTCTGTCATTAATGTAACCTGGAACATTTCTTACATCATGTTCATGTTCAAAGCTATATTGTTAAAATAATCCAAGCTCATGCCTTCCATGTCATCTGCTTGCTCTGCTATGAGCTCTGCTGTGAGATATGACAAACATTAAGCCTCGGGTTGTTACTTTTCATTTTATTGAAGAAAAATTCTTTAAATAAAAACGATTTTGTATTGCACTTGTATTTAGCACATTTTTTATCCATATATTTTTTCATATTTTCAAATTTATGCAGTGATTTTTGTGCTCCGGCCCCCTTGAGCTCATATATAGTTGTATGCGGCCCCTGGACCAAAATGAGTTTGACACCCCTGTTCTATAACATCTTAGTTACTTAGAGCTGACTACATATTCAGTTTCTAGCCCCACAGCATCATCTCTGGCCACCTATGAGTTCTACATATTGAGGAATACAGATTTTTGAATTGGAATTGGCTCCCACGCAGATCAGGAGAGGAAAAAATTGAATCATTGCATCTCTAATACTCCATGAAAATAATCCAACACTCACTCAAACCTCCATGGGAGCTCCATTTCACTAATAGTCCATCTACCAATGTTTGTGTATTGGTTTGTGCAGCCAAACCGCTCATGCAGAATTGATTTGCCTTCTGCTTCTGTTTTTTTTTTATTTTTTTTTGTCAGTTACCAATCACCCCTGTGGACAGGCAACCCCTGACAGATTAGTAACGTGGCCAACAGAGACATATAATGTAAGTGTATTAAATCACATCTGGATTTCATCCGGATATGAGACACTTAATTGACATGACAAGTGTGAACAGGGACAGTTTGTGGTATCGCAGCGCTGCTTCTGTCTCGTGTTACATGAAGCCGATCCCAATGAGTTTCACACAGCGAGCAGCTGAGTATTGGATTTAAGATCAGTATCTGCGGATACCCTTAATTGAATTATCTTAATCAGTACCAGCAGAGAAAAAGAATCTGCGTCTCCATTAGCCACATTACAAATATTACTGACTCTTAACCACGTCATGCTTTGTGATCAGATTGCATGAAAACACACACACACAGATCATTCGACGGTCACACTGATCAGATTGTGTCTCGCCAAGGAAACGATCTGCAAATTTGTTACTGGAGATAATTCCAGCATCACTTCGGCTGCCATTATCACAGCGGGCAGAGCCTATAGAGGGTTCATCCATGTGACTGCTTATTGACGTAGTTTCATGAGGAGGAGGAGGAGGAAGGACTGTGCACGCTCCATGACGAGGATCCCCCAGGATCTTTTAATCATCTCGCTCGGATTGCGTCTCAAACCTTCTGAGGTGGACCTCAATCGGTCCAGACACATGAAGGGATTTGAACTGATTCATTTTCAGTGACACATCCTGTGGGTACAAATTCACAGTAAATGAAACAGCCTTGCTTTTCTGATTATCTTAAAAATAAAGAAAAAACAGGGCGGTGTTTAGCTCAGTCGGTAGAGCATCCACCACATGTACGAAGGTTTGGTCCTTGCCGCGGCAGCCTAGGGTTTGAATCCGACCTGTGGTTCTTTCCTGCGTTCTTTCTCTTCACATTCCTGCCACTCTTCAGTTGTCTTCAGTCAGATTTTGATGTCATCTATAATTCTAAATCAGCAGAAAGGAGGAAAAAAAAAAGGTGGACGTCCTTCTTTATCTTCCTATCCTATGAAGAGAGGCAGGGGGCCCTGACAACATGACAGTAATAGTACTTAATTGTGCTCTGTGTCCAGATGATAATCTCCTGCAGCTCCCAGATGAAATGTTAATTATCAAAGGGAACCATAGAACAGGAATTGTTTGGGATAAGCTCAGCAAGGTCAGTCCTGCCCAGCCGGAGCCACGTTCGAACGTGATGTCTGTCAGATATGAAGTCATCCAACTGGGGTCAGTCCGGCTTCGAGCGCAATCACAGGGACGTAGGGAAGGTGAACAGAAGACAATCAAAGACGTGGTGTTTTTCTTGCGGCTGATGTCTGTAATTAGGCTGAAGCATTAAAGCCCACATGGGGCACGCCTGGTGTTAAACATAACCTCCCCGGACTGACAGTGCATAGCTGTCAGGGCGTGTTGTCAGCCAACGTCGGCGTCTTGTGATTTTGGGCGACAGCGGCGCAATGACGGGAAAAGGACAAATGCGGACATTCCTCTACAACTCTACAACACACAGTGTCGTGTTTTTCCTATCATCGTGAATGCCTGTGAAAAAAAACAGACTGAATTCGCTGCTTAGACACTAGACAATGCATCAGGTTCCCGAAATCCATTAAAAAGCGTCACAGCACCGTCTCGACTGCGGTGTCATCAATCATGTTCAACAACACGTGCTCCGCAGTTAAGTCTTGCTGCGACTTTATTACGCAGCTAATTACCAGTTTAATGGGAATGACTGTTTTAACTTTTGTCGTTAGTGCGCAGCGTTACTTACTTCTGGTGGTCGTGATGAGACGAAAAACAAAGCTGAAGGCTGCAGTGATCTCTGAACATTGCAAGTTCCAGCAGCTTGTACAGCCTCATGAAGTCATGGTAAGATCGGTAAATGTACATGATGCACTAAAGACACTCTGTTTGGAGCACTTCTTTCATCTAAGTATATCTAAAACACCCTAGTGTAGGGTGGATTGTAGCAGGCACACTCAGTTGTTACTCCCTTACAATCTGTTCAGACCAAAAAGAATTCTTTGGAAGCTTTTAAAGAAATCCAGGAGTTTGCGTTGCATCTTTCTTGAGGCGTCTCCACGATCATGCATACACAGTAGAGTTACAGCATTGACATTGCAAAGTCATCTACCCTGAATGTGCACTTGCAAGTATTTGATTGGATCAAAAGTCGAACCAGGTTCAACATTTTTGCTGAACCAATCGCTCCCAACTCCAACGCAGTAATACCTGCAACATTTGTCACATTCATACACTGATGGTCAACTGTTCATCAGCAGTGATACAGAGCTCTCTCTCCAAAGGGTCCATGAAGATACAAAACTCGCTCACAGGCACTGGGAGCAGTTCGGTGTTTAGTATCATGCCCTTGACTGGACTTGGGGGGGAGCCAGGATTCAAACCAGCAACCCTCGGACTACTAGATGGCCCACTCGACCAGCTGAGCAGCAGCCTTGTAACCCATTGCATCTTTACAACAAACTGTTGGGTAAAGCTATGTGATTTTAGAACCTATAGGTTTCTGTATCAATTCAGTTGGGTCATTGAGCAGAAGGTCAAGACCCTCAATGATCTTTTAAATGAATTGTATCTCCTAACATCGTGGTTTGAAGGCTGTTTCAAAGCAGAATCAGCCAGTAGTCTTTCCTTAGACAGTTAAAGAGCTACTACATCTCCAGTCCACTGCTAGTGAACTTTTACAACAGTGCCATTAGCAGCGTTCTGGTGTATGGGTTCCTGGCGTGGTTTTCAAGCTCCCCCAAAGCAGACCAGCAGGCACTCCAGCGTGTGGTTAAAACAGCAGGGAAAATCACTGGGACGTCTCTCCCAAAGATCACTACCATCTACACCACACGCTGTCTACGAAGAGTTCAAAAAGTCCTGCATGACTGCCACCATCCTGCCAATCACCTATTCAAACTGCTGCCCTCAGGAAGAAGATACAAGTCCATTCAGACCCGGACTAAAAGGCTGGCCAACAGCCTATACCCCAATGCAATAAGACTGTTAAACTCACAAGGCTGCTAGGATAACTGCTTGTTCATATGTATGCCACTTTATCTTGTCACTTTGCACTTTAAGGGGAACTGGAGAGGGGGGCACTGGCACCTCTAACTTTTAACTAACTATCTAACTGCTGCTCTGTGTTGTGCTCCACACACAATTTTGTTGCCTGTGGACAATGACAATAAACTCTTGAATTGAATTGATTGGGGCACTAATTCACCATGTGTAATTGGAATTGAAGCAGTGGTGGTTTATGATGTCACAAATGCATTGATGGGTTAAGACTTTTCATGGTTTTGATGTGGTGAGAAAAGTCACCAACAAACGTGCAGTCAACTCTAGACTGAGGGTAAAAGGCTGAGAGCAAAACAAAACTCTAACAGCTTGGATTGACTCATCCACACAGCTCCTCCATTTTGTGTACGCAGCTCAATTATTGGGATATGTTTTGGAAGCAGGTAAACAATATGAATCCGTTGTCTGGCTTTTTTTTAATTTTTTAGTGAGACCTCTCTGATGAGATGCGACTTCTCTCCCATTAACGAGGCACGAGTCTTCTCCTTGTTTGCTTTGACAATGAGAGATGTCTGTTCCGCCGCATCAAAGGGAAACAACAGTGAGTTCATTAGCCGATCTGGGACGAGCCAGCTTTGGGCACGGATACACACATCCACGCATGTACTCTGTGTCTGTACACTGGGTGTGTGACTGCTACATCGGGTACTAGCAGCTATCTCGGATCCAGATTTGGACAACATAAAACCATAAACTACAACTATCGAGTAACATGGACTGAACACGGCTGGATTGATAACAGCTGTGCCCTCAGATCACAGACCCCTAGAGGGACCCTTGACCCAGGGGTTCCAGGCCCACAAAGGCCCCAGGCAATTACTCTGTAAATGAATTGCTAATTACTTTGCTAATGTGCACCATTAAAACACAGTATGAACTAAAAGCTCTTGAGTTTAACCTCATCTTCAGGCCTTCAGGCATATAAACGTATCAAAATATAACATAACAATTGAAATTATAGTTCATCCATTAAGAATAGAGAAAGAGTTGGTGTGTGGATCAATAAAAAAACTAATTAGAACTAATAAAGACTATTAGTCCGTATAAGGGTGAAGCTGCAAAAACTACATTACCCATAATTCAACTTGATACCACCAGCTACAGCTCCAAATTAGCATTTTATAGATTTTGAGGATGCAAAATCAGTCCTACCCCATATGTTTCATATCTTTACACACTGCTGATGATAAAACTCTGGACTCACAGACAAACTGATATTGATCTCCTCATCTGACTCGGGGTAAGACAAGCAAACAAGCGTATTTCCCAGAATGTCAGAGTGTTCCTTTAAAATCCAATTGACAGGCAAAGCGAAATCGGATTTCTCTGGGTGCACTGCAGCTGCAAAAGATCCCAAAAACCTCCAGAGGTGTTCTGGGTTAGATCTTAGCTTTCATTCGGGAGCAGGTAGATGGTGGATTTGATGCATTTCTATGTGATTACAATCTGTCCACCAAGGACACGAGGTAATGTGGGCGGTGGAACGGTTTCTGTGTCCACTGCACTGTGATATTTGACTGAGTTCAAGTGCTGAAATGGGTTTGATTGAGGCTATTCAATGTGAAAATCAAGGACAAGAAAGAGAAAGAAACATTCGCGCACACATTATAGAAAAAAAAAAAGCCCTCTCTGCTCACTCCATGCTGCAGAGTGAAAACCATTGACATATGAGGGGAGAAGAAAAAAAAAAGTGGGAGTGGGAATGTGCCAGAGAGATATTCTGCCGCAGCAAGCCCCTCTCAACTGTGGAAAAGTGCGATTGGTTACACATCCATTCAGCCGGGGCGCTACCCCAGTGATCCACCGGCGTATGTTCATTAAATTCTGCAGAGCTAATTAGAATCTATTTGACATCCGTGGGGAGACATTTGCACAGCTTGCAGAACGGCACAAACAATTCACAGGCACAAGCAGCCGTGCACACTGCAGGCATTTTCAAACGGGTGGAAAAAAAAAAGATGCCGTCACAGCACACAAGGTACGGTAAAGTAAATAAAGCACGTGACTTGAAATGTCTCATTAGCCCTAACTGTGCACGGAATGTAGGCGACGGCTATTACTCCTCCTTAAACAATATAAGCAGCCAATGACAGCAATATTCATCATTGTTCATTTGGATCATTTGACTGCTCACTCACTGTCAGTATGAAAAATCCATGACGTTCCCATTGGCTTGTTCGCTCTAATGCCACCCCTGCTTTGGAACGTACAAGTAAAGCGTTGCCAATTAGTGAAACAAATGATGTTTTTTTATTCCAAATGTAAATATAACATCTTCTTAAGGAGGACTAAGGTAAGTATTTGCTGTGCCCCCCCCCCCCCCCCATAGACCCCCTGTTAGTTCTAATTTTGACACATAGACAAGACAGGTAGTAATGCAGGACTCGCCTGGAGGCCCTTATGTTTAGCGGGGCATATTCCAAAAACAAATCTGCAAATAATCCAATTACCACAAACCAGCTGACACACAGAGTTAGACCGCTCCCCTCCCCCAAGGGAAGCCCATATTTGCCTGCCACTTTTGCAGCCCGACACCACTAACAGCAATCCTGGAACGTGCCCCTAAGCTAACTCGTACTTTCAAATGAGACGCGGTTGAGTTTCAAACAGAGCAAAACATGGACATAGTCGCCGTGACTTCACCATCATCATCACTTCCTGGCTAATCCAAAAATATTAGCTATAGACACCAGGCTGTAAACATGGTAACATGGGGACTTATGGAGACCAGCTCGTTCAAGATCTTTGGTAATTAGCCGACTGATTCCTTGAAATCACGACGGGATTTCCTCATAATTACCAGATGCAGATTTAATTTCTTCTCATGGGCATATATGCTGCAATTAGTGGACCACTGTATAGAATTTAGTGGCATCCAGCAGTGTAGTTGCTGATTGCAACTCCCTTGTCTTCCTTAGCAGGAAGGAGAAACTACAGTTAGTTTTTTTCCTTTCTGGGTCGCTGTAGATGTTAAAGTTTCATTTTAAGGCAACAAAAACCGATGATCCTTATGTTATTTTAGCCTATGCATGTTATATTTACATTATACTTTGACTTAAAAGTCTTTAAATGAATGACACACTTCAGGTGTTCATGGCAGCTGGAAGCGTCGCAGTGGGGATAAGCTGGTGGCACCTCGGTGAAGTCGGAGCGTTGTTACTGCAGGTGGAACACGATTCAATCAAATTTCATCCCAGGCTTGTCACGGTGGGTTTGGTAAACGAGCGGTGCTCAAACACAGCAGGGACGAGGCCTAAAAAATCCAACAAACAAGCACGAACCCCTACGGATCACCTCAAGAAAACAAACCGCTTCTTTTGTCACGTTCCAGTGCAGAGTACGACGGCGAGATCCCGAGGCCGTGCCGCTCCACGAGTGTTTGTCACTTCATAAATGTCAGCACACTTGTCAAACTCCGAAGCGTGTGTCAGTCCGACTCAGGGCTACTTTTTTTTTCTTCCTCTCCTTAACTACCATCCACGATGGCGGGGGCCCGGGGCAGAGCTGCTGCAGCTCCGACACCCACATCATTAAAGCCTCATCATCGCGGGCTGTGAGGAGACTGACAGGCCTGATGTAAAACCTCTGACAAAGCTCCTGCTAAACAGGACAAATCAAATGTGAGGGCCTACAGTGTGTCATCCACCCCAAAATATTTTGCCGTTTCTCTGCCTTTGCCCCCCCCCCCCCACAGTCTTGCCAATCCCTTCCATCGTGCGACTGAGTTGAGTGGGGATGTCAGCTCCCCTCTTCGTTTTCCAAATTGCTCCCGAAAACCTAGCCAGCCGAGGCAGATCTGCATTTCGGCAGAGGACGGAATGAGGGCACGCGGGAAAGGAATAAGTTTCCTGAAATGAAACACGTCGATGTTTCTGAGCACGATGGCCCGGGGAAACAGGCTTTTTAAACGGGGTGAAGGAGTCACTTAGTCATACCGGCGGATAAAGGCCGACCTTCAGGATACTCATGCAAGGACGAGGAGGCCGTTTCTAATGATTTGATTATTACTGCATCACTGTGTGTGTGTGTGTGTGTGTGTGTGTGTGTGTGTGGCGGGGGGCATTTTCATGTGCAAAGAGCCTCTTTGATGAGGATGCAGTGAACTCGTGACGAAAATGAAAGTTGATATCAAAGTCGGCGTCGGAGGACGGGAAGGAAGCGAGCAGGTGCCGAGCTGGACTTTTCACATCTTCCGTCATACTTTCTCGGATTCCCTCCTTTCTTCTTCTGCTTTATTGCCTCTTTCCGTTTCTCTTCTTCCTTAATTCCCTTTCTTCCATCTGCTCTCCGTCATTTTCTTCCTCGCTTTTTCCTTCTGTCCTTTCTGTCTTTGTACTTTCCCCCTTCCTTTCATCATTTGTCTGCCCTTCTGGTTTCTTCTTTCTTCCTACCATCTGTCCTTCCTGAAGATGAAATATCATAAAATATATAAAATATCATCTCTTTCCTTTCTTCCTTTCTCTCCTCCAATCTTTCTTACGTCCTTCAGTGTTTCTTCCGTTGATCTCCGCCTTTCATTGTTTCATTCCTCCCTCTGTCTTCCTTTCATTTGCCTTTTCTTGCTTTCTTTCTTGCTACCTTTCCTTGCTTTCTTCCCTTTTCTATTGATTTCCTTTCTGAAAGTTTCTTTCTTTCTGTCTTTCTTTCACTGATTTCCTTCCTTGTGTCCTAACTGTCCTTTACCTTCCTTACTTCCTTGATCAATGAAAAGGAAGGAAACGAGGATGGTATTCTATCCTCTTTCTTTCCTTTTTATTCATTTAAATTCCCTCCCTCTCTCTTTCTTTCAACAGCTTATGTGAATGCATAAAAAAAAATCACTTTCTATTTCCTAAAGTTGAATTTTAGCCCACAGCAATAACCAAACTCCACGACTCGTCTTCATATCGACTTGAACTTTTCATTCTAAAGATTTGGCTGCGGGGCTTTTACTTGTAACAGTATTTTTCCGCCGCCGCGCTGATACCTCAGCTTCTAACAATCCGAATATTTCTTACACAACAGTACTCTTCATGTGAACAGTCATCTCGCTTGTCATCTAAACATTTCGCACTTGTCACTCTGGAGAAAACGGCCGACGGCAAAGGAGGAAATTGGCGGAAATTTCTGAGGTTGCGGTGGCAACGGTGGACCAGGCAGCGAGGCTTAACAAGCTTTCTGCTCTGACCTCAGCTGTGCTCGGGCCCCTCCCTCGGACTCCTCCGTCAGCGATGGCGTACATATTGCAGGGGTGTATGATGTGTGACAGAGCTGTCACAGGTATCAAGCCTGTGTGCGGCAAAATCCACCGGCTGTGGAGGACAGGCGGGACGGAGGGTAGTAATGGGGGGAAGAGGGAGGGCTCTTCATCGGAGTGACAGCTCGTCCAGGTGGGGGACTGCTGGCTGACAGTGATGGAGGGGGAGTAGCTCCACCACACGCTGCCCCCATGTCCCTGTAGTTATGGCAATTCTTTGCTGTCGTGCAGACTTTTTATGCTCCAAACCCCGGAGTGTTTTAGCGGATAATACAGTGTGCACATACTATACTGCATCATGTGGAGCCATACACACACCCCCTGGGTGAAACCAACAGCATTGAACGCTGGACACACATCAGCGCCCAGGCTAGATCTGGGTCACAAGGCATTAAATCCCCTTGTTCATCAGCTGCCCTCACACACACACACACACACACACACGGGTTGCAAACACACACTGCAACCCACTACTGTCACCTCACCACATACCATCTGTCCTCCAAAAGCCGGGCTATGAAATCCATCAGGGTCTAGCAGGTCAACCTCAGAGCCACCAGACGCACGTGAGCCAGCCGGCCAACAGCAGCCCACAACTCCAACCGACCACACAACGTTGTCTTACGGTTAATTTACCATAATACGAGAGTAAATATGATGATTTTACATCCACAGAAGAAGAAAAAAACACACATTTCAATCCCTCTGTGATGAATCTGCTCCTTTGATGGACTCATTAAAACTTCATTACAGCTGAATACACAAAACTCACAGTCTGATCTGTGATTGTGCTGTAATTACATTACATAACTGCCGACTGCTTTACTATTGTTTTCTTATCGTTGTTGGCTGCGACCTCACAGAAGGGGGGTGGCTCCACTTTGAGCCATATTGTAGAACCTGCACACGGTGCCTTCTCATGAGAAATGCATGAAGGCGTAGGTACTGTCCCAATCACACCATTTAAAAAAAAATATATATATATATATTAAAGGAGCTCCGCAGGCACCGAAGGACATGTTGTTGTTGGTCATGCGGGGACTGTGTGCTGCTTCTAATGAGTATTTTTTAATCTCATAATAATAAGTCACATCAGTGTCTGATAATCTCATTATTATGTATTTGGGACATGATAACTATAAATGCGGCTTTCATAATGATCTCCTATTATCTCATAAATTTGCACAAAGCACTTTGTACGCCCACCGGCCACGCTGACTCCAACGTGCTGTCAGGTGAAGGCCATACAGGGGCGTGCTGAGGGAGCTTAAGCCCTGAATGTCGTGAGCGGCGTACTGTAGGAGCCTTTGTGTTAGTGCTGCATCATATTCAAGTGTTTCCTGAAGACGGCTTTTAATGTCCCGACAGTCAGGCCACTAAAGATGAAACGAGCGAAGTTAAAATGAAGATTCATACTAGTTAAAATTGTATGCTGTGTTTCAGATATTTTCACCTTTTGATATCAGACTGAACTTTCTGATGAGGAACTGGAACCGTTATCAGCTTTGTTCAAATCCACCAGACCGGACGCCTTTGACAAAAACAGCACTTTTACCAGAGTAAAAATTTCCACATCTAGTGGGGGGTGCAGTGGTTAGCACTGTCGCCTCACAGCAAGAAGGTGGTCCTGGTTTTAACCTCGGCATGTTCTCCCCTGTTTGGTTTGTGTGGGTTCTCTCTGGGGACTTCCTCCCACAGTCCAAAGACGAACACTTAATAGGTTAACTGGTGACTCTAAATTGCCCATAGGTTGGGGTGTACCCCACCTCTTGGACTAAGCCAGCTGGGATAGGCTCCAGCCCCACCGTGACCCTGATGAGGATAAGCGGTTAGAGAAACTGGATGAATGGATGGATGGATGGATGGATGGATGGATGGATGGATGGGTTGATGGATGATGGGTGGATGGATGGATGGATGGATGGATGGATGGATGGATGGGTTTATGGATGATGGGTGGATGGATGGATGGATGGATGGATGGATGGATGGATGGATGGATGGATGGATGGATGGATGGATGGGTTGATGGATGATGGATAGATGGATGGATGGATGGATAGATGGATGGATGGATGGATGGATGGATGGATGGATGGATGGATGGATGGATGGATGGATTGTCACATCTAGCTTGCTGAACTGAGGATTTAGGATTCCGTAGCAGCTGGTAATAACCGTTTATTTATTAGCTCTTATTTTAAATGTGTCTGAATTATCTGATAAAACTGAATGAATTCCATGAATTTAAAGCCTAATGTATGTATGTTTCCATAAAGTAATGTGTTCTTATTTATATTGCAACATTCATTGTGAACCCCCCGTCAAACCGTGACCTTACCATTCATGGTCAGACTGCTGTAGAATACAGTCAAGCAGAGTGAGTGGACTGAGTGTCCATAAAAAGGAGAACAGGTTTCAGAACAGTCAGTCAGACAGAGGGAGAGAGAGAGAGACAGGGTGAGACGTGGGAGGTAAGAATACTTTGTGTAGAATAAGAAAATAAATCCTGTCTGGTGGTCGGAGGAAGATCAGCGGAGATCAGGGGGAAACAGAAATAGCCATGTCAGCCGAATTTCCAGATAAAACCTCAGCGCAGCTGGTGTTTTTCCAGCTGGTGTCTACTGTCAAACTCCACCATAAAATGCTTCACTTGTTCTGATGTTCATTCGAACTTCAGAAAATCAATCAAGGGAGATGAGAAAACTGACCTCCACCACAAAACAAGGGGGGGAACAGAGCGCCGGCAGACATTCTGTTCAACCAAGCATTAGCCTGCATTTATTGGTTATGTCAAGCCACGGAGTTGTTTTAACACCGCCTCAACAGAAAAATCAGATTGCAGCCATGTAGTGTTCAAGCCCCGACAGGTTGATGTGGAGGGCGGGGGGCAGAAATTCTATATAATAAACAATCGATATCTGTGATTACATATCAAATTGACTCCCGAAGCCACCGATGACAGAGCCGCGTCGTCTCGCTGCGTTGCATCACCTCAACCACTACGCCGGGTCGACAGAAGTGGGTCGCCGAGCAACAGAAACATTACATAAGGAATCAATACTACGCAAACATGCGAGCACGTCAAAGAGGCCGCTAATCCTCTTTGTCAAGGCCGCGAACAGCTCGCCTCACCCTGAACTCCCAACCCCCCGGAAAACAAAAGTGTGAAATCAATGCTCTATTTCCGGAATGTATAAAACATAATTGAAACAATTGCCGTCACTACATCCTCATAATTGCAGTCATGGGAAAAGAATATGAGCTTTTCTCTGATATTTTCAGTCAAAAAGTTCTATTGGCTGCTTTTGCGATGATCACACATGGATGTGGTGATCTCCTGGAGGCGATCTCCCCTTGGTGCTGAGAGAGAGCAGGACATCACTCATCTCAATCATACGGGAAGGCTGCAGGCTATTTTTATAGCTAAGGAACGCTTCCTCCTAACTTTACATTAATGTTCAAATGGAGCAGGTTCTTTTTTGGTTTAAAATCCTATGAATCGACTCTACAGCTTCAGCTGGATGGTTACTAATCGTAATGTCGGTCGTTTCCCGGCTCATGCCATCCATCTGCTTTGCCCTTGAGCAACACACGGCTGCTGAATGTAATGTAATGACTGTGTTTCAAACCACCGAGTTCACCGGACAGTCAACAAAGGCCTCCAACGATGATAGAAAATAGAAAATAATAAAAACACTAGACATTAAAATTACCGTAAATAGAAAGCAGAGTGCCAAAGAAACATTGTTACATTATTTTAGCTATGAAATGAGTCAGACCAAACAAAGAACCAAAAACATTCTACATAAAAGAACCCTTAGAACCCTTTTTGTGCTGTTTAAAGTTCTGTGGGGAACTGAATTCCAAAAAGTAGTTCTTTAAGTTACAATCTCAGCACTTTTAGTGCTTTGAAGAACTTTTATTTTTATGTTTAGTGATCTTCCTTTTGAATGTTCTTTGGACTACTGATAACTGGTTCTTTAAGTTAGCCCTTTGCAGCCACTGGTTCTTTGGGGAACCAACAGGTAAAAGGTTCCTTGCAGAACTGAAAAAGGTTCCTCTGAAGAACCACTAACTCGAACCTTTATGTCTAAGGGTGTACATGGGCTTAAACCTGTCGCTTCAGTCATAAGAATAAAACTAACCACCGTTGAGACGTCCTTCTTAGTCAAAGACAGTAGAACAATCACCGGGAATCATTTTCAAACTCAACTCCAGTCACGGCTGATACTTAAAGAAAAATCATCTCATATGACTGCTTCATCTCTCCGTGCCCAGAGGAGATCACCTGCCACGCTGCCGCACTTCACTGCATTCAGCTATGATAATTGGAACGGCAGCCAGTAGAATGCAGAAAAGGCATCAATCAGCCCGGAGAGAGCGTACTGTAAAGGGAGGGGATAAAGCACCCTACATGAAGACATTTACCGAATGTCATTTCACTACCAGTGTCTATCTGACAAATGAACTCAGCTTGAACCTGTAGACTGACCTCACAAGAAAAACCAGCTCATGGTCTTAGAAATAATGACTATGAGCAAAAGCAACCGGAAACCTATTGGGAAGAAGGACTAAATGTGAGACTGTGGTTTCTGTTCCATCAGTGTACTTTTATTTCAAATACTCTATTACCAGCACCTTTTAGAAATATTAACCATAGACAGAAGATATAAAATACTCTGATTTATCATTTCTGCATCATGTGGGTCCCAGGGACAAACATACTGACGAGTAGTTGAATGCAATGACGAGTCCGCCTTATTTTTTTTAAATAATTTTTTGGCCTTTTATTGATAGTACAGCTAAAGATAGACAGGAAGCAGGGGGCAGAGAGAGGGGGAACAACACGCAGTAAATTAGCCGTCCGATGCGGGATTCGAACCGGGGCCAGCTGCAGCGAGGACTATACCCTCCACACACGGGGCGGCCGCTTAACCCACTACGCGACCGACCGCCCCGAGTCTGTCTTATTTTATCTACTCATCCAGTGTTTTTGACATCAGATCCTATCCTGATAAATGACTCATGACGATCGCTGTGAAATCACGTCAAACTGTTTCTGGACCGACAGGACTCCCGGCCTATCGTAATGAGCAATGTGGGGTTGCAGATCGCTTGCATCACCTCGGTTCCACTCTGCTTGACCAAACACGTTGGTTTTTTCTTCCTCATAGAAGCAAATATTTTTTAAAAAAAGCATGTTTCGGGGCGGTCAGTAGCGTAGCGGGTTAATCGGCCGCCCCGTGTGTAGAGGCTATAGTCCTCGCTGCAGCTGGCTCCGGTTCGAATCCCGCATCGGGCGGCCTTTTACTGCGTGTCCTTCCCCCTCTCTCTGCTTCCTGTCTATCTTCAGCTGTCCTATCATAAAAGGCCAATAAAAATAATCTTAAAAAAAGAAAGTATGTTTCCATCCATGTGAGCGCTAGTCTTCTTCTTCCCGGCCTTTTTACTGGCACATTGCTTGCATATCTCGGTACATTACCACCACCACCGGCCGGAATATTGTGGAAAATAAAGACCGTCTACTGAAGATAATGTTAAAACTGTGGTTACTCTGATGCTTGTACGTCGGAAATGTCTCTAAGAGTAACTCTAAATCCATTTGAGTCCGTGAATAACTTCATGTACTTCTCTCCTTATTACTCTATTGATCGATTCTGGTTGTAGTCTTTAATATTCATTGCTGCAGCAGTTCTTTTCAGAGGGAATGAAGTGATTCCGCTTTCTAGAAAAACAGACCTGGAAAAACTGTAGAGATTTTTATTTCAATCTTCCTGACCTCAGCAAGTTTGAATCCAGGGAATTGCCAAAGAATTCATAGAAGCGTGGTTATGTTTGTAATTCAAAGAGAGTTGATTGAAGCATCTTGCGTCTTGCTGACAGATGGTTGTCAATAAGTTAAACTGAAAATGACAGACTAAGCTGTTACAGAGTGGAGATCCTGGGTTATATGAGTGGAGGAGGCTGTATTCATGCACATTCATTAGGATTCAGATGGGTTAATTAGGCAGAGAAGCACCATGTCTTCAGAACATCAAAGCGGCGTTGGCCCGCTTGGTGGTCGGCCATCTCGCTTCTCTCTGTCTCTGCCCTCGAGTTGTTGAGCGACATCACTCTTTTAATCAGCTTTGCATCTGGGGAACACTCTGCCCCACAGATATCAAATGCAAATGAGCCCATCCCCTCTCCGGGTGATGCATTCTGGTGGTCTGCTGCTCTGTGGTCGATGCTGGAATCCTCCGTCGTTATGTAAGATCGGATTTGTTCAGCGCTGCTTCTGTAGCAGTCTCACAGGAACACAAAGTTTACCTCTTAACCCTCAATTCAGTTCTGGCATGAATGCGCTCGCTTGTGTGGGCTTCCAGTTGGATGGAGCTGGAAACTGATCTTTTTTTTATTTTTATTTTTTCGGCTCATGGGGTATCTGTGGGTGTGCACCTGGGTCACTGAACATGTTACTTCTGGATGCACTCACCATGGCCTCTTCAATAAATCCTTGGTGTCCGTGGCCTGTGAATGTAAATCTGCTGGTGTTGTAAAAATAAATAGATATCGAACTAATTCACAAAGGGATCAATGAAGAAACACAAAGAAATGCTTGAATCATCTCTGAAACTCAAAAACATCCTGACATTAAAGTGAATTTCTGGGAGTACTTACCTACCGCAGAAACAACATTACCAAATCATCACCTTTGGAGTTGATGTAGTGAACTCATAGTCGCTTATTTATGCATTTAGCAGTTATGTAACGACAAACAACAGTGTGTTTTAATGTTCACTCTCTCTTCTCGCTCTGTTTTTGGTCTCCAACTCCTGTGGGAAATATCCGGCTCTTTAGCTGCCAAATGCTCCAGTAAGTTCACCAGCCAGTCTCTTAACTGTGCGTGTCTGCTGTTTGCTGCTGTGCAGGTAGTGCACGGTGTGTTTATCAGAGTTATTTTCCTGCAGAAAACACCTGCCCACCGCTTTTTCGTTTGACTGCGATTATAAAATATCTCTTCAAAAATACAATTAACCTGTTTTAGGAGAAAGAAATGCCAACTCCTGTGCACTGATTTCACTTCCAAATCATGGTGCGGATGCTGCTCTTACGGGACCTTCATCAGGTTTGACGAAGTTGATAAGTTAATTAAAAAAGTTTCTTTGTTTCTGGTATTGTTTTTGAACAAACTGAAATGTTCTGTGACAGTATTTTAAGATTGTGACATGACAAATGACCTACGGTTAAGTCGGCGGTGTAGTGGAGCCTACAGCTCTTTGCAGAAGTGGGTATACTTTTAGTTTATGCCCCAGATTTGTTATTTAAAGCCGCCCTGTGTTATAAACAGTGACATTTAAAACTGCTCTCGCATATTTAGCTCACAGAAATGGGCCAGTAGTATTTGCACATTGTCACTTAACTTCTGCTGCTCGACTGCGGGGAGTGAGGATCATAATGAAATCAATGCTCGCAACAGAGAGATATAGATTTTTTGCGATATTGACCCACGGACAGTGAGACAACGACGTAATGATGCTTTTTGACTGAAATATTCCTGACTCATGAAAACTGGACAACTCATACTTTCACCATCCTGAGGTTGAAAGTAACCATCCAACGCAGACTGAACACCCTGCACTACACCAATGGGTTAAGTTAAGGTTAGTGAAAGATCATAGTTGGAAATAATCAAATCAATGAATCATGAGTTGCAAAATCACCCAATATGGATGTCATTCCAAAGGTAATGGGGCTGACTAAACATAAAAAAAGTGGTTGTTGTAACCTTAATGTGACCAAAGTGTCCAAATCATTTGTGAGAGTTTACAGGTGGAATCTTGCTCCTGACAGTATTTTGAAATGACCTTCGTATGATCCAGAACGATAACAGCAAACGACACATCTTTCTTGAATATTGATCTTTAGAAGAAAAGCCTGATCATTTCCAAAAATGAGAACCTGCCTGTAGTGTTGCAGTGATATGGAGGTGCTGCCTTCCGTGGTCTGTGAATAGAATTTCTTCAGCAGAGAACCATCATCGGACCATGAGTCTGTGTTTAGTTCCAGGGTTCCCACGGGTGCTTGAATTCCTTAAAAATGCTTGAATTTTTTGTGAAGTGCTTGAAAATGCTTGAAATTTCACAATTAGTTAAAAATCAGACAGTCAGTCTACCACCATATGAAATAATGCTAATTAGACCCATATTATTATGCCATACAGTGGCACCGCTGCGCTTCCCATGACCATCATGGCAAACACAACTAGTAGGCTACCTATTTAAAGGTGCTGGAAAAATGGAAAAACTGGTGCTTGAAGGTGCTTGAAAAGTGCTTGAATTTGTTCATGAAAAAGCAGTGGGAACCCTGTAGTTCATTCCGAGATTTAATAAGTCAATAAGTGTTGTAATTTACAACACTTTGGTGTACAAATTGTTCCGCATCCATATTTTCTCACAGCTATGAGAACACCAAATACTTCATAATAATATTTATCAAGAGGAGCGAGTCAGAGGTTGATACAAGCAAAATTGCAACCCCACTCCTTACAAATTGAAATTATCTCCAAAAACAGTCAGAGGACAACTTTGCTCCTCGTTCACTTTAATGAAAACTGATTTAAAATGGAGGACAAGAGTTGATGAAAACAGAGCTCAGTGAACTTTGACCTGCTAATTACCAAAGCCCTCCGACGTCCAGCCAGTTTGAGAGAGTGGATGGGACTGACCTGTTGTTCAGAAATATTTGATCTCCAGAAGGCCCCAGACAGTGTACGTTGAGTTTTGAGTCTATTGTGTTCTCCACATCCGGGTCAAGATGATTGATGAACATCTCGAGAAGTGGTTCAAAGGTCTTGGGGATAGGCTGCTATGGTGGTACCATCAGGGCCGGTCTTAGTTATGGGCAATGTGGGCGCAGTCTCCGTAGGGGCGCCGAAAAAGAAAAAAAACTCACAAATTTTTACGGTACCGGTACCCGGGGGGGGGTTGGGCCGATCGCCCAGGGCGCAAATGTGACCAGGACCGGCGTTTGGTACCATGACCAGTCGCTGAAGGCAGAGGCACACCAAATCACATGCACCAACAGCAGCAAAAGCAACTCAAAGATCCAGATTGGGATCTTTCAATGGGCGAACCATGGGGTGGTGCTGCTGGGACACAAGTCTGATCAATTCTAGAGTGTAGCAACTCCCCTACTTCACAAGAAGTTGTATTGTGTCTCTGTTTTTATGCGATGAGATGTGACTGCAGGGCTTTCCGGTCTGTTATGGCTACGGCTGGTGGAAAAATAGTTGAAAAGAAATGATGGCTCTTTCGTTCTGACACGGAAAACCTGACATTTACTGTTTATGATTTAGATGAAAAATTCTCAAGCTATCAAACTCTATAACAGCGTAGAGCACAGCCTGTCTCACTTTGACATCGCATCATCGGCAGTTGACCAGGTATCCGCAGGAAGAAAACCACCATGAAACAAGGAAATGGATGTCACTACAGCTTGTCTTTGGGTACCCTGACATCCATGATCAGAGCAGGCACAGTTCACCGGCTCATTGTACACTCCCAAAGCTATGAAAAGGGATGTCCATCCTCATCTCTTTCCCTTCTATTTCTCCTCTCATTTCCATACCCCTTCAACCTTAAATGCGGGATATGATAGCCTGCAGATAAGAGTTCAGTAATATCCTCTGATGGGAGCTTTTTGCCTTTCTGCAAGTGTAAGGAAGTGCTGCCTTTGATGTACTAAGTGTCAGCAGAAGCTGAATAAAGGTATACTGAGCCTTTGTACAGACACGCCGCTCTTAACATAGAGCAAGTGTGATTCGAAAGCTCACAATGACAGCTTTGCACCTTTGAGTCGCGTGGAACAAAGTCATCTCTCAGTTGTCATTCCGATTCCTTTGGAAACAAAATGCTAATGTGACATATCTGTGTTTATGTCTGAAAATTATCTACTAGTCTGATGAAAAGCAGCACATCCACACAGATATGATAAGAGTTACTAAGAGTTTCCACATTCTATGAATTTGTGCAATGTATTTTTAAGGCCAAGCTGACTGCCCTAAGCGGAATGTGACCCAAATCCCAACAAGTCCTCCAAATTAAACAAGCAAACACATTGTTTGTCTGTGCCCTCCAGACCGACACATAGAAGCTCTTTCTGATCCGACGAGCCCTTTCAGCGGGATGACATCACTTCTCTGTGACTGTGACAGTGAAAAATAGATCCACGAAACACGCTATGATAAAAGTTTAGCACAAAAAAACAGTGTTTAGTCAAGATTGGGGAGCCGTGGTGAGTTTAATCATGGTTACCATGTGATTACAGTATGATGTCAAAGTCAACAAATAGAACAAACAGCAGTCTCTTGGGTTAAAGTCTGATGTTTCACTCATCTGATGTGGGCCCTGGTTCTTTATTACCGGTAACTTGACCCTGTACATGTTCTATTTTCCACACAGGGGTGTAGTGGGGCGTGTACTACGGTATCCCCACAACATCAACTAGGTCATGAGATAGACAGCAAATATTAAAAGGCAGTACATGATGTGATTAGTCTGCACTGCTTCCTTTACCTTTACCCTTAATTTCAGACATGTACTTACCATTTAACATATTTGGTATTCTATGTTTTTGTATATTCCAGTGTAGGTCGCATTTGTTGTTAGATGAGATATTGTTGAAGCCGACCATGCTACAAATTGCTCCGCTTACGGTAATGACAGGCACTTACCCACAGTGTGCTGGCTACAGCAACATGAAAAAATAGGTATTAACAAATACATGGCATGCTATTCGAGGAGAGAACATACGTACGTGCATATGAGTGAAATGTAATATTGAACTGCAATTGCCGAGGATCGCAGGAAGTGACTCACGCACTCCCGGGAAGCAGTGGGGAAGAAATGGACCGCGCTGATGTTGGATGAGTGACTATAACTGCGACCAGCCAATAAAGACACCGGCTCTGTGGGCTCCAGAATAACAAATCAACCCCGGTCTGACACACTGCTATCACAGATTAAAAGCTAATGCGACTATCCTTGCTTGTCATCCTGCTCCACTTAGCCGTCTCTGATTTTAATGTTTTGGTGGACATTTTTTTTTTCGTGATTTTGTTTTGTCAAAGCGTCCATTTGGACGAGCTATTTGCTGTTCCCTTTTATTATCCTCCCAGACCCAACTGTGCTGCTTTCAATTCAGGGCGAAAATGAGGCCCGCCATCTCGCCAACCGTAATTGCTGCAAATTCATTTGCGGCGAGCAATTATCTTGACTATCCTTTGCTCATAACAGCATTTAGTCAAAGGGACGTATATCGCACTCATCTAACACATTCTGTGAGAAAAAACGGGGTGTTGGTGCTGCAGTCATCATCTGTCATTGGAGGGCTGGTTAGGGGAAGGGGGGGCTGAAAACAACATAGCCCCGGATCATGGAGATTTGACTAGAACAGCCCATTTTAAACACCATCCTACTTTCGGCCATTTTATCAGCCGTTATTATCTGTGGCACAGCCCGTGTGCATGTGCAGGTTGGGGGTTGGGGGGGGGGGCAGCCGGGACGTCCATCTCCTCCCAGGGAAAAACCATCTGGGTCCTTTTCAAGCCTCTAAAAATCCCTCCAGTGCATCTGCCGCGTTCTGTAGATGGCAGTCTGCACGGAGAGCAGCTCCCAGAGCTGATAAATGCTCGATATTGTAACGTTCTCTCATCCAAGACCGACTCCTCCAAGCAACATTTTGTTTCTCTTTCCCTCCCCTAGTCATTGCAGACAGTCGAGTTGTGAGAAAATACGCGACATCAACATGAATATCAATACGCTTGTGGTTTTTTTGCCTGGAATCAAAGTGGAAGGCTGAGCAAAGGGCAATGACAACGCTGACCTTTAAAAGGCAGGATTGCTTAGAAAACACGCAGACCAGGGTTATATAAGAAGAAACTTTCCAACAAGTTATAAGAGCAAATGGAAGCGAGGTAAGAGATACTGCGCAGAGAGAAAGAGCCACAAGGGTCAGTGCTTCGCAGATTCTGAAGGGATAGTTCAACATGTTGGGAGTTTCGTTCTTTCAAAGATTTAGATCTATCTCGTGTGTGTGTTTGGTTAGCTGAGCATAAAGACTGGAAACAGGAAATGGCTCTGTTCAAATGTGAAATAATGTTTGTTTAACATAATAAAAGTTTTTAGACTTCTTGATGAATAACTCGAATAATGAATAACATCCATCTGGTGCTTCCGCACAGCGTCTCCAAGGTACGATCGGTGGATTCTGTTCTCTGGAATCAAATCTAACAACGAGACTCCGGCTGAAAATGAATTAATCGGTTGAAATTGTTTCGTTTTTTTTTTATGATACCACATTTCTGGTTATTTCCGTCGTCGTTTGGCAGGTTTCCCTCGATGAAAAGTTACTGTTACTGCAACCAAAATCAAGTCAATCCAAAACGGAACGACTTCCAACAAAACCAAATGTTGTTTCAGTTTAACTTCATCATGTGGCAGATTTAGTTCTGGAGCCAAAGCTCTGTGATTAAAGAGCTTAAATCTGTTCAGATAAGTGTGTAAGACTTTTTTTTTTGCTTAGTTTTTTTTGTTGCTGTGTCAGAAAATAAAATTAAACAGGATTCTCAAGCTGCATCTTTGGACAGAACGTTTTTTTTCCTCGCACTTCAGCCACAAAGAGACCTGTTTTCTCCTGGGGCAAACACAATAACGTCCGATGCTGTACTGACATTTGGAGTGTTTGTCGTGACCATGCTGCATTTCTATATATCGTATGTACAGGGTTTCCACGCCTTTTTCATGAACAAATTCAAGCACTTTTCAAGCACCTTCAAGCACCAGTTTTTCCATTTTTCCAGCACCTTTAAATAGGTAGCCTACTAGTTGTGTTTGCCATGATGGTCATGGGAAGCGCAGCGGTGCCACTGTATGGCATAATAATATGGGTCTAATTAGCATTATTTCATATGGTGGTAGATTGACTGTTTTGATTTTTAACTAATTGTGAATTGGCTTGTATTCTCAGCTTGTGAGCGGTGTATTGTGTAACTACCATAGCGCAATAACAGTGACCAACAGGTGTGGATAGTAGTCTACTGTTATTTCTCTGCAGAACACCAAGCGAGTATGATAACTGAGTTCTGCATGTAAAGGCATCGGATCAAGCCCGTAGCCGCTTAGGAAACATTTTTGTTTCCTCTTGGTTTATTGAGATAGACATCACACAAATTTCAAGCATTTTCAAGCACTTCACAAAAAATTCAAGCATTTTCACAACCTTGAAAACACTGAATTGAAATTCAAGCATTTTCAAGGATTTCAAGCACCCGTGGGAACCCTGTATGTATCCGTTAGCTTCAGACAAAGCTTTAAGCCTTAATGCTCAGCTGTCCACACACTGAGCGAGATATCGCTGGTCATCGCTGTGAGAAACAAAGCAAACCGGCGCATTTCCCCAAAAAATGTGGAGGTGCTTCTCTAACCTGACAACCCGAATCGACGTGAAAAATGCCGTCGCATGAAGGGCTGATGTGATAGAGTCTGGTGGACGCCGCTGATTAGTCAGGAGCATGGCAGTGGCACACGTCGTCCAAAGCACACACAGAGCACCATTTGTCATGTTAATGACTGTTTTGCCAAAGCGACAGATGACTCGGCTCCCCCTACTCTCCCCCTCCTCGCCGTCGTCATGTGTGCCGACCAGCACAGGAAAAGCGTTTGGCGAGGTGTCTTCTTTTTTTCTTCTTCTTTCGGACACTGTCGGACCTGCAGCTGCAGACCTCCGCCTTTCTGTGTAATGTCAGAAGGCATCGCCTCATCCTCGGTATATCTGCCACTGATGACTGCCGTGTGCCGTCACGCGCTGTCGTCACTCCACCTCCGGGTGGGTGGGTGGGTGAGGGGTGGGGTTGGGCTGACTGGTAATGACCTCCTCCCGGACACGGCTGTCCGTGCAGAGATAGAGGAGTCATAAAAGGAGGAGGAGGAGGATGCTGAGTTCCTGCCCTTTGGCTACAGAAGAAGCCACTAACAGGCCTGAACAGAACAGAGTGATGCAGAAAAGTAGAAAGGGAAAAGCATAACATGGGTGACGGAGGGCAGATGAGGATAAAGCGTGTCAGCTGAAAATATGAAATAAAAGTTGATGCTAAAGGAGAAAGACAGAGAGCAGGTGTACAGCTCAAAACAGTTGAGTAAATTAAACCATGAAACTATTCATTTAAAAAATGTTATGTGATGGCTCATTCCATACAGAGCACTCTTTAGAATATCACTTACAGAGACTTAACAAGTCCCACCATGACCGAGCACTTGGCGACCGTGGCAACCATATATGGTAACTTAAATCACGTGACTTTCTCCAGCCAATCAGCGAAGGTCAGGCTACGAGCCGGAGTATCTGATGCAGAAGTCAGTCATTTCCTGCACTAACCCTAACTGTAACTCTTTTCTCTAGACTATGTACTAGATCAGGGATACTCAATTATGCAAAATGACAGGAAGCCAGTTAACCCTCTGGGGTCCCATTAATTGCTTTTGCAATGGTGGGTGATTGGACCCCAGAGGGTTAATAAACAAACACTCATAGAATGTGACAGAATGAAATGATATCGTCTTTTTTCCTTGCGGTGCTACCTGCTGGGAATGCTGCATTACGGCGAGTATCAAACGCAGTGGTTTGGGATTGATGTGTGGTAGCAAAATCAAGCCAACTTGATCAGACCATGTGTTTTTCATTAAACTGCCATTTCTTTCATTTTTCACTCATCTTTGCCAAAGAGCCATGAACTTTTTCCCAGAAATCAAGTGTCGCCACTTCTGCGCACTGCACAGATCACTTACTAACCCTAACCCTTCCCAATGAACCGCCGAGGAACATTTACGCCACGTACACTGGTATTTTTAAAAACGGAGACATTTCCCTTCGTTTGTATCTTTTACACGCAAACGGTGAATTCGCCTCTGAAAACGAATCTTTCTAAAAACTCCGGCTAGAGTGGGGATTCTGGAAAACTACGGTTTTGCGTTTGCGCGTAAATTGAGATAAACGGAGTTTGATCATGTGGTTGCATTTGCATACACAGCTGATGCATCATGTCGATGACCAGAGACGAATGAGCAATTTTGCCACTTCTCCCACCTATTCAAAGACCCAGTCGCCGTCACCGGCAACGTCGTCGGTTTTTGTCCGTCCTGGGCGGACTGCTGTCTGGTGGGATAATTTTGAAAATGAAGTGGTTGTCCCGGAGGAGTGGCGTGAAAATTTTAGGATGTCGCGGTCATCACTGTTGGTACTCTCCGACTTGCCACATCGAGGGCGAGATGACCGTCATGCGGTCTCCTGTCGGTGTCATAAAAATGAACGCTTGATGGGGTTTTTATGCGGGTTGATTTTTTTGAAAGCGATGCTATGTGCACGATGTTATTTTGGAAAACGGAGAGATGGAAATATTTGTTTCTCAACATACCCGGCTATGTGTAAACGTAGCCTTAGTAAAGCAGTATTACACATACTGTAAGGGCTACATTCATTATTGGCATGACACTGATCCTTATGGACCTTGAAATATATTCATATTGAAGGGCAATTCACTGGAAAAACAATCAATCACTCCTGTATGGAATGTACCACTCCAGCAATTAGTCTGGCCCAGGGACGGATTGGCAATCTGGCATACCGGGCATTTGCCCGGTGGTCCGATGTGCTATTTGGGCCGATAAATCCTGATTTATTTATTTTTTATTATTATTATTATTTTAATATTGTTCTGACCGGCCCATAACGAGTAGATCACGCAGCCCAAACACACTGTTGAACAAACACTCCGTACGCTTTGGTCCCGCCTACAGGCACAAAAAAAAAGGCTGTGCAAAACTTACACGCTGACTGACAGGGGACCGGCCCAATCACATCATGAAACACCTCCCCCCTTTGTCTTGATGCGCCGGTGTGCAGTTTATTGATGGGTGAAACGCTATCAGATAAAGATGGGGAGAAAACGCAAAGGTGGCGCAGAAAAACTCCGTGATAAAAAGAAACTTGCTCTTCGGGCAGATGCGAAGTGTGTTAAGATCACAGACATGTTTGCCACAGCAGGGCTTCATCAGCTCCCATCGCTGATGACAGTGGTGCCGGTGGCAGTGGCACTCAACATGTTGTTGAACCTGCTGGACTACTGTCAGAACATGTATGAAATGCAACAAGTAGGATAAAGCCACCCAACCCCTTAATGAGTATGATAAAATGTCAATCAAATAATTCTGTCTATCGGCCTATGGCCAAGTTCACGGCCGGATCATCGCACAGGCTTCATAGGCTTAAGCCTAGGGGCCCCCACGCCCCCTCGCCTGGGAGGGGGCCCCCGATTGGTCAAAAGAAAAAAATATATATCATATTCATTAGCTCAAAATCACGCCCTCGCCGCCCAGGGGGGGCCCAATTGGTCAAAAGAAACAAAAACCACAGCAGCTTGTTGCCTAGGGGCCCCTGACCATGTTAATCCAGCCCTGGCCAAGTTGGTTAGTTCAATGCAGGTGAAATGAGCATTAGTGTTATTTTGACTGTAAGACATTGTAGGTTACACTGGCTGGATGAGAAAACAAGCCGAGCTCAGTAGCCTACTTTTATGTCTTTCATTCTAAATGAAATAATCTTTAATGTGAGAAAACTTGTTCACCATTCACCAACAATAACAATAAGTCTAATTTCTTATTAGACTATTATTGTCTGTGGGGTGAGTACTAGGCTGGCCTATTGGCTGAGTTGCTTTTTTGTCCTGCAGATATAGCAGTTCTTTATGTAGCCTAGATGGTAGGGACAATGTAGTCTACATAACTGATAGAAAATCTCACTTTTAAAATGATATCATTTTGTCTATGTTATGTGAATGCAGCTGCAGGTATCTGTACATTGCAGTAATTCTAGCCTAGACATATTTAAAGCCACCACCACTCACCAAAAATGTGAGTGAAAACTGAAGAGTCAGCACTCTCAGTTTCTTTGTTCATCTAGTAGTCCTCGGGTAAGCTCCTATTTAGGCCTTGAAAAACAATGGGCTGTTTTATGTAGCTAGGTGGCTAAAGACAATGTAAGTTAGCCTACAAAGAAAGAAAATAGCACTTTTTAAAATGACATAATTTTGTTCATTGCTAGTGTTATGTCAATGCAGCTGTGTGTTTGTTTATATAAATATATTATAAACAGGCTGTATTTCAGTCAGTCATTGCAATTGTACAATATGTTTGTGTTGATTTGTCCTGTACACGTGACATCCATTGCACGCCTGTCCGTCCTGGGAGAGGGATCCCTCCTCTGTGTCTCTTCCTGAGGTTTCTTCCACATTTTTTTCCCTGTTAAAAGGTTTTTTGTGGGCAAGTTTTTCCTCACTCGAAACGAGGGTCTAAGGACAGAGGGTGTCACTCCCTGTACAGATTGTAAAGCCCTCAGAGGAAAATGAACTTTGTGACTTTGGGCTATACAAATAAAATTGATTTGATATGATTTGATTATTTATGTCCCGTTGAGCTAGGTTGTTTTAAAGACTTGCACAGTTGCACTGAAAAAACTGAAAAGGTGTGTTATCAAATGTTGTGGGCCGGTCTGGTCCAAAATGCCAGGGCCGATTTTTTGTCCCAGTCCGCCCCTGGTCTGGTCCTTAGTAGAGCCCTAGCAACAGAGACGATTTCTAATCCAAGCCAACGATGTTAAAGCTTTCTAAAGACCGTGGCGCACATACAAACACACTGCCAAAAACTCTGGAGCATTGTCGAGTTCAAAAGTCAAATTGAGCATCACTGAACGAGTTCAGTTGTTTTCAGTTGGACGGTTATTTACCCCCGCCCCCCCAAAAGCTCTCGCCGGGTGCTTCCTGATACAGACAAGCTGTCATCCATTAACATCTTCGAAGCACAGACTTATTGAACTCGTTTTCTCCGACACGTCTTTCTTTTCTTTAATAATCCCCGAGGTTACGGAGGGGTGTAGGTTATTCCAGCTGATTGGCGAGCAGCAGTTTGACAGCCTCTCTTTCTCTCCGTCTCGGAGATTCAACACATCTGTCTTATTTATGAGCGATTTCCCTTTCGGGGTCACCGGCTTCGCACTAAGCAAGCTGTTTCCCCGTGCCATAAAGTAACACCACAGCAAAGCAACTTTTTATTCAACCCGTCAGTGTCGGTGTCATATTCCCCATCACACTCTGATGGCTTTGAAAGGCTGAATGAATAGTGTCTGTTGTCGTTACGTGTAGGTTAATTGGATCTCATGGATACGTAGCTCATACCACGGAAACACAAAGATGAATACTAAACAGAGTGGAAGTGAGAACGCGTTCAAATTAATTGACATTAATGACGACTCTGCTCCGGCAAACATTCCAAAGCGATGCAGCAATTAAGAAAAAAAAAAAAACTCTATTGAAACACATTCCGCATTATGTCTCCTGGTCAATTATCAGCAGTCCCTGTCGGCTCCAAAAAGCCTTTCAGCGTCTTTTTTTTTTACCTTGTTGTTTTGGTTCATCATCAGCACCATGCAGAAAAAACCCACAGTACTCTACCTGCTCTGCACCAGCCAGCAGACTACAGATGTAGCAACTTCCGTGACAGGGCGGTGACTGGTGCTTCGCAGGTCCTTCACAGGTGCTTCGCTGGACCGTGACCGAAATGTAATCCCCCGCGATGACGTAGTCAGTGAGGCCCTGACTGGAAACGCCCCTAAGCAGTCTGTGTGAAAACCAGCTGCTATGCCTCATTTGTCCACGAGGAGGAGCAGTGATGTTCCGCTCTCACCGTAGACCAGGGGTCGGCAATTAAGTTTGGACCCGGGCCAATTTTTTTCTGACGCACGTGCCAATTAGTGTTCCGACCTGTACGTCAAGTAAAGAGGCTGCGAGGATGTTCTGGCTGCTGTCACGTTACTTATCAGCTACTTTTCAATAAATGTTGTGAAATCTGTGGAATTGTTGTATTTTGACAGGAAACATGAGGTTTAAAAGATATATTTAAAAATATATATATATATTTAAAAATAAATCAACGTCATCTAGCGGGCCAGATATAATTGATGGCGGGCCGGTTTTGGCCCGCGGGCCGCTAATTGCCGACCCCTGCCGTAGACTGTCTAAACTAAGACACATCTAAACAGATATGCTGGGGTGAGCGGGTGAGCCGATCAGCTGATCAGCGGATCAATTAATAGGAAAAAAAAAGTTGTGATAAGATAACACGGCAGTGCTGCAGCCGCTCGTATCTGCAACTCTATGTCACGCACAGCAACAACATGCCAACATAAACGTTTTATTAAAGAAAACTCCGCTCGTAACGTCAGTTTTTAAGTATATTCTTGGGCCTTTTATGGATATGACAGCTGAAGAGAGACAGGAAGGAGGGGGCAGAGAGACGGGAAATGACACGCAGTAAAGGGCCGTACAGACGTTTTGGCAAACGAGAGTCACCGTGGACTTTTGCAAGACTTATCTCTGAACTTTCAAAAGCTGTGCGGTGTATTATTATAATGGAGGGGGGCATAGTGGAAAATAAACAGTGGTGTCCATGTAGAATAAAAACATAACATATATACTGCAGAATTTATTAAAACCAAACATACTTGACTGAACGTAGTGGAGCATTTAGCCGCGAAATAAAGTGGATAGTCATGTTGCTCTAGTCTGCTGGATGTGGATAGAACCGCTCGCTTTCGGTGGTCAGTTTCGGTGATTCATGCTTAATTAAAAGCAGTTTCATAGTTTTTACTCCCTGACCTGAGTAAAGCTGTCGGAAACCGCAAATGTTTAGCAGTTTCCGGGTATAAAAATGGGGACACAAATCTGTCCTTTCCAAGCCATCTATGTAATTCATGGCATTTAATGATGAGCGGAAAAAACTACCTCTGTTCTAAAGAGGCTCTTGTGTGCTTGTAACAAATCAATTAACTGAATTTAAAGTAGTGATGAAGCTGAGCTGAGTGGTTGCAGGGTTTTCCTCCTCTGCCTCACTCGTTCGGAGCAAATAGAGAGCGAAGCACAGCAACACATCTCCATCGGGCAGCCATCACTAGTCGCCTCACGTCTGGTCACAATGGACAGTGTGTGAGGGGAGGGGGGGTTAAGAGGAGAGAAAATGGAGAGTGCCATGTGCCTCTGACAGATCCCAGTGCAGCGTAATGAAGCTCACCGTCACCCTGGCTCATGTGACAGCTTTCCCGAGGCCAGATGGCACTCAGCGTTATCCAAGAGACCTCATCCTGGCACCTCCAGCAGTGGAACCCAAATCTGTACTCACTGATGACCCACTGCGGCTACGGAGCAGGCGACAACCTGCGGGGCCGTCTTGCTTGAAAAGCGGGGGGAGCTTAGAACGTGTTGATGTACGACGCCGATAGCTCACTGTCTGTAATTAACAGCGTGAGCTGGCCTTGAAAGGTCAATGCCGGTCCCTAAGACGCCCACGATTTGTGTACTACCCTCCACCTTGTCGGAATGCACCATGAATCCGTGTGCACTTTCTCTGCCGATTCCACAAGGGACCAGTAGAACGCAGCAGAATTCACATAAAAGAGACACTAAAACGTGACCCTGACCTGAATTTAAAACATTCAGCCTGAAGGAGTTGATAGTCCTGCTTACACCACAGTCATACACACCCACCGGATCTCGAGGATCTTGATAATCGACAAATTCTGTGAATATATTTATTGTTATTACTCAACAATCACCAACTGGAGGCCATCGTTATCATATTTCATTATAATGTAACCAGCCCATCTTGACTCCGGCGACTCCGACATCCATCTTTGCTGAGTCATGTTTGAACAGGACGAGCCAGTCTCGTTTTAGGAACGTTCGTGTAGGAGGGTTTGCTGCCTTGTTTGTTGAGTTTCATCCTCGAACGAAGCAAGCAAATGTCTTCTCAGATCATCTTCCATTAGTCATCATAACAAGTGACTAAACATGTGGCCGTCACAAGATGTTCTGATCCGTCGTTTGTTGGGGACGGTACACACTATTCTGGACAGTCGTACCTTTGAATCAAACAGTGTAAGCGATCCAGCCACTGACTGTCCCAACAGGGTGTGTGAAGTTAAAGTGGTGAAGGGTGATGACTTCTCTCACTCCTCTCACACTCCTCTTCTATCTTAGCCTGCCAGCACAGACACTATTGGAAGCCGTTCAGCCCGCAGAGCTCGTCATCCCTTTTCCACAAGAAGCCTTCTTCCTCGGACCAGGCCCCGCAGTGTTCACACACTTCGCCGCAGCGTCGCACATTAACACCTTCCCTGCAGCAGCTGAAGGTATCCGTTTGAATCATTTGCAACGCCAAGAAAACACCCATGACACTTGCGAGCGGAGGGCACTGCTGTGGTTTAGCTCATCTTTACGTTTCTTGATCTCGATGGGTTGTTCTTTGGACACTGCAAGGAAAGTTCCGTGCAACGAAATTGCTCTACATGGCAGAGTTAAATAAGAGATGAACACTTGTGATTTGAGAAACTTCTTTCACGTGGCAACTTTTATTCTGTTCCAGCTTTTGCAAATATTGCTGTTGCGTAAGGGTAGCCCAGAACTCACAAACCAAACACTGGGTCTAGATTGGACTTTTCAAGCCTGTGAAGAAGTGCCAATACCCTGCAGTTCCTGGAGTGGCCACTTGAAACTGGTTACAAAACATTTCAACCTCCATAAGCCCCCATGTTCGCAGCAGAAATAAACATGTTTACAGCCTGGTAAGAAAAGACACCATGTTGATTCGCCATGTTTTTTTAATTTTTATAGTAATCCAGAACAGACAAACCAAACACTCGATTTGAATTTGGACCTTTCACTTGTTCATCAAGCTCAACAAATTACTTCAAGTACGTTCAAGTTAAGCCAGTGCAAAAGTGCCAATACCCTGCAGTTCCCCGAGTGGCCACTTGAAACTGGTTACAAAACATTTCAACCTCCATAAGCCCCCATGTTCGCAGCAGAAATCAACATGTTTACAGCCTGGTACAAAAAACACCATGTTTTTTTTATAGTAATCCAGAACAGACAAACCAAACACTGACTCGAATTTGGACCTTTCACTTGCTCCCAGAGCTCAGTGAATTAATAAACTGTTTTCTCCAAGCCAAGTAGCCAGATTGTGTTATATGTTGCCAAGTTATAAAGACATGCACTGCTGCCTCAGATGATAACCGTGCTGACCCGTATTTGGTGGCTAATCTGGAAGCTCTCTTTATGTTGGAGCTGTATTCAGTTACTGCTAATGCAAACAACTTTCCACCATGTAGGGAACCAGCTGTTTTTAGCTAGTTAGTTATGTAATTTATCAAAACATTTGACAAAATATAAAAATAATCACCCCTGTTTGATCAGCTGATCAGGTTTAAACATCGCAGAAGTGTGTTGACTATGAGGCCCAGGACGAGATCTCAATGTTGAGCCTCTATTGAGCTTTAATTTAGCTTTTTTATTTAGGAAGCGCAGCGCAGGCTGAAATAATTAAGTGCTCAAACCGGACCTTGAAACTGGACCCTGCCCCTCAATAACTGATTACAAACCAGTGCCCCCCCTGAGTCGGCCTGGGGTCCCTCCATTTTGTCTTTGTCATAACCCAGCCTCGATGTGCGAGTCGAAAGGGAGTGAAGAGCTGCAGACAGCCGTGGTTTGCGCGAAGTGGCGCCTCTCCAACGTGTCATAAATATAAACAACACCTTCTTTTTGTCGCGCTCAACTATCATTATCAACGCACGACGGGAAGGTAAGGTGAGCGCAATGTTATCATGGCTGTTAGAAAATGGTGGCAGCTCTGTAAAAAAATAAAAAAATAGTCCAGGCTGTTATTATTAGTAGGCTTTTATCCACCAAATGAACAAACAGCATCGAGGGACACACATTTTTAGGTCAAACTGCTCCGGTCTGTTAATGACACCAAGGGGATCGAAGAGACACCAAACACCAAGCAAGTCTGGTTCTGTTTGGACCACCGTGCACAGATGACTTCCCTTCAGTGACTGCAAACGACACAAGAATTGAATATGAGCACACGGGGGTGAATCTACTGTGTGTCAATTAGCAGAGCCCCGAACACTCTTTCCTGCCAGAGCCGCAAATACACTTTGTGATCCGGGGACGGGGTTTGTTTTCACATCAAGATCTGCCGCCTAACAAGATCACCATTTCTACATTGTCACTCTGCTTTTCTGTGTGTGTGTGTGTGTGTGTCTCTTGCCATTCTTTGTTGTCTCTATCTGGATTCTCATCTGCATTCCCTCTCCGCCTGTCTCTCTCATCTCTTTTTTTTTTCCTCCTCTCTCTGCAGTGCACACTTTTCCAGAACACCTTTTCCCCCCGGCTCTCAGGCAAACTAAATATAGTGACTAGTGCAGACAGCTCGGCCTTATAACAAATGGTAAGCAGAGCAGAGAGGAGCAGCGGTGCCGGCGATGGTGGCAGCGTTAGCGTATCTACTCCGGCTTCGCAGACAATGAGCCACATGCAAACAGCAAAAGAAAGCACACGGCAGATATATCACATTTAAAGCGGCGAGTAATGAAGATAAACCGAAACACACAGCGGATTCCACAAGAGTATACGGCTATTAAACAGGGCTTAATCTGTGCAAGGCTAAGTAGGATCATATAAGTCGACTTAAAGACAAATAGAATTGACCTATAACTGGATTCATCAGAATTCATTTTCCATACAAAGACACTGAAAACAGCAGCAGAGATTTGACAGACTTCATTATTTTTAACATAGTTTGGTGATTGGCTTACAAAACACAGGAAGTCGTCTATTGTGTGTCATGACTGGAAAAAAAAAAGACAAAAATACACAATTTCATGACGTTCTGCTGTTTTTCTCTGAGTGCCTTCATAAAAGAAGTCGTACAAACCCTTTTGGATTGATTACATTACCGTACGCGTGGTTGGCCTTGAACGTTTTTTTCTGTCAATATCATTTAAAAGTCCACACTGCGTTCACCCCAACCATTCGTGTTTTTCTAATAATATCGCTAAATCCCTCCAGATTCCAAACAGAAATGATCAAAATTCGAGAACTGCTTAAATACTTGTGTTTAAAAAAAGGTTAAGTCTGGGTTAACTGGACTGTTTGTAGTTTCCATACAAAGACACTGAATGGTCCCTTTTAACCATGGTTGGTTTCTTCTGATACCCATGCCAGCGACTTGATGCATAGACTACACTACTCAAAAACAAAACTGAACCGCACGGTTCCATCAGTTTCTCCTGAATGTGACAAAGTGTTGTGCATCTATTCTGATTTTGCCCAGCATTGAACAGATTTGGCGTGTTTTGAGTGGTCCAGCCACGCAGAGACTGCGACATGAAGATTGCTTCGTAACTAGGAACGGTGGTTGCTAAGAAGATTTTTTCTCCTGACCTGGAAGTGTGTCTCAGGAAACATGGAAAAATGAATGTACCCAATACATGGAATAAATTTGACAGAACATGGGGACCTTTTCTGATTCAGCGTCACGTCACCCCACAATCACGGGAACTCTGACTGACCTAGTTTTATGACTTGGAGTGTTGGGTTCGACTTTATTCGAAAGCCTTTTTGTTCTGTTCTGTGTGTCTTCTATTTGGTGTTGTATTATTTCGTATGTCGCTGTTAATAGTGGAATATTTCAAATGCGCTGAATGTTATCCCCTTTTTTGTCTTTATTGTCTCCTGTAACTCTTCCAAAAGCCGTGCACGGCATACTGCAGGATATTCATGGTCAAATATATAACCACGTCTTCCCAAGTGCCAACATCATCATCATTAGGAGTGGGTGATGTGGATAATCATTTTCTATTATAGGGCTATCAAAAATAATCAATATTTATATTAAATTAAATTATTAACTTTACCTCAGACCATCAACAATGGAAAATGGACAGTCTATCAAAGTAACTTGGGCATTTTGCCCAAGGACAGTTGGACTGGTGGGCGGAGATTTGGGACTTTCCATTTAGTGGATGATCCCCTACCTCAGAGCCACAGTCTAATTTAGTTAATATAGTAAAAAATAAGCTCCATGTTCTCATTAACCCCAAATTAATAAGTGAGAATCTCTGGTTACTAAGGGCTGCTGTGGCTCGGAGGTAGAGCGGGTTTGTCCACCACTCCAGTCTGCAAGATACAGAACTCCATGTTGCTGTGCCATCAGTGTGCGAATGTGTATGAATGGTTAGCTCCTAAAAACTGATGAGCTTTGTCAGTTTGATCAAGTTTGTAACATCTAGGTAGATCATTAACCACCTGTGCGGGGCGGTCGGTAGCATAGTGGGTTAAGCGGCCGCCCCGTGTGTGGAGGGTGTAGTCCTCGCTTCGGTTCGAATCCCGTATCGGACGGCTAATTTACTGCGTGTCACTTCCCCTCTCTCTGCCCCCTGCTTCCTGTCTATCTTCAGCTGTACTATCAATAAAGGCATAAAAGGCCAAAAATCTTAATATAATCTAAATCTCTTAATAATCTTAAAAAAAAAACACCTGTGCATCTCTTAAAACTGCATGCATCTGTAATATATATAGCAATACTCATTCAGGATATGTGTCCACTGTTTGTTTCCTATTTCCTGCCAACAATCACTGCTGGTTCCTTTTAACCAGGACTGGGTCAGTTCTATAACTTTAAACATGTATTACTGTAACCCAAATCATGAACTTTCTCGAAACCTAGCCAAGCAATTTTTCTGCCTCACCCTAGCAATATCTTTAGATGTTGTCCTGTTGATATAGTGGCATCAGCGTGTCATTCTGGAGGGCACGGACAAATGATATGTTACAAACGGTTGCGTCAACAGTAAATGTATCTATGATTGACGGTTTCGGAAAGAATGGGGTGTAAAATCCGTGCTGCTGATGTGTAGACGGGGAGTCTTCTTTCATTCTCGGTTTGCTAGGTAGAGGATATTTGAGAACACAGAGGCCTGTTTTCTAAATCACACATCACTATTCGTGTTACCAGAAGAGAATGTGAGAACGTTCCACAACTCCCAGCCCGTGCCAAACCACGGCAATGAGAATTTTTAATTCCTTCGGCTGAAGCGCGTTTGAAGGTTTCTCTTTTCAAGCTCTCGCTTTTCTTCTAGTTCACACATGTGCAAGACACTTCCTACACAGCCTAGCGTCAACATCAGAACATGCAAATGAACTGCATCTTTGCCTGTTTCCGTCTTCTGAGTTTATAAATATCTCCCTCTATGTAAAATTTTGCAGCTCTGACTCAAGCTTAGTAAATATGCCCAGAGGGAAGAACTTCGTTTGCAATCACCAATTAGACATCTCAGGCTGTCTGAGGTGAGAACGACGGGTTCACGGGTTCTTTTTTTTGATCAATTTAGAGGTTACAAACTGTTGCACACCAAAATGTTAGGATGTTTTTTCAGCCACCATTTTCACAGCCAACACTTGAACAGAAGAGGGGCAACGCTCTGCGAGGGAAATGGCCACGGCGTCGCGCCCCCCCCCCCCCAAAGGATTTCAATAGCAAAGTGGCTCAAAAACTGTTTTCCCTCAAAATGTCTGATATTATCTGCCTCCTCTCAGACTCAAACATCTCCGTGGGCAACAGACATTCAGATCCCGAACCTTTATGTCGAAGGCGAGATAAAGAATCCCTGCGTGAGCAAGAAGCTACTTTCATCTCGCAGACAGAAACGGAATCAGATGCACAGCTCTGTGGCGCAGATACCGCCTCAGATCACGGATCAATTTTCCCAGCATTTTTAAGCTGCTGGATGTTTGATGCTGCAGAATGATTAAAGTAATTGAAAGGGCTACAAATGTAAGAGTCTTGGATTAATTTGCATGTGCTTATCTTGGGCTGTGGGGGTCATTCAAGGCTGTATTGGAACACAACCATTTGAAAGAAGAAGAGAAGAATGCAGAAAAATGCAAACTACCACCTACACTGCCATTAGCAGCTGATTGGCACCGGGGGAAAACAAAACTCATGATAGCTGGAGGCGGAAAAACGCCTCAGACCATGCGCGCAATCAAGAACGAGAATGGCGTATCAAACATCTCTGCAGTGTGTGTGGATTTACCTGCTTGATTTCAGTGTACATTTGCTCTACAGGAATGACATCGGAAATCCATCATAACATACAGACCATGAGTAATTCCAGTTTAATTAAAGGCATCAACGACGGAACAATGTAATCAAAAAGAGCTTAGGAAGGTTTCCACCGTCCACCTCCCCGCACGTACGCTCAAATAGCAACATAAATGTCGTCCAGACCAGCCAGTTGGGACAACAATGGGATCCAATTAGTCATTAAATCAATCACGGAATCAATAACTCACTTTCAGAGTCACTCAGCCTCTTCCAAACTAATTAAAGCCACAGATTGGTAGACTCACCCAGAACTCCGAGTCGGTAGTTGATTGTGATGACGATGACGTTCCCGTAGCTGGCCAGGATGCTGCCGTCAATCATGTTGCCGGTTCCCTCCATGTAGGAGCCACCGTGGATGTAAACCATGACCGGCTTTAACCCATTCTCATCGTGGATATCTGCAAAGAGGAGAATAGCATTTGGAAAATTGTCGCCTTTGCATCTGGCATCGAGCAAACAGTTTATGTAAAACCACATGCTTCGGTTAGATTCTGTTTGTTTGTGTTGTGAAACAATATCCCATAAAATAGCACCTCTATGAAATGATGGGTTATTTCGAAGCCACATTTAAACAAGACTGACTGGCAGAGTTCAGTGCTGAGTTGTTTGTTGGGAAGGTTTTAAAGGCATCAGGAAGAGCTCAGTCATTTTCACAGATCCGAGGTCAGCTTCTTTTCATTGATGCTGTTGCTGCGTTTTGAATCATACGTACTGTGTGGAAGTAAACAAGTTAGCATCTGTTGCCTTTTCTTTCGCAGGGTTTTAGTTGTTTTAATGCCAGGCCTCACCTCCACACATGCAAATGTTCCACCTCAACATTTTGCAAGGGCACTGTCTCTATGCAAAACCAGAGGATATAAATAACAATGACAGATATTCTTTCATAAATGACCTCGAACATATCTTTGGAATCTCTTAACTGATTTATTTACTGACCGACATCAGCTAATGTCTGTCTATATTGATCTCTTGTGGGAATGAAATCCACTGTCGAGAACTGATACCTCATAAGTTTGGCACCCACTAGTGGTTGTCATAAGCAGCACATAGATTCCATCAGAACGTATGAATAAACATAACATAAATGTAACTTTTATTCTTCTACTTCTGTCTGAGACCGAAGTCTTCAATGTGAAAAACTGGAACAGCTTGGATGGAACCATTGCTTCACTGGAAACATGGGTGACATCCGTTTCGCCACGCTGTTATCAACGAGCAAACAGACATATCAGTTGCTCGGAAATAGATGTGACCATTTATGAACTCGGTACGACCAACAAGAAGGCTAGATGTTGTGGAGATATGGTTTGACATTCTCCAGTAGACTCCGTGGCTCCATCTCCATGGCTTCAACCCTGCAATCTCTACATCTGTCTCCCCTCCTGCCTACTCTATTTGTTCTTTGTGTAATATGCAGGGAACGCTGCAATTAGACCGGATGAATACCTTGTTTATGAGGCTCTCCAGTTTTGTGATTAAGCTGGGTGATTAGTACATGTGTAGGTGGTGATTATAAATTAAGAGCCGGTCCTTTGCATGAAAGACGATATAAGGAGATGATATAAATCCTCCCAACAAGTAGGGTTCATAATAAATCAGCCGGCTGTACCTTCATCATCAGGAGCACCCAGGCCGATTTCAACATGAATTCTTCTGTGTGTGTGTGTGCTATACGACTAAAAACAGCCAGTCTGTCGCAGAAATTGTTTGTCCACGGATTTTTTCTTCCTTTCACTTCACTGTTTTCAACCCGAGAAAAGAAAGTATCATTATCGTCGTCACGCGGCCCAGCGTCTCTGATCTCCTGCACTACAGTAAGCGCCGGTTGCCTGGAACCAACAGCTGAACGAAGCCATTATCCCCAGCCCCGCCGACCAGGCTGCTTGGAAGTCTCTCAAATGTCATTCGGATGAGGGCATCTGCTAAAGGAAAATATCGAGACGAGAGCTGGCCGGCTTGTGTGCTGCTGGTGCGAGAGATTTGAAGCCGCGATATGGAGCTTACCGTAAACTCCTAGGCCTTTATTCGAAACAGGCGTCTATTAGACAAAAGCGTTTATCGGTTTTATCATGACTTAGCAGGAAACCTGTTTTATGAGTCATGTCGTCACTCTGGTTTTTATTTCTGCCACTGTTTTCACTACTACCATCAATGAAACCCGATATTTGTTCAGTTTTAAACAGAGCTGCTGATCCTTGCCGTGGGTTAAACCGGAGCGTTTCTCTAGGCTGTGGCGAGCACGACGCTGTGCAACAGGAAACACCGGCTGTACTGTACTGTATATGTTGCACTTCGGTGGGCTTGGCGAAAAGCAACACAAGCCAGTCAGGCAGCAGGCGAGGAGGGGAGAGACGGGAGGGGGGTGTCAAGCAGGCGCGGGGCAGGAGGAGTGTATCATTCTCCTCCTCCGCATAAGAAAACAGCGAGGCAAAGGAGTCGGAAGCAACCCACAGTGACAGGTTATTAATCTCTGCTGTGCTCTGAGTGGGTGCCATCGGCTTTGCTAATGTGCCTGTATCTCTTTCACCGCTCCTCACCTGCAACCGAGCAGGGGGAGGTGTGTTTTTAGAAGGAGCTGGGGTCGGACCCCGGGCGGGTTCACTCCGGTTAAATACAGGCCTGCTGATTACAGAGGCTGGACAAGCAGGACGGTGTCAATAAGTTCCTGTTTGTCATTCAGTTCCACGTTATGAGAGGCCCGGTGGAGCAGCGTGGGTGGTGGAAACAACCTTGAAGAGGCAGATGCACATAAAACAAGAGCGCCGCCATTAAGTTGTCATAGTCTCTAACTGATACGCATCTGATGGCCGCTGCCGGCCTCTGTGGGCTCAGACAAAACTATTCGGCTGGCTCTCAATCAAACAAAGAGGCAAATTGACTGTTACTACCCATCTCTTTTGGTGTAGTGCAGCGGTGGAGTCAGAAGTCAGGAGGGATGAGAGGGAGGGGGGGTCCACCGGAGAGACGCCCCTGCAGATTTAGAGCGGTGTTTTATAGCTGGGGAAGAAGAGGGTGGTCTCGGGGCACCACGTCCCAATCGTGTCGGAGTGCACTTAAAAACTAAAGAAATCAAACCGCTTCGAGTGCTCTCGCCGTACTGTCTCTCGCTCTCTGCTCTCTCATGGGTCCGTGGAGCTTCCTGGGTGACTGTGCAGCGAGTTCGTCCCGGACATTCATCACTGCCACCCGGGCCGGGTGGATAATATATTCCTCCACTGGCTGTGCGGCGTTGCACACATTACTCATCTCTATATGGGTGAGGGAGGGGGGTGAGGGGAAACAGGGGACGGTGTTTGGGGAGGGGGGGGCTATCTGAATTTTCCATTCCTTTCAGCATTTCCTACCGTTAGTGGCACGAATATAAATGGCAGTTAATGGAAACGTGCCCCCACCCCGCCGCCCCCAACGCATCGCTGCCTCTGCCTCCACCTCTATCGCTGCCATCGCCGCTTGTCTGTCCCAGCATGCCTCTGCCAGAAAGCAACCTACTTCCTGTTCGATGCAGTTCTACTGACACGCCAAAAAAAAAAAAAAAACAGCCAGCCCTCTCTCCGGAGTCATTATGTGGCCCGGAGTCACGGAAACGCCGAACGCTGCACGCCCAGCCTGCTGTCAAACGACCAAATACACCCAAATGAAGCATGGACCATGTATGTTCACCTACAGTAAATGATCAGTTTTCAGCATATTTAAAAAACTTTGTGTGCTAATATGCAGCATATATTAGCACATGTGGGCATACATGTAAATGTTGTATGACATAAATATGCCCATATTTTGATGCTTTATATAGAGTATAATACATTTTTTTTAAAGTACTATAAAATATAGTGCTACATTACCTAACATAATATATAGTATAGTAATATATATAGTATAGTGTAGTAATATTCAAGAGACAATCATTAAAGGTCCAGTGTGAATTTAGTGGTGCGATTGCAGATTGCAGAAGTAACTGAATACCCCTCGCCTCACCCTCCCTTTCCAAGCATGCAAGAGTGGCCTAATTAGAGCCCGTGTTCGTTTGTCCTTTCCGGACTAGAAACACAGTGCAACCTGGTGACATCAAGGGTTCATCAAGTAACATCTGAATATCATAATCCATTTCTGCACTTCTTCTATATATGCAGCCCTCATGCTCTGAACTAACCAGAATGTTCTTTCCACTGTGTCTCTTTCCAAAGTAGGAAAGTAATTACAGTAAAAATCTCGAAAAAGCAATTCTCGTAATGCCCTTAACACTTCTTGTTCTGGGGACATAATTGAATAATTAGAATTGCGGGTGCATTTGATTCAAATGGGACTCTCCAGGCGAGCACTTCTGACAAAAAAGCTCATTTATCAGTAAAGAGCAAACTTCCAGAAGAAGTGACGTGGGAGGGTGCAGCACAGAAGGTCTCAGAGAGGTTGTCTGCAGTGCCGCGAGCTTTTTCTCTGCAGCAGCCGTTGCCGAGCTATAGGTGGAACCACAGGGGATCCACACGAGTAATTCATTGCCACTGCAGATGTTCAAACAGTCAGAGTGCATCGATCCTGCGTGCTCTCCTGAAAACACCGGCAAGGCAAGGTAGTGCCTGGAGACGATCTTTATCCAGTCCTTTCACCATATTGAAATCTTCTTTTGAAGAGCGTCTGTGTTTGTCTTCTTCCTTGCCCTTTCAAAGTGGCACCGCACAAACTAAGACAAGAAAAGCTGACACCTGTAACGTTCTTTTGCGTCTGTCTCTATATGTGGAGTATTGTGTGAGTAGAAACACTTGTGCCTACATAATCAAAGGCTTTAAGTTTCCTCTTTAAATTCCAAGGTGGATATCGTCCTTTCCCCCCCCCACACACACACCAGCTGTGGGCAGATGGTGTGTTTTAATCTGTTCTTTCTCCCACAGATCGGGCCCCGCTGATTTCAGGTAAACTATGCTACATCTGTTAGGTGCAAATCCAATATATGATGGTATTTCCTAACCGGTGTGATGAATGCCCAGAGGAAATTTAAGCTTTTTAGAGAATCCAGGCAGAGCGAGACTAAATAAATTACAGCTTCCTAAAGAAAATACGAGTTTTCACTTTATAAAACCAATTTAGGGATCATTTTCCCGTGAAGGGGAAAATTTAGCTTGCATTAAAAAAAAAAAAAAATCTCTAAGCTTGAGTTTTTTAAACATTCGTGCTTCGCTTCATTGCATTTATTTGGAAATGTAAACGTATATTGAGAGCAGCTTGGGGGTTCGTGGATTAAAGGGACACTTCCCCAAATTTAAACATCAGTTAGTGCTGGAGTAGCATTGTCATGAGATTTAAACCCCCAATGAAATAGGGTATAGTAACTTTTAAACACATTTCTAATAATTGTAGGCCTTTATCCCAAACGGGACAGTTTAATAAAAGATGCTATCAGGTTGCATTATGGGAAGTGTAGGATCCACTGTCTGACCTCTACGTGGGACTAAAAGTCAGGATACATTGGCCTCGAGTACCTCAATCAATGACCTATCATCATTCAAAATACAAGACCAGAAGACGACTGACTCTGGTGAAGCGCTAGCAACGCAAGTTTCAATAGATCCAAATTCAGAACGATGGAAAATGCACTGTCTGGAATCAAACTTTTATTTTGAAAATATATTTCTGAAGTGTTTTGTGGGGACTAATGAGCACAGACAAGCTATGAAAATCAGACATTATCGAGAGATAGATGAACACATTGTTGGTTTGGTTATTTATTATACAGTAGACGAGCACCCCACGGATCCTTTATTGGCACCAATTTTCTTTATAAAACTGGCAAAAAAAAGCAAAACTAAAAAAAGACTAGAGCTAGATTTGCATCTGTAAGAGTGCAGTAGTGACAACAGTGACAATCTGCACGTAATTATCCCCCGATGGGCGTCTGCAGCGGCTCACTGTACCAGCAGCGACTGAATTCAAATGATTTTATTTAGTATCTCTAACAACAACACTAACTCTGCTCATCATTGTATGTTGTGCTTTTGAAAAAAGCGGCTCTGGATTTCTCGCTGAACCTTGAAACCTACAAGTTCATCGGTGTGTTGATGAACAAAACAAACACACGCTCGTGTGGGCGGCAGTTCTGAAACCAGGGTACTCCAAGTCCCTGATGCATGGTCTTTATCACCGTGTGTGTGTGTGTGTGTGTGTGTGTGTGTGTGTGTGTGTGTGTGTTACTGAACATCCAACGTGTAGCTACTGTTTAAAAATCAATAGAGAAAATAGAAAGGAGTGTTTGGTCATTTCTAGGAAACATCTCCGTTCCTGGTGTGAGTGCATGTGAATACAAATACGAGTAAAGGCCCTGCCTCAGTGCTTTACTTCAACCTGTTAATGACTTGAAATAATCGTTTATATTTCACTTTTGCATATGCAATAAGGACACAAACGTGAGTTTGATACATCAGATTCCAAAAAACAACATGTAGAGGCTCTGTGAATGATGATTTTTAATGATGTGTCGCTCATTAATATTATTTGTTTTCATTATTATATAACGAGAAACAGTGTCAGCCCCACTGACAGTATAAGGAATGGATGGTGTATGTGTCCACACTGTTAATCCTGCATAACTTTAAGCCTTAATATAATGTGAACAGGTGAGTTGTATATAAATTCACTCTCAGTACAGTTGTCATGAACGTGGAAATTAGCCACAGAGACCAAACCTGTTTTTTGTACCAGGCTGTAAACATGTTTATTTCTGCTGTGAAACATGGGGACTTATGGAGACTGACTCACTTCTGGAGCCAGCCTCGAGTGGACGTTTGAGGAACTGCAGTTTTAGTTTGTTTGCACCCAGAAATGAGATTTCTTTTTTATTTAGAGCAGACAGATCAAATAGTCAGCGGTCACTGAAAGGACATATAGCATACTTTCTCCCATAGATTATTTATGTATGTCGTTTCTTTCCCGCAGCATAACAAGAATCAATAGCTGCAAACGTCCACGTTGAGGAAAACTTAGTTCAGAGATCTGTCTATTTTGGCATGATCAGTCCAACAGCAGCTTGCATGAACATTTAAAGGCTCAGCTGATGCACGGCGAGGATCATGTCAAATATCACTCTCTAGAGCAACGTCTGTAAAAACTGCCCGTGTTACCATTCAGAAATGTCACTGCTTTTTTTTCCCCTGCCACTTGCACGTCTCCGCCCAGCCCCCCCTGAAGACAAAACGGTGACCTTTAACTGAAACGTCTCCCGTGGCTTTTTCACCTCCAGCCATCCACTCGGCTCCCAACACAGCGAGGTAAGAACACGACACAGTTTAGTTATTATCATGCAGAGAGAGAGGAGGTGTTAATAGAAGAAAAGGAGGGGGGAAAAAAAAAGGTTTTCTCCAAGCCACTGATGAACAAATCTCCACCGTCAAAACAACACGGGTTAGTGCTCATGCTTCCAAAAGAAGGGAATGTAGAGAGGCAGGAGAGGGGCATGATTGCTTGAAATTTGTAATCTAACATGCAGAGCTGAACTCGGCGACCGCAGGTGAGAAAAGGATTACTGGGACCTCCTTCCTGTTTAGAGCTGCCCCTCTCACCTCAGACGGGATCCTCTGATTTAATGACTCCAAAGAGGAAAGAGGTTGATAGAGGAGTGCACTCAGACGCACTTCAGGGGGAGTAAAAAGGAAGGGACGGGTCAAAAGAAAACTGATTAAAGAGGTCTGCTGTCATGCACAAGTGTCAGGCTTTTATTTTGGCGGTCCAAAAAAAAAAGGGTGGGGAAAAAGATAGAAAAATACCTTCATCACCGCCACCATCATTACTGTGGAAACCTGCACCTTGCGCCTTGTTTGTGTTGGCCCCTAGTGTTGAGGAGAAATAAGGGAAGACATTTAAAAAGAAACGAGGTGGGAAAAATGTTTCTTTTCAGCAAAAAAAAAAAAAAAAAAAAAAAGTTCAAACTGCATGGAAAAAAGGTCGTGAGTGCTGCTGTGCGGGAGAGAAAAACAAGAGGGAACAAGATTCACAGTAAGCTCAACAGGCTGTGGTGTGATGAAGACTCTCTGACTAACAAGGAGCACAACAGCAGCCTAAAAAAAAAGATTGTTGGACATTTCGTTCAGTACTCCTTCACTTTTTTGTCACGACCACCACGCACCTTTAAAGCTCACCGACTAACACGTTATATCTGCTTTGTTTAATGCGCCATGGAAAAACAACAAGCTATGGAATAAAAGCAATACATAATAAATAATAAAGAAAAGTGGCTGTTGGCTCCAAGAGTGATCGCTGCAGCACCCCTGGGTGTTTTGCATATTTAATGATCATCATATTAACAAAAAAAAAGAAAGAAAAAAAAAACAGTGCTCCGGCAAATGACTAATGGAGTGATGGACTATCATACCATGATGTCGTTGGGTGTCGTAACATGTTAATGTTAACATGCTAATGCTAATTAGCATTAGCCACTAGGAATTAAGCACATGCTACTTGCTAACATGTTAATGCTAACATGCGCGTCAATGCTAGCAATTAGCATTAGCCACTAAGAATTAAATACATGCTCGGGTTAACATGCTAAAGCTAACGCGCTAACGATAATTACTAGCGCGTCGTCTGTCTAAAATGACAGACAATGACAGCAGAGCAGCTAGCGCGTTAACAATTAACATTAGCCATTAAGTATTAATTAGGGTGACCCGACGTCCTCTTTTCCCCGGACATGTCCTACTTTTAGGACCTAAAAAAATGTCCGGGGGGATTTTCAAAATCGTCCGGTGTGCTTTTTGAATACAGACCCCTGGCAACAGCCCACTCGTCAGTCTCAAAATTTCTGCGGTAATTTCTAGTCATATCATAATGTCGTTGGGTGGCTTGGGGCGGCATACTATAAAAAGTTCGGAAGCCGCTGCTTTCGGCTGTATTTATGATTTTTAAAACGTGCAAAATGAATACAATATGTGCAGCACTAATGAAGAGTTATACAACAGTTGTCACTTAAACTGCTTCCAACCTGAAAGATCGTCCCTATAAAGAAAGAAATAATGAGCAGGTCTGTGGAGATCTTTTTGGGTTCTGAACATGAGGTGGAGTCGCCGTGGTGACGGACATTAGCTGTGGAAACGGATCAAGTAATTGGAGATCTTCCAGCCAGCTGGCAGCTCGCCAAACAAACATGAAGCGCAGCAAACAAGCTGAGCTAACAGCAACGTTAGAGACACAAAAGCATCTATTTACTACAAGGTCTCCATCCTGTCAGACAGTCTGACCTGTCAGCTCATAACCTGTTGGCGTGACATGAGATCAGGCTCCGGACAAACTGTTGCAGACGGTTCAGAACACGCTCATAGTCGAGCCGTGCTTTTAAATATGGCTGCTTGCTTCAGTTTGGAAAATCAGCAGCTGCTGGGAGAGCTCCAATTACAGCCACAGTAACGTCCGTGTAGTCAGGATGCTCATTTACCACAACCTGTGGCGCTTCTGCTTCCACTGCTCGCGTGCTCCATGTGACATTTCAACTAAGAACTAACAGCGCGAATAGAAAAACAGAAGTGGGTCCATTTGTTTCAACATCAAAGCCATTATTCTTAATTAAATATCCTTCAAAATGAAAATTAAATTGTGTTTCTGTTGCCTGTAACAGCATTCATTCCTCTCTTTCTACCGCCGACTAGTAAAATATTAAGAAGGCATAATGCAGTATGTTCAGCGACAGCTTCTTCCCCGACTGCAATTACTGTTTTCTTTGTGTGAGATGAAAATATTATATTTATTATTTCTGGTTTATTTAACAGGGACTGTGCAAAAATATGGCTGTAAATTATGTTACAAAGTCGCAGTAAAAACTGAATTTATAAGAAAATACAAAGTTATTGAGATCATGTATAAGCATGGAGAAGAAAATATGAATGTTAGTAGTATTGATCTTACACCTGTTGAGTACAGAGCTGAAGTCAGACTGAAAAAGGTTTATTTTAGAAAATATACTTTCTTTTCCAAGAGTGATAATAGGACGGATATGAATATCATTTCTGTGTGTTAAATACAGAGATACCAACATGTCTACACACAGTACAATGATTAAACGTTACATCTCATTTATGAGGTTTTAGGGGGAGTTCGGGGTTCTCTTGAATAATAACAGTGTTCATCCATCCACCTTGTGTTTCTGTGCAGCGTCTCCGGATTGTAGTGTTGGTTGCCGGTTTGAGTCAGTGAACACAGGCTTTTAATTTCTGTAGAGCCACGATAAAACCACCTCACTGCGATGACGAAGAAGGCTCCAGGAGGGTTTGCAGCATCTCTACTTATGCTGAGCTAGGCTAACTCTGCCCTGACTTCAGCTCTGTATTTAACACACAGACATGATGTTCAGTCTTCCCACTACCGTATTTTTCGGATTATAAGTCGCAGTTTTTTTCATAGTTTGGCCGGGGGTGCGACTTATACTCTGGAGCGACTTATGTGTGAAATTATTATTATATAACACATTATTCTATCATTTCACATGTTATTTTCACACTAAACCACAAGAGGGCGCTCTAAGCCTGTGTTGATAATTCCAAAATTGGCGGTAACTTATAATAAGAACTGAAAAGGGCTGAACAAAAATGGCACCAAAAAGAAAATCATATTCTGTAGATTACAAGCTGCAAGTAGTAAAATATGCACCCGAATATGGTAATCGAGCAGCAGAAAGACAACGTGCTGCCGGGAGAGGCTTGTCAACGGTGCTGGTGCATCTCCACGCCCAGGTAGTTGTTGAGATGAATATGAATGACTTTGCAGAAGGACCTTCTTGGTGTTACCGCTTCATGCAACGCATAAGGAATGCGCCATGCAACTTTCCTGGAAGTCATTGGATGGATCAACAAAGGGCTTCAGTGATAACCGAAAACATCCTGTCGGGATTCAGAAAGGCTGGAATAATTGGAACTGCAACTGACGATGAGTCTGACGTAAGCGACGTAAAAGAGGAAGCGGCGCATCGTCTACCTCCGGACACAGTGACACAGAGGATGAAGATTTTATTGGAATTAGTTATTTGGAGTGACACTGATGGGTTGGTAAACTTGTTAGCATGTTCTTTATGCTATAGTTATCTGAATTACTCTTCATATGTAACGTTAGCATACCATACACTTATTCAGCCTGTTGTTCTCTATTCTATTTTAAATTGCCTTTCAAGATGACATGTCTGTTCTTGGTGTTGGATTTTATCAAATAAATTTCCCCAAAAACTTATACTCCAGTGCGACTTATATATGTTTTTCCCTTCTTTATTATGCATTTTTTGGCTGGTGCGACTTATATTCAGGAGCGATTTAGAATCCAGAAAATACGGTACTCTCGGAAAGAAAGTATATTTGTCAAAATGTTGAACCGTTCTTCGAAGATTTCGTCCCAACACCCACAAATCCAAAAGTTTCCTCACTGCTCGGTGTTATCAGCAGACTGTGGCGAGTTATGAAGCATCACCAGTGAGTTCAAAGAAAACGGAATAATTGTGATGAAACCAATGGGCGCTTTAACAGAACCATGGAATGTGTCTTCAAAATGGGAGATATAATGTGAGCTCATTGCTGCGAGCGCTGCTTCACTGTAACGAAATGAAGCAGACATGATGGAAATGAGAGTTTAAAAAATAAATAAATAAATAAATGGCACTCATTATCCACGCTGCCCAATAGTCCTTGAGTTCTTACAGCGTTCCGAATGTATCATCTGTTCGTTTCATTGTGCCTCTACCTCCATGATGTGTGCTGTAGCGTTCACTGATCAGCAAATGGTGGAGAATAGGTCTCAACAGGCACATAATGTGGCAGCATAGCCCGGGATGGTGGAGTGTTTGCACAATGTAGCCGCTCACTGAGGGAGCAAGCTGCACAAACACAACCTAGTGCCATGTCAGTGTAACCCGGCCGAGCGTGAGCATCCACATCTGCTCAGGCGGCTCACACACACACACACACACAGGCCTCCATAGCTATGAATACATATATAGAGATGAATGTGCACAAGCTCACCCTTATGAAATCAACATTTCACAGTGGTTTAATACACTGCATGCAATCACATGTGCTCCTTGATCTTAATGTACTGCATGAGCGTAATGTGCCTTCTATATGATTCATAGCTTATAATAACTTGTAATTAGTATGGGCCATGATAATGAGCTTATCTACAGATGTGTTTAAGAATTTAAATTGAGTGTGTGCTGGATACAGGTGTTCAGTTTTCTATGGGGATTTCTTTATTTAAAACTTAATATCTCTATCATTAAGTATACTATAAAGTATATTATCACAAAGAAAAGTCGCTGCATCGTCTGCAAAGAGTTACACCTGGAGACAGATGGGAGATTTAAGTGATTTTTAATTATCAAGAAAAATCTGTGTGAACTTTTCCAACAACAGAGGAAACTCTGGGGAATTACATGTCTCAAAGATTAAAAAACAAACATATGAGACTGCTACAGTTTGGTGCATATCCATATGTAGATGCTACATGTTTCAACAGGACAGAGCTGTGGGCAGGTGCGAAGGTGTGATGGGTGTTGGGTCCCGCAATAAGTAAACATCAGGGATGTCCAAAGTACGGCCCCGGGGCCAATCACGGCATCTTCACATTGTCAAATCTGGCCCTCTTTAAAAGAAGTTTGGACACCCGTGTCTTGCATGAACTTTGCACTGCAATTACTTGCACAATGCAGTTGTTTGCACAACCTGGACACTTGCACATCTCACTGCCTCATCATGGTGTTATACTGTTGTTGTTTTTTTATTCATTGTATATACTTTTTCTTAAATTTAAATTTGCCTTTACTTTTTATATTTTATTTTATATTTTATTTTATATTTGGATATTGGACTGCTCCAGGACCAGGGGAAACCAATTTCGTTGCATCCCATGTTTACATGTGTTGTAATAAAACTCCTTGAATCCTTGAACAAAAATGCAACAAAAAAAAGTATTACGTCATTACAGGGTCAGTTTAAGAACTGTTGCACGAAATTTAAAGCACCAACGGGTGCTTTTTTGCTCTTTTTTTTCCTCTGGTTAATTCTAGTCAGGCTCTACAGCTGTATGCTGTATATTTATAATTTATACCCAGTTGTACGTACAGGCGACAGGGAGCCCTTCTATGTGAACGGAATTTATTGTTGGTTTGGACACATTGATATTTTATAAAATGTGTTTTTGTAGTTGACTGTAATATGATTCGTCATCACATAAGACTTGTTCTTTACCCCACTTTAAAAGTAACATTTACTGCATTACACATTATGACTGACCTACTTGCTTTTATCCAACTCTTCTTGAGTACAATGCTCTAGCACTCCTTCCATCCCCAAGAACAGGGTGATTTCTAATGAGAGCTATTACTCATGAACCGACATAACTACTTAAAAAATGTAAGTAATAAAAACAGTTTTTTAAAAAAATGATCAAGAAATTATATAAAAACATGGAAATATTGATGGATGGATGGTTTTTGAGTTACCAGTGAGCCAAAAGAGCCGCAAAAGGGATTGTAACGTAATCACAACAAAACAAACTGTTTCCCATGTTGATCCGTGTCCTTCAGTGTCATGTGACGTGCTGTATTTTTCCAGGGTTGCCTTGAAGACAGCCTGATGCCGGCCGAGCTCTGTATCCACATGTCACATTCATGTTTTATCTGTCGCCTTAAGTTGCAGTGCCGAGCGGGTTGAGAAAAGGGCAGTTTATGACAGAGATACCAGTTCTCCGTCTCTCTGCCACGTTGTGACCCAGCCTGAGGTCATTTCCTTCTGCCTCTCCCTGCGTATGTCTGTCTGTCATAAGGAAACAGAGAATGGCAGCTCCATTCAGAGGCACTTTGAGCACCGGAAGGCCACTTAGTGGTGAACAAAAAGGGCCAACAGATCACAGCTGTGATGTTCAAAAAGGTAGCAGCATGGTTTCTCTTTGTGAAAGACCTCAGACTGGCTCTAATTTATTTGCATACGTACTGTAGGTCTTGAATTTTGAATATAACGCATGCAAAGGCCTGAAGGACATGTGAGCATTTGGACACGTGTGTGCAGCCAGACAAAGCCGGAATCTGGGGCAATGCCTCCCACATGTAAAACCCATAATCATGTATTAGATTCCTACTGCCATCTCTACATATTTTTGAACCAAGACAGCCTTAAATTAAAAGTATTAAGACCTTATTGTGATATCTGAATCCTGTTGATCCACACTGACCTGTAATCAGGTGAATGGTGTCTCTGTCATCCGTACGTCTGTTCTCACACTACAGTATGTAATTTTTGGGCTCCGGGTCGGGAGAAGTATGTAGCGCTTTACGGCACTAAGTCACACACCACCAACTATTTGACTGATTTTGGTGAAACTGGATCATATTTTATGGAGAAAATGTTTCCTCTCTGTGATTTACGGAGTTCTCTACGGTGGCCGGGAACCCTCAATGCTGCAAATAAAAGAAACGCTGCAAACAAAAAGAAACAGCGCTGCAAATAAAAGAAACGCTGCAAACAAAAAGAAATAGCGCTGCAAATATAAGAAATGCTGCAAACAAAAAGAAACAGTGCTACAAATATAAGAAACGCTGCAAATAAAAGAAACGCTGCAAACAAAAAGAAACAGCGCTGCAAATATAAGAAATGCTGCAAACAAAAAGAAACAGCGCTGCAAATAAAAGAAACGCTGCAAACAAAAAGAAACAGTGCTACAAATATAAGAAACGCTGCAAATAAAAGAAACGCTGCAAACAAAAAGAAACAGCGCTGCAAATATAAGAAATGCTGCAAATAAAAGAAACAGCGCTGCAAATAAAAGAAACAGCGCTGCAAATAAAAGAAACTTCACAACGGAAGTGAATTACCGGGGACTGTTTTTGCCGGTGCACGTGTAGTTTTTTATGTGAGCGAAGAAGAAGAAGAAGTAGTACAGAAGTGTATTGCATTTACTTGAAAAAAATTAATTACACACCTGATCTCGTAATTACGAGATAAGGAAAGGTGCCTTATTGGCTACTGCACTTCGGTAAAGTTAGAAAGATATTGGCACTACTATCATAAGTAATGTATATAATGTTGTATCAACACCTTCAATAGTCAATGTTTGAACATTGTACAACTGTGAACGTTTCATTTTGGAGAATATAAGTACACAACTTCATGCTCTGGTTAACAAAACCCCTTCTTGGAAATTGTTAGCCAACCTAACCAATTAGAGGCATTCTATGTAACTAGTAATAATTCCTGGTAACTTGAATGAGTCACCGTGCTTTTACCCCATTATCTCACAAAGCTTCTCTAATGGAGGTTTGGACAGAAAGCGCGAACGTGAATGTCAGTTTATTTTGAGCTACTGTGCAAGGACACAGCTGTAGTTCCTGGCAAAAAACATTACCCAGAAATGACATCTGTAGCAGAAAACCGGTGTCCAGGAAATCATCTTACTGCAGACAATCAGCGATTAACCAGATTACGAAAACTCAATGTGTCTTCATCTTTCAAATTAGGAACCTCACGTCTCCCCGTGCTCGACCTGAAGCTGAGCAACAGTCACATCAGGGATTATCAAAACCAGCAGAAAGGCCCCATGCGCTTCACTGAAGGTACAAGTTGCGGTATTTTAGCTCCACTCAGCATGCACGTGTTGGTCATGCAACATTGTGGGTGCAAAAAAAAGAAAGTAGACCTTTATGGAAATGACAGTGGACGTCATTACGTTATTTCATCAGACTTTTGCTCAGCCGTGGTCGTCTCTAGAACTGGATGTATATTTCTGTGCTGTTGCTATGGCATTACATACCACAAAGGGTGCATCATTTTGTATGCTATAGATTATTTGCTATTTATAGTGTGTAAAAAAAAAAAAAAAGACTGCCGGGCCCCTGAATCACCCCCATTGACTCTCTGGCACTCTCCAAGTTTGCATTATTAAACATCCAGAACTCCTGTGCTAAAATACCTGGCCCCGGGGCAGTTAGTGTGAGGCATTGGATTGAACAACTCCATTTACAGCCAGATTTTGACTCAGGGCCATTCTATTATACACCTTAGTGCTGATAAATCCTACAAATGTACTTCTTCTAAACACATTTTGCTGCAGCAGCTCCAGCTCCAGTATGGAAGTTTAGAAAATCGGACCAAATCGAACAATGGAATACATATATTTGAGTTTTTATGTACGCATTTTTTGTTCATTCTGAAATAATTATTCCATGTTAACCTGCTAAATGCAAAACATTGCCAGGTTTCATGAAGACGAGAGACGGAGTCAACCGTCCAATCACGGCTTAGGGGCGGGGCTTGGTGTTACTGACAGACAGCTATTTTCCAGCTGAAGAGAGCAGAACGAAGCCCTACAAAGAGACGCTTAGTGAGATCATCTCTGTTGGAAACCGTTGACAGCCGGGGACTTTGCTGTGTTTGTCTTCAGCTCATGGAAAGGCTGCGAGTCGGCTCTGATTTTCTGTGCCGTGATTTGATTGAAATCATTCGGTTCTTTGAGACAAAACACTAAATGGAAAATGTTTCTTTCCTAAATGATGTTTTTTTTTTAGTAGTAACAAAATCAGAAAAATGATTTAACATCTAATAGAAATCCACAAAGTTGATGTTAGTTGATTTTATCTCCCACGCCGCTGCGGGCGGGTTGAGTCTGAATGTGGAACACGTCTAGCCCGTAGGCTACACCGAATAAAGTGGAAGTGCTGACTTTACGCCCTACACAATTACATAATCGCTTGATGTGTTTGGCGTCGGGACGCGAGTAAATAAAAGTGAACCGCAGCAGGCTGGGAAAATGGAGTCTTACAGCCATTTTCTCTCTCTGTTTACCTCGTTTTTATCGCCACCCTATAAAGTGCTGCGAAGAGTATTTTAATTTCCAAGAACAGCTTGCTCCAAAAAGCTGAAAAATGTCTTTCGGGTTCGTAGCAGGGGATAAATCATGGGCGCCGTCGAAACATTAGGAAGGGGCGTATGAAGGGAACGGGCGGCTTTAACGGCGCCCTGGGTTTAAACATGTGAGCCCAGTTGTCGAGCAGTAAGACAGAAGTAATGCCGGGGATGCTGACAATTAAAAAATGGAGACGAGGCAGCCGCGGTATTGTCTCCTCCTCTAGAGAAAGCCCCCCTCGAGGAAACGTCTTCACTCTGATTAATTCACTATACAGCTGCATGCCACCTCCCCAGTCAGTCTGCAGCTACTGCAGAGGCTGATAAAGCCAGCTTTACTGCCTTTACACACACACACACACACACACACCAAACTAGCCTCTCTTTCCCTACTTCCACACTTCATACATATCCTCATAGCCTCTTTCTCTCTTTATGCGCTCAAATGAAAAGAGCTCTCGGGCATTTCAGCTGTAGACAGCCAGCAACTTGTCCGCTCGGCCAATGGATTCAGCCGGAAACATAAAGGGCTCCGACAATGCGGCCGTTTGAGCGCGCTCGTTGCAGGACTGTAGTGGATTTTCTTCTTTTAACTTCACATCAGACGACAAAGAATAGACGTCGCTTAATCTGTCAACCCACTTGAGGTGCGGTAAAACTCCAAATCCCTCCCTGATCCACGGCCGGCAGGATATTTTGACATTACGCCGGATTTCCGAAAAGGCCAACTCATGGGATATAAAGATGACGGGCAGTGATGAGCTCTAACTGTGAGAGACACGCCAATGCCTGCGGCCACACGTTATTACGAACCCGCTCTGCCTCACTTTAGTTTCTATATTTGCAATCTTGTGATATAAAAATTGAATGCGGTTACATTATAGTGCTGTTTGGTCCATTTACCAAGCCTCACATTTCCTTTTGTGTTTGGGTAAAGGTGCTTCGTAGCTCCACTTTGGGTGGTTTTCACGTACAGTGTGTTTTCCTTCACCTCCAAACACACACACACACACACACACTGGCTGCCATTGCTTTCAAAAATCCATTAAAAATAGCTTAGAGACATAGCTCTGCCTGGACTAATGTAGTGCATCATGTTTCACAATGCCTGCTCTGATGAAAACCTTTCACGAGCCCATTGGATAAATGGATGAAGTCATCGTGGTCATGTTGAACGGCACTATATTTTGAATGTGGACACAATGTGTGGTGCTCAGCGATAAATCAAAGACTATATTGTTATTAGGAATCCTTCATAGATGAACATTTAGATATCAAGAACAATAAACTAAACTGCATATAGATTATGATGAATCGATAAGCCAACTGACTGAAAATGTATCTACAATTATCAAACCGTTGAGGTCATTTCTCAAGCAGAAACCTTTGAAGCGATCCCTTCATGGTTCCAGCTCTTTAAGTGTGATTTGCTGCTTTTTTTTTCATTTTAATTTTTTTTTTGGCCTTTTATTGATAGGACAGCTGAAGACAGACAGGAAGCAGAGAGCAGAGCGACACGCAGTAAATTAGCCGTCCGATGGGGGATTCGAACCGGGGCCAGCTGCAGCAAGGACTATACCCTCTACGCACGGGGCGGCCGCTTAACCCACTACGCCAGTGGTCCCCAACCTTTTCATAACTGCGGACCGGTCAACGCTTGGGGGGGGGGGGTTAGCGATCTCTGGGATCCGTTCTTGGGATGATTCCGGATTCATTACTGTCATCGGTGCTAGACCTCTTTGCGCCCTTGCCCAAACCAAAAAAAAATTTCTAACGACGACTGCTTCTTGCTCATCGTAGCTAACGTACACTCTGTCGCTGACCGTGAGAAGAACAGCTGATCTGAGACAGCGCTGTGGGAAAGTAGCCTAGGTGTTGAGGGCGGGGACAGTCATCATTGAAAAAACCGAATGCAATATGCAGCGTCCACGCATAGGCTTATCTAACATGAAAAATTAACCCATTTTTTATTTACATCTCTCTCTCTCTCTCTCTCTCTCTCTCTCTCTCTCTCTCTCTCTCTCTCTCTATTTCCTTTTTTTTTTTTTTGGATTTTTTTTTTTTTTTTTTTTTAATTTCCCCCCATTGTCACCACCCGGTTCGGAATGTCTCACGGACCGGTACCGGGTCGCGACCCGGTGGTTGGGGACCGCTGCACTACGCTACCGACCGCCCATTTGCTGCTTTTTAAAAAATTTGTAATAAGGAAATAGTTTGTTCCATCAGCACATATACATACGGAAAGTCATTTTAGTAAATGTTAAAGAACGCAACATGTTTTAAATGATGTAGCAAACTGACTATCTTTAGACTGTCAGTTGAACAAATCATTGTATTTGAATTTGTCCCTTGGGGCTCTGGGAAATTAGAAAATATAGACTAAACCACAGGTCACTAATAGTTGGACCGCGACCCGGCTCTGGGTCTTTCTTTGTTTGATTTGAGTCGTTGACTTTACAAAGTGCATATGTTGATACAATGACAATGCTGCTTCAATATATCAAAAAAAAAAGTAATGTTTAACTAAATTATAATGCAACTTAAACATGATGATACTGCAATGTTCTTTATCGGGACCTCCTTAAATCAGAATTGACTCCCCCCTGGGTCAAACAAAAAAACAACAACTGACCCCAGTCCATGAAGCTGGACGTGGTCTATCACTAAGCAGCAACCCTCTGTGGCAGTGAATTGAAGCCAACACGGAAGTGTCAAAATCTGCATTTCCTCTTGTCGTCCACTAGAGGCTGGCTCCAGAAGTCTCCATAAGTCCCCATGTCTCACAGCAGAAATAAATATGTTTACAGCCTGGTACAAAAAACAGTTTTGGTCTTTGCAGCTAATTTCCACGTTCATGACAACTGTACTGAGGGTGAATTTATATACAACTCACCTGTTCACGTTATATTAAGGCTTAAAGTTATGCAGGATTAAGAGCGTGGACACTTTGATTGACAGGTGGGTCCCGCCTCAGCACCACACTACATCTCTTTGACCATCTTTCGATTGGCTTAGAGGTGTCAGAGGCAGCACTACAGCCAGAGCCACCACACCGAGCTTCACAACAGCTCTATAGAGACCTATCGGGGAAGTCATGAAGACCATGTCGAATTCAAACAGCCAATCACATCTACAATGGACATTCAACAGACGGCCGATGAAAGAATCCAACGGATCAACATGTAGAACGAACACAGGGAGCCGCTGTGGTGAACTAAGTAGCAAGAGATACATACTTTAAGGGCTGCCAACACAAAGTGATGTTTCCATACAGTAAGTACTCCGCTGAACATCTGTGCCAACGCCTGCAGCTCTGCCATCCAACCAAGAACAAAATAACGCCACAAATGGAGAGTAAGCGCTTCACAGTCTGCCTCAATTACAGCCATTCACCTAAACAAGCACTCGGAGAAACAGTGCAGCAGCAAAACATACGGGGAGTACAGTCAGTCCTCACCGAAGAGTAGCTCTTCAAATAATGACTGACTTTAAATGATAGCGGATGAACCAGAAGTGAAAGGTGGAAAGGTTTGCAGCACACGGAATTCTACAACCAGAATATACTACTACTCTTATATATATTGTACATATGTGTAAACTACATATTATGATTTTTATCACTTTATGTCAGTCTTAGTGTGTAATCTCTAAGAACAACAGACAGTCCTGATATGAACTGATTTTGGATTATATATAGTTTTCCATTAGCAGTAAGATATAAACAGCTCCGCAATCAGATGTTCAGCCCCAGGCTGCACAGATGAAACAATGGGGAAGACAATCATTATCACTAATAGTCTAATTATTATTACTATTTAATCAAGCGGTCCTCAACTGTTGTGGAACGTTTGATTGAAAATTTGTTTAAAAAAAAAGTTAATTACTATCAACAAACATTACAAATGTGTGTGTTAATGACTTCCTGTACCAGATCTGTGTTTTTATAGTCGTGTTGTATCGAAGTTTAAAATTCTGCTGAGTTAGCTGCCGTGTCGCTGAGGTGTTTACCTTGATCATGTGTTGGAGGTACTCTCAGAGCCTCTTCATCCAACAGCTCACTGTGTCTGTTTGGACTGCCTGACACGCTGACCTAATGTCCACATGTTCGTGGTTCGAACAGCAGCACTGTTAATGAAGCTCCGCTATCTCTGTGACAGACACTGACATGGCTGGAAAGCGTCAGTGAGCTGTAAAACAAGGCTGATGTGTGACATTACAGACACTTTTCAGAGGCAGAGCCGACAAAAACAGGACTGCATTTCGTGGAAATCAAAGATTATTTTGCAGTTTTTGTGCAGCTTGCTCATCAAAAATAGATCTAGTGGATGGCATAGTCGTCATATTCATCAAGGGTATGCACTATGCAGCACTCTCTCTCCTTTATTATGGTTCTTAAAACCAATTTGAGAATTATTTGTTGTACAATCTTTATTATATAATATTCTAATATTATATATTTATTTGATTAGATATGTAAATTCATAATTTCATGTAAGGGGGGATATTATGAATTTGTTACTATGAAGTGTGTATGGTAGTTAGATCACTTGTGCTCGAATTCAGTGGAGAACAGTGGTCATGTGACCTACATGCGTTTGCTCAGTGTGCGATAAAAAAAGTCTATTCTGTCTAGTTATGACGGTGGCTAAGAAACGCTGCAAACAAAAAGAAACAGCGCTGCAAATGAAAGAAACGCTGCAAACAAAAAGAAACAGCGCTGCAAATAAAAGAAACGCTGCAAACAAAAAGAAACAGCGCTACAAATATAAGAAACGCTGCAAACAAAAAGAAACAGCGCTGCAAATAAAAGAAACACTGCAAACAAAAGGCAACAGTGCTGCAAATAAAAAAGAAACAGCACTGCAAATAAAAGAAACGCTGCAAACAAAAAGAAACAGGGCTGCAAATAAAAAGAAACAGCGCTGCAAATAAAAAAGAAACGCCGCTGCAAATAAGAGAAACAGCGCTGCAAATAAAAGAAACTTCACAACGGAAGTGAATTACCGGGGACTATTATTGCCGGTGCACCTGTAGTTTTTTATGTGAGCGAGAAGAAGAAGAAGAAGAAGTACAGAAGCGTATTTCATACACTTGAAAAAAATTAATTAGACACCGTTTCAGACAGCGTTTCTTTTATTTGCAGCATTGAGGGTTCCCGGCCACCGTAAGTTATTACTAGGTTATTACATTATTGGCCTGTTATTACATTCAAAATGATTAAGTTATCAGCAGGTATTACATTATTGGATGTAATTACATTACATGGGCTATCCAGCAGGTGTATTGTAAATACAGTGCAGCTGTCCACTGACGTACTGCACTCAGTCTCTCCTGGAGTACAATAACTTTTTTTAAATTTTTTTATAGTGAATTATTTGAGAAAAGCCCCCGACCGTGCGCCGACGCAGGATTGTGAGATTATCCCTCTCCTGCACTTTTTAATCTACCGTGTACTCAAGAGCTCAGACTAAATTTAGAGCGGAGCTGTCAAAGATCTCGGGCAGACGCGCGCGTTAATGTGCTTCACTATCCGTCCAGAGGCCGCTGCCTAAAACAGCTCGGGCCAGCCTTGGTCCCTCTGACTTCCAACCACTCCGACCAGCCACTGTTTTTTTTCCCCTGTATATTTGGCATTGTGGGTAAAAGTGCTGTAAAAGTAGTGTCACACCCACTCCACATCACAAGAGCTCACTCAAACGAGAACATTATGGATGAGCCTTAAGCCTGAGAGCAATACAGAAGCTTACGTCGTGCACTTCTTTTTATTTCAGTCTTACATCACTTCTGGTCAAAGGCACTCTCGTCATTTGTATTACAAAGCGAGCGACGGAGCTCTCAGCGCTCAGAGGGCCCTGAATTTCCTCTTTTGGACAAACCAAACAAGGCAGACTGCCGGCGATGTGGAAGGAAATGAGAGGTTATTACATTATTGTTACATTACTCACAGGAAAGGAAAAAATGCATTATATAAAAAATGCTTTCGCTTTAGGCCACCTTTTTATTTTAAGCTTTTGCATTCGAGAATGGAGCATTGTCCAATAAAGTCCAACTAAAAATGACAAATGAAGAGAGAGCTCATCATGTCAAATGATTTTTAAACTTAATTTGTTAATAGCAGTTTTTTTTTCATTAAAGGAGCGAAATGTCAGAAATGTTCCCTTTCCTCTCGGGCCTCTTGTCGAAGCTTGTCGTGAGAATGTGTTTGATTGACGGCCGAGCTGGCAGGCTGAACCCTTGAAACTTCTCTGGAAAAACTAACAGCATTCTGTCTAATTAATGCACAGATACGGGGCACAACCATTAACCCAAAAAATATAAACTATAAATTTCCCCCCTATATTGATTTCAGATTTCTCGTCAGGAGAACAGGACGTGATTTACAGAGCAGACTGTTGCTGCGTGCCATTTCATCTCGACTGAACTTTAATGGAGCGAAATTAGAAAAACATGAGCTGCCAATCAAGAAATGATGTGCAGTTTTTAATCTAATTACTCTGACATATCCAGCATTGCAGTACCTGGGGCGAAACTGGGGTGCACGAAGCAGACTACTCATGGCAGCTTCATTCTGTTTAGCCCGGAGCACCAGAAACTAGTGCTCTTATTCTGGAATATTACTTTGCTCAGTGTGAGAAATTCTCAAATAGTGGCCGGAGCTTGTATTGATCTAAACTGCAAAGTTCGGTATTCATGGTCAATTCCATATATATAATCTAAGAAAGATTAATGATATGGCCTTTTGTTTTCAGCATATAGCAGTCATTTCTGATGATGTCATCAAGATGGATGCATTGTGAAACTCCACCAAAAGGCATCGAACAGCCGCCTGCAGCACGACCCACTGTCACAACAATCGCACTTTATGGTTATGGATGTGCTAAGTCTCCTGACAGCCCTGAATCCCATTCAGAAACATTAAAGAGCTAACATCGCCACCTTCAACAGGCGAGGCAAGATTTAAGACTTTGTTTCTGATGCGCTGACTTGGAGAGCCATATTTCTATCTTCTATTTCTATTGCCAATAATAATTGATTAAAGATTAACTACCTGATTGCTCCTCTTCTGTTATATAAATATGAGTCATACACTGAGGGTTCGGTTCCTGGATGATGGTTCAGTAAACATTTTTATAAGCAGGTCATATTTTTTCTTTTTATCTAGAAAAAAAAATCCAATTGAATCCGAAATGTAATTCTCTAATGTCACAGTCATTTACATTAATTAGGAATGTATCTGTGCAATCCAAGCCTTTCTAATGGGCACAGCTTATCCTAAACATTAAAACAAAAAGAAACTGAGATTCATCAATGCTAACTTGACCCTAAAAACAGCAGAGAACAACAACTGGAAACAATCAGTGAAAGAAAAGAGTCACTGGGAGCAGCCGAGTGATACTATTGGACAATCTACTGTATCAAATATCAACTGAAGCTATGAAACTAGATTTCCTCTTAAGGAGGATCTTGTAGCATCCTGGTGGTCGAGTGTTTTGTGCCCTGTTCAATTCTGGACGTGTATCCTCAAACTTTAACGTGAATCACAAGTAACAAGTACCATTTCTTCTAGGTAGAGAATGACTCAGACTGTCAGTAAAATACCACCTCAAAGTTCGAGGTAGACATGCACAGGCAGGCGTGAAATACAATAGGGAAAAACACAAAGATGGGAAGAGGCAGAAGACAGAAAGAAAACAGTCGGTTGACCTACCGTCCTCTGTGGGGACGTAGATGTTCAGGTAAAGGCAGTCCTCACTCTGCTCCTGCACATAGGTTACCACTGTATCCAAGTTGGCAGTGAACCACACAGGGAGCATATCATTGAGTAAAAAGCGATCCTCTAAGAACTGAGGACAAACCGGAGCAAACTGAGTAGCATTCCTGATGCCCGGCCAGGACATGGGTGGCTCCGGTGGCTGGAACCTGCGCTCCCCCGTTGGGGCCAGCGCATACGGGATCCCCAAATACTGCTCCACTGGTCCCAGGATCTCATTGGGTAATGTAACTTTCACTCCCCGCAATTTCCCATAGTTGGTGGTGACCACAGGGTGTTGTTGTGCCTGAACAGTGGCCACACAGATGGAAGCCAACCCCATCCACAGCAGAAGGTTGGCCTTGGCCATGGAGCGACACATCCATGAAGGGCCTCCGGGTACTGACATGCTCCTGCTGTGCTGAGCCTGAGCCTGGCAGGTCGTGGTTAGGTTCCACCCTCCGGTGGTCCTCTGCGCCCCCCCCTTCCCCTCCACCGAGATGCTTCCTGCTCCTCCTCAGGCTGTGAGCTCAGTGAAGGAGCCCCAGTCAAAAAAAGGCAGCTTTCTCAGAGCTCCCCATTCCGAGAGCCTGCATGGAGATCGACGGCTGCTGTGTGATTCCCCTAGTCCGGAAGAGAGATCCTAGGATGCTCTGCAGTTACCCGGGCTCCAGCTTGATGGGATATCCTGAAAGACAAGGAAGAAAAAAAGAGTTATTTACATGAATCTATTTATCCACACAGCAGATGTGAGTTTAACACCAGATTTAGCCGCAGCAGTGTTCAGTTGAACCAACGAAACTGTCAAATCCTGGAATCCTCAATTGGTGTATCTATGCTAAGAGGGGTTCCAAGGATGCCGATTATCTTTTATTCAAACTAAAATATCCTTGGATATTAAAATCTGGATGGATTGCCAAGAGATTGTCTTTTTACCTAGTTGACATTTCTGGTTTTGTGTGAAATGTCTTGACAGCTATTGGACGAACTTCCATGAAAAGGTGTCTCGAGGTCCCCAGAGGATGGACTGTGGTGATACCCTGACTCTTCTACTGGAGCTTCCAGCAGAGTGACGCTTTGGTTCAGATTAAAATGTGTAAATCTGGCAGTTACTTTTTATTAATATTCAATCTGTAATGTCAATAGGGTGACAAATCAATCTTAATTTAAGTCTTTACTTATTTGCTTTTCTTACCATTGATCAAGATATCAAGAATGAACTCTCATGTGTATAAGCTCAACAGGTCTCGCAATGCTCTATGACTGTTGCCCTCACTAAATTAGTTTTCTTCATTAATGGAAAATGAAGGATACTAGCGAGCCCTGCAGAAGAAATAATCTCGACACCAAACCATCTGATATGTGTACGCATTTTGGATTTGACACCACAGATGAAATGGATAACAACTACAACCTTTGTCGAAAACAGTCAAACATTTGATTTTTTGTGGGTTTTATTTGAGGAATTTGGTTAAAATAATTTGATGACAGTTACTTCTCGGCCTCCTCTGAAAGAGCATTTCAGAAATCTGCTCTCTGGGCTCGGAGGCATCTTGTGAACATTTGTGTGCAAAACTAGATGCCATGCCACTTGTTCAATTCAATTTCCAGTTGGAACTCTCACCTCATTCCACTGCCCCCAGGTCATGAGACACTTTTTAAATATATATTGTTTATATTTGAGGTGGCTCGGTTGAAGGAAATCTCACGGCTGACTGCTAGAAATGTCGATTAATTACCCTCTCACTCAAATAACAGTGTGTGCCACTCAAAAGTCATGCCAAATCAATTATTAAATCTTATGCTGACCAGCTCTGGCTCCTTTCTGATATCAAATATGAATGAAAAGGCCGCATGAATAAATGAATGGATTTCTGCTAATAGAGTCAAAGTACATGCCAATCTCTGCGAGCAAGTTTTTTAAACCAAACATGGATTAATGGAACAGAACAGAAAAGGATTGGGGTTAGTGACTACAGCGGCAAGTATCTGTCATGTAGGCCTGTCCGCCTGAGAACACGTCGGCCTCAGACACGAAAACGGCTATAGAAAAGTTGCTAGAAAATCACCCCACCACAAAGTCATGTATTAAGATGGTAACATATAGGACAGGGGCCGGCGGGCCAAAACTGGCCCGCCATCAATTATATCGGGCCCGCTAGATGACGTTGATTTTTCTGTCAAAAATACAACAATTCCACAGAACATTTATTGAAAAGTAGCTGATAAGTAACGTGACAGCAACCAGAACGTCCTCGCAGCCTCTTTACTTGATGCACGGGTTGGAACGCTAATTGGCACGTGCGTGCGCTGTCCCTGTCTTGCAACGTACAACGTGAACAAATGTGTTTCTTTAAATGAAAAAAACTAAACCAAACAAGGTCAGCTCAATTATCAAATAGCCTAAAAAATGTGAATGCACATCAGCGACAGATCTGCGCTGCTGTATACATTGGTTACGGCAGGTTGCTAGGGCAGGTTGCCGGTTTCATGACAGATGCAGTGGGCGTAATAGCAGCACATAGAAGCAAATTAATCTTTTAAATTAAATTAAATGCATTTTTAAAGTTAAATAACGTTTACATTTAATATAAATGCCCCGCCCCGTAGGAAAGCATGGTCATGGCCCGTGATGGAATTGTCAGAAAAATTTTTTGATATAGGAGCTCGCTTGAGTTTCTCAACACCACAACAAGCACCAAATGCTTCATTATGTATTAGGACGTAGAAGGAACGAAGCAGGATGGGTGTGATGAAATTTTTTTTAACCTGTCACAACGCAACAGAAAATGTCCATCCATTTGAATTATATATGGTACGTATATACGTTTAATATAAATTATTAAACTTAATGTGAAGCAAGTAATAAGATTTATGTAATAGTACTAATAACCTCAATGTGCTTCCACTACACAGTAGTGTAGCAGTAACCAGGCTTATGCAGTCATTGATAAAGCCAATTTGTTTGCCCATACCCAACAGCAAAAATGTATGCAGTCATTTTGAGTAGATCCGAAAAGTATTGGCAGTTTAATACATTGTTGTTTTCCATATGGGTTTGGTAATACTTAAAAAAAAATAGAATTTTTCAGTTTCTTTCTTTTCTATTGCAACTTTTATTTCTGTCACTGCCCAGGTTATATGTTGAGAAAATATGTCGATAAATTGCGTGAACCAACCACCCTTTAAATATAAAAAGCTATCCTACCCTCAGGCTCATCTCAGAGCCATCAGCAGTGTTCCCATGGCAACAATTAATGACACCTGCTGACAACTGGCAAAAAAAATGTTTCATAAGTTGTGTTTTGTTAACAATGTTGCGGGAAGACGAGTTATTTTCAAGACTGCAGTAAACAAGTCCTTAAAAAGAATTTGGAGAGGAAATTGGATTCTTGGATTCTTCCATTTCTGCTGCTGGTACTCTTACTGATGATTTCCAAGCAAACGTCCTTGTGACTCTTCAGAACTCCGCCGCTGCAGAGAAAGAGGCCGAGCCACATGCTTTCAAAGAATGAGATGAATGGACTTTTCCGAGGCAGTGTTCCTGCAAACCACCCATTATATGCTACTTCTGATATTCGGCTGGTAGCACCTGTGGTTGACTGCGGATGGCTCAGGTTTCACTGTGATGCTTACAGGATTACAGTGTTGGTGCTAGTCATCATACTAAAATCTATACTTTAGTTGATGTTTGCTCAGCTCAGTTTACACTTTCATAAAACACACACGTTCTCTCTGCAAACATAGTTTTCATGCACAAGTGTAGGGTCCATATTACTTAACATCTCGGAGAAGGAAATCAATCCCGACTGGACGAAAATGATCCGTGTAAAGCGTCTTTGGTCTTACTTATAGCAGCTTCCTAACTCAGGAAATTACTCTTGCTGGTATAGTCAGATGTGTGTACACATTTTGTGGGAGAGAAATTGTTCATTAATGTCCATGATTTTAAAAAATAGTTTTGCGGAGCTCTGCAAAAGCCAAGGTCCTCCCAAGCTCAAAGCGTCAGGGAACATAGCTTTGCGAACAACGATGATTGATGTTGGTCCCAACTATTTCCTTTTATGTCTTTTCGTTCTCACAGCAACTCGGATAATCCAGATTCTTTCATTTTAAAAACACAAAAAAAACTAAATTGTTCATTAAAATAATCACTGGTGAAAGCAAGGTCACAAGGTCCTAAACATCTAAAAGGCACAAACGGTGGAATTCATTTCGTCCAGAGATCAGCTGGATCCTGAGACACTCCAAACGTGCTGAAGGTCTGCATCCGACCAACTCTGAAAGAAAATACCCATAACTGTGACGAACTCTGGAAAACACTACATCGCCAGCACACCCAAGTGAGGATGTGTGAAGATGTTATTTCCCTGCTGCCTGCTGAGAGAGACAGCCGACTCAAGCCAAGTGGCCACGTGGGATAGGGTACGCTTGAAAATGCCAGAGAGCTCCAGGAAGCTCCACATGAGAAAGAGAGAAAGAGATATATCAGCTGGCCAAGCTGCGACATGTGACATCTGAGAATGCCTGAGAGCAGCCCACACAAGAAACACTACATCTCTTCGCACAGATATGCGCGGATCCTTCAACACCTGGACCCGATGGCATCTCTGGCTGAGCTTTCATGGCGTGCAGATCAACTGGGAGACGTTTTCAACATCTCTGGTCTGTAGCCCCCCACATGTTTTTAACAGTCCAGCGAAGCTGCAATCCATGGACCTCTACACCCAGCAGTGAAGGAAGATCCCATCACCCCTCTCTCAAACCATCTGGTAGATGATACTGCAGCATCCAATCCTGGACCATTAGACTCAGCGACAGCCTCATCTCCCAGGCTGGAGGAATGTTGAACTCTTGAGCTCTAAAGCTCATTACTGTCACCGTCTGTATGAATTTATATTTGACTAATGTTTACAAGCCCTTAGACCACCACAGGACGCATTTGTCTGGCGGCTAAAGTGGTTCGACATGGTAAACCGGTAAACATTGAGATATTGACATTCTGAGTTGCATGTTAACATGGTGGTATTAGCATGTAGATTAGAGCACCGCTGTGCCTATAACCCTCCGAGCTGTGGGCATGTCTGAAAAACACCGGGACCCCCTAGAGTGCCAAGCCTGACAAAGCTCCCCAATGTACAGTTCTTTCTCACTCACATCACATGTATGTCTCTGAATTAAGTAGAACCATAGTTAAAGGTGGACCTCGCCTTTCCTTACAGAGGTAATGTAATAGACCTTTTCACAGTGGCCATTTTGACATGAAATAGTGTCAACCAAGTGTTTCCACGTTTCAGGAAGATCGAAACTCACAATGCATGAAACACAAGCATGTATACCCTGGCTGACATGATTGGGCGAATTAGAAACCTAACTTTGTGAAGTCTCTGAATTCGGAAACAAAGACCATTTAAGCAGTTGCAGTTGTTGTCAGGTTGTCAGGTTGAATTTGACTTGATTTGTGTTCGATGTTCATTTCTAACAAGGCTTTTAAGAAAGAACCAAGAACCCTCATAAAGACTATATTATGTAACGTGACCATGTGTTGTCAGTGAAAGTCTCAGTGGACACTGACTGAGCCCAGAGGACCTTTCTCACATTACATAGTAAATCCATGTGCTGATTCCTAAGAAACTCCAGCAAACATGGTGTGGAGTCCGTCACGTCACGGTCTGTTCACTGTAAATAGAGCGACTCCACAAAGTGTCATGAGCTCTGGGACACAGTTGTTCATGTATTGATTAAACTGACTGTGAAGTAATATCACTGTGGACATTTCCATGGACACACATGCACTGTTGACATTTTAAAAGGGTATTTCATTCATTCGGTTCAGTGACAAAACACTATTGCGTGAGTCTTTAACAGGGTGTCGCTGTGATTTTAGAAATACTGAGGTCACGAAAGGTTTACGACCAAATTAACCCGCTCGCTAATATTTTATTATTTTATTCTTATTCAGCTTATCTGTTCTGTTAACAGGTTAACATACTGGTATGATGCTTTTGAAATAAAGATAAGCAAAAAAATTGAGATTTGCAAGGAACCGAGAACTAACCCCTGAGGTACCCCACGGATAGTGGAGGATCCTTTACAGTTACATAAGATAGATAGATAGATAGATAGATAGATAGATAGATAGATAGATAGATAGATAGATAGATAGATAGATAGATAGATAGATAGATAGATAGATAGATAGATAGATAGATAGATAGATAGATAGATAGATAGATAGATAGATAGATCTTTGCTGGTGTATCACACACTTGTATGGTAGTCCTGGAGCCTTTAGGTCGCCTGAAGGTCAGAGGGTCTTAGAGTAGACAGGTCCAACACTGTTACCAGGCGGACTAGCACATTGCTGGTTTTGATCTTCCTAAGAAAAAAGAATAAGAAAAAGAAAGCCTTTAATAGCAGAATGCTAACACTCCCAGGAATCCTTGGCATTCAACTATAATGGAACAGTTAACTCACATTAACGGCGTCTCTGTTGAGTGTTATTGTGACCCTGAGTTAGAGAACACAGAAGCCTAAGAATAGAAGATAATAGATCTCCATATTTACCCCACAGTATCTCCTCTGTGCACATTTGCATATTAATAAGGAAAACTGATTTTCTTTTAAACGATTGAAGCTTATAGTAATACCACAAGTGGAAAGGCGTAAGCACGTTAACAAATGATTATGATAATTTTTGATTCATTAAATCGCTCATTCCGTGTTTACTATATCGAGGTAATTATGGTCGGACATTTTGTAGCCCCTTTACCTTTGACTGTGTTGGAATTTCATTTATTCTAATCATATAGAATAATGATGATCCAGCAACAGGAGATATATAGCCTTAAGCACCTCATTTTCCATGGTAGTCCAGCCACAGGCTGTTTATCACGGGGCTGTTTGCCTACAGGAGCAGTTATACAGTGATGAAATTTACACCGTATGAAGAATATGAGTGGCTGTGTGTTCGCCTCACATGGCAGCGCAGCAATCGTCAAACAGTAAAAAGGGGCGAGCGAGCAGCGGCGGCGGCGGCGAAATTGTTGCTCATTGTTCACCGAGGTTATATGCTTGTAAATGTTGCCGTGATGAATCGACGCGGCGCGTGCAGTATTTGTAATAATGTGTCGTATTTATGAAAAAGTGTCCTTCAGATGGCTCGGCCATGAATGCAGAGCATGCTCTCTCTCTCTCTCTCTGTGTGGCTCTCCTTGGCAGAAGCACACGGGAGATTGCGGACATTGTTCTCACTCTTAATGATTATAGGAGATAAGTCTTATGAATATCAATGAAGGCGCTTCTCTGTCATTTGCATTTCAATCATTGTGAAACGATCCCGTCAGAGGCGCCCTGTCCTCCTCACCATAAAATGTCACAGACACTTTGAACCACTGCGGCTGATAATTAGCCACATATACATATGAATCATCATGCGTTTGTGTGTATGTTTATGCTTTTTTTTTTTGAAAAGCTTCTGAGGCATAATTCGAACCATGACGGGGGTCAAATTAACTCACGTCTTTTCCCATGCAGAGCTATATTGCGTACATTCAAACAGTTAATGGTTACTGTCGGCGCTAAATTAGTCCGAACGCACTCGTGCATTATGTATTATAGCGAGAACTGCTGCCGGGCTGTTTTAGATGTATGTTGTGTCTGGAGAGAATACAAAAGAGAGTCATGAACTCTTCTAACACCACCACCAATGCTATAGGAGGGGAAGTACACCATTTCTATAATTGAATTAAAACATTCTAATGAGATTAATGGTAAGCCGGAAGCTTGTAGGATGACATCTTCATCTGACGGATCCAAAAAGTTATGAAGGCATCAGTGTGCTCCAAGCCAAGGGCTCGAGGTTGTTGAGCAGTATTCAAACCCAACTCGCCGAAACCTTTTCGTCATCCTTGTGTAAAAAGTTCATCACATTGTCCTTGATTATGACGACGGGCTTTCCACTTTGCATGTACTAGCTCATTTCAAGCACAGGCCTGGCCTTTAGAAACACCCACCTATCTAACCATTAACCATACCTGCTTATCCTCTACAAGGCTGCCAGGGCTGGCGACTATCCCAGCTCATGCTGCATGAGAGAAACCCACGTTTATACCCTAAAGGCTACTCAGAGTGTTCTCAGTTTGGCTTTGGAAGTTTCTTTTGCTTCCTATGTATTCGTCCCATTTACAGCTACCGTAGTGGTCGCAGTCACGGTCCTGTTTACAGGACAGTCGAAGAAATGTGTCATTTCTGTGATTTGACTAATCACCCGTGCTTTGGTACAGAAATACCAAACTCAAGACAAACCTTTATTAGGCCAACTCCAGTCAATTCTCCTGCCACTCAAAACACCCTGCTACAGTTTGCTTGGGGACAAATGGGGATCTCACTTTGAAGGTTTAAGCTGTGGGTGATTTGAAGATACACCGCCAGCTGACAGAAACTTTGGGGGAGCTTTTGCAGCACATATAGCAAAATAAAAAAACTGAAGTGATGAGAAAAGAAACAGCACACACTATGTCTATACCTTATCTCTCTAGACTGAAATACTGAAGACATGATAGAACACAATGCACTGAAAACATGCTGGTGCTGGTGATGCCAGTCACCCAGTGTGGTGGGAAGTTTTTGCAGACTGTACTTCTATAGCACCTTTCTACCGTCTCACTCAACTACATGTCTCCATACACTGACAGCATTGGCTGCCATGCAAGGTGCCAACTGAAGCCGAAGCTCAAAAGAAGGGATCTAATTTGATCTTCCGACGAGCCCCAGCCACAGCTGACGTCCTCTGATGTGCAGGAGCCCGTTAAACCCCCCCCCATAAAACGGAAACACGGTTGTTTTCCTGCCGCACTCACTGTTACATAACAGAACTTTAAAAAACCAGATAGAGAAACAGCTGATCAACAGCTTTCCAACTTTAACAAGCTGCCACGACCGGAGAAGGAAAACTCATCTACCTCATCCTTCCAGAAAAAGCAGCAGCGGTATGGTGGCTATGCGATGACAGCCCACTTATAGCTGAGCGTGTGCATGATTTAACAGCATGTGAGAGGCAAGAAGAGTCTTTGTGTCTGCGTGTGTGAGATGGTAATGTCACACCAGAGGTGCGATCCAGATGCCCGCCTTTGGTTTTGACCCCACATATTTTGGTTTTGACCCCACATATTTTGGTTTTGACCCCACATATTTTGGTTTGGACCCCACATATTTTGGTTTTGACCCCACATATTTTGGTTTGGACCCCACATATTTTGGTTTGGACCCCACATATTTTGGTTTTGACCCCACATATTTTGATTTGGACCCCACATATTTTGGTTTTGACCCCACATATCCGAGTCAAACAAACACAGGGCCTGCAGTGAAAGCTCATGCATCTCAATGAGTACCGACACATATTCTGATCTCCAAGCAGCCCCTCACTCCCCACACAGTCGTGTCAGCTTCGTTTCGCTTCTTTGTAGGTCACTGCAGCAACCGTAACATGCACACACACGCACACACACACACGGCAGAGAACGGCGGAGTAATGAGCGTGCGTGGGATTGACACACAACAGGACGTCTTACTGTGCAAAAAAAAATCCCTCCCGTCAGATCTCCTGCAGCTCTCCTTGTGCAAAATAGAGAGCATCAGCAGAGAATAGAGTCCAACAACACGGCAAACACATGTTACACGGCTCCTGCCGTTTCTACCTGTTAGTCGCGTGTGTTTGTGTGCATGGAAAAAAAAACAGCTGCTCACTCAGCGCCCACATGTCATCGCGGAGCCTTCAGATGAATATGTTGATGAGTGATATGATGGAAGGGGCCTGCAGACGACGTTATGGAAGTCAGTCAATTCTGATTTCTACACTTCTGAATCCACCGGGGTCAGTCTGGATACTTACACTCACAAAAGATAGATAAAAAAAAACTCAAAGCAATTTCCTGCTTTTGTCCCCTGACATGTTTCCAGGAATCCTTGATGTTATTTAGAGCACGCAGAGGGATTACGGAGCGATGTATGTATGTACTTTCATTTCGAAAAGACACGACCATGTGCCCGGACAAAATTGGACAAGAACCTTGTCAGACAATCACGAGCCGGAAGGAAGGGAGGTAATGATTTGTTTGATTGGACACAGAACATGTCATGTTCTTTGTTTTGTTTGCAGATCCCTAAAAGTTGGACACGTCCGTCTCTCTCTTAATCACTGTCGAACAATAACTCCATAATCTTCAAACATAGCACAGAGGGGATTTTTACACCTGCCTTCTAGCACCACTCACCCCCCCACCTCTGCCAAAGATGGCGAAGGAAAGCAGCCTCTTGCTTCACACCCAGATGAATCGGAGCCCCCGAACTTTTTCTTTTAGGAATATGTCCTCTTAGAGATTGATTTATGATCAGTTATTGGCTCTGGTGCAAGGTTTGAAATGCTACAGAGGTTGCACCTTTTCTGTGCAAACACAATGCAGCAGCATTACAATAAAGATATTGACAGCTTGTTTTTTTTTTTTTTCTGTTTAAGGCCACTCTCAACATTTATGATTCCATCTCGGAGCAGTTATGTGCATGACAGCATACACAAGGTCATCCCATGTTAGAGCAGCAGCCTTTGTGTGTGTGTGTGTGTGTGTGTGTGTGTGTGTGTGCACAATGCCACCCAGCGTGAACACAAGCTGAAAATCACAGCATTAGCGGCGGCGCATCTGTCAAAAAAAAAAAATCACGCAAGCCCCACTCTACCCCTCCACCTCCCCCAACATCTTCTATTTTTTTCTTCCTCCCCTTCTTTCCCCTAAAAATCCAGATATCCACACCACCATCTTGTGGCTGCTTGGATAGAGATGCGCGCAGAGCTGCTGGAAGATTTTCTGTTTTGTGTTTTGTTTTCTCTCCTGCTGCTGCTGCACCTCCAGACACAAAAGAGTTGCAGTTGCAGGTGTGAAATGGGTTTAAACGCTTCCCATCTTGAGGAGGGAAATAAAAAGCTTTGCGCTGTCTCTCATGTCGCATTAAAGTTAAACCGAGCTGTTGCTTTTGGCACCGAGTTTTTTTTTGGTTAAAGCGCCATCGCGGTGTCTGCGTAAGAAACACACAAACACTGCCTGTGATCAGAATATATTCACAGCAGGCTGCTGCTGGTCTGATCTTTCATTCTTATCAACGTTTAAACCAATCAACTGGAGTCGGATGAAAGTGCGCAAGAATGAGCCTGCGCTGCGCTGCTGCTGCTGCGGTGCCATTTGGAGAAATAAAAAAAACCTCCATTCTCGAGAGGAAGTTCTGATTGTGAAACACACCATAATCCAGTTGAGGTGAACAGTAAATGTGTCTGGATGGATTCCCTGTGGATTATGCTCCTTTTGTAAGTGCGTCCGGACAAGCCATCAGAGGAGGAGGTGGAGGAGGAGAAGGAGGAGAAGGAGGAGGAGGAGGAGGGGGTCAGCGCATGAAAACGCACAGAAATTCAGCCGCTCGTGGATACATTTAGTGCGTTTTTTTCCCCCCCCTGTTAAAGGCTCAGCATCACATTAAGCCCGGCAGCGCACTCACCTCAGCTCTGGATCTCCACCGTCTCACTCTTTATGTTAAGTCCCGACTTGAGGCGGAATACCACACCACAAAGAAAGAATTAAAAAAAAAGAAAAGAAAATAGAATAAAGTCCACGTCCAGCCTCCTCGCCCTGCAAATCCAAATAAAGAAGAAGAAGAAGCGCAGTCCCGGTGTACTGAAGGCAGCCCAACTGTACGTCCTGTGTGTGTGCGTGTGTGTGTGTGAGAGAGAGAGTGTGTGTATGTGTGTGTGTGCGCGTGTGTGTGTGTGAATAGAGATGCGGCTTTATCAGCACAGAAGATGTTTCAATGAGTCATTGCAGAGGCACTGGAAACGCTGCTGAATCTAATTGCTCTCATGGAGCGAGTGTATTGCGAGGACAAGATTAGTGATAGAGAAACCAGGTCTCTCTCTCTCTCTCTCTCTCTCTCTCTCTCTCTCTCTCTCTCTCTCTCTCTCTCTCCCTCTCTCTCTCTCTCTCTAGCTTGCCATTGGACTACACCGACTAAAATTTACTAAGCCTGCAGCCAATGGATTGCCGCATTCTCTCCATCACCCTTAACCAGCCGCTGTGTTGTGGCAGCTCTGGCATGGAGCATGGAACATGGCACCGGCTGCTCTCTCTCTCTCTCTCTCTCTCTCTCTCCACACCGGCGCTCCTTAACGGGAGGAGGGATGCTGCTGCTGCACTCCGCCGCCGCCGTCAGGGACAGAAAAAAAGTTTGTGTTTGGTTGCATCTTTCCATAACTCCTGTCACAGCTGAGGCTCATATGTGCTGCGTCATGGAAAGCATGTGGACGGAATCGGCGCTGGCAGGGACGGCTTAAGCCAATAGGGGGCCCTGGGGGGCGGTGCCCCCCCCTCCCCACGCAAAAAAAAAAAAAAAAGATTATAAATCATCTCAAAATGATTTTGCTATAATTAGATTTTAAACTTTGTGCTTTCTTGACAGTTCCCAAATACTACTATTACTCTACTATAATAATAATAATAATAATAATAATGACCATAACAACAATAATAATGATGATGATGATGATAATAATAATAATAATAATAATAATAATAATAATGACCATAACAACAATAATGATGATGATGATGATGATGATGATAATAATAATAATAATAATAATAATGACCATAACAACAATAATAATGATGATGATGATGATGATAATAGTAATAATAATAATAATAATAATAATAATAATAATAATAATAATAATAATAATGACCATAACAACAATAACAATGATGATGATGGTGGTGATAATAATAATAATAATAATAATAATAATAATAATAATAATAATAACAATAATAATACTAATAATAACAATAATAATACTAATAATAATAATAATAATAATAATAATAATAATAATAATAATAATAATAATAACAATAATAATAATAATACTAATAATACTAATAATAATAATAACAATAATATTAAAAACCATAATGAGAATAGTAAGAATAATTAAAAAATAAAATAATAATAATCACAGTCATAATCACAATCATAATAATAAGGGGATTTTGAAAGATGGAGATTTGGAAAAAAGCATTGTTGAGCATCCTAATATCCTGCAACCCCAATATATGAATTTGTATTTATAATTGATAAAACAATCAATGTATAATTAATAATATTACACATCATTACATTTGATTTAGTATGTCGTGTATTAACAATAAGAAATAATAATAACATTGTTATTGTTAATATTAGTATTATTACAATGATAAATAATATTATATATTACAATATATATTATAATATAAATATTCATTACATTTGTAGTAATACTAAACTGGTGATGTGTCTATGGCGTACCCAGCCTCCCGCTCAGTGCCAGCTGGGATTGGCTCCAGCCCCCGTGACCGTGATGGGGATCAGCTGTTAAGGAGAGATGGATGGATGGATATTTGCAGTAACTGTGAATCAACTTCTTTTTTCTTTTCTTTCTTTCAGCAGTGTAAAAAGCCGTTCCAGTGCCATTTTTTCTGTGTGGCCAAACAGACGGTAACAAAGGATAGATCCAGTGTTTGGTCTGGAGGACTTTGCTGGTCTGGTCAGAGACAGATGCCCTGACCTCCTCCCTCGGAGCTTATGCCTGGGCACAGTGACAATGCTCACGCTACTTCCTCCTCTGATTCTGCGAGACATTATGTGTATGACCACAAGAGGCCACTTTACAGAAGAGAGCGGGTCGTTTTGAAGGTTGTTCACCACAAGTTCATTTCCATCTGAGCCAGGACATTCGAATGCTCACTTAGGAGGAACATTATTATGTTTAATCTCCACTACCCTCTGGAATCTATAGATGTATGCAATTCACATACAAGTTTCATTTGAGCTCAAGCAAAAGATGATGAAAGATGATTCCCCTTCCCTTCAACAGCCTACTTTCAAATTTAGATAATGATAAAAGAGTGGAATCAGATGCAAAAGCTTCAATCGGATTTTCCTGTGAAGGTCAAGTTAATTTCAAATCACCGTGCTTCTCTCCATCACGTCAGCGAGAACAGGCTTGACAGCAGGGCTGAGCGGTGGAGCTGGTGCCAGAGGATGAGGTGGGCTGAGAGCGGCACAGAAAGGCAGGGCTCCCTTTGATATCGTCATCATTTATTCCCTCTCCCAACATCATAACCCTCAGCGGTCAGGGGTATCCTCCACGCCTCTGAAGTGTATATCAGCTTCTGTCAGCAGCTCGGCCCAGAATGACTGGGTGACTTTCATGAGACTGATGGGGGGACGTCACGGCTGCCTGGATGAAGCCAAATCAAATGTTGAGCAGGATAACATATTCACCTGCATCCGGTGGCAGTGCAACTGAATATGACACACGCGACCTTCCACCACCTGCATTAGCATGCATGCCGCACGACGGAGCAGTCACTGGTGACTCCGTCATCCAGAGTAGAGTCATAGCAGAGGTTAGATGTGACTCTGCTGAAGCTTTCCACGAGTAAATGCGATGGGATTTATATATAAAAAAAAAAATTCAATTTCTATAAAACAACAGATTGTTTTAAATTCAGTATAATTAGACACATCAGTCGGTTCCAGGTTCAAATGAATAGTTTAGATCACTTTCAGAAGCATTTCCAGCCTTTGAAATTCTGCCTTGAATGAATATTTTCCATTCTAATTTTAATGTAATATTGACAGCTTATTATCATACTCGGTGCATGCGCTGCATTTGGTTTCTAATCCCCCGGAAAGCCTTTTTTTTTTCTAATTCAAAGGAATGTCCTCGGAGAATTGTCATGTATCTTTTGATTGAAGTTTCTCAGAGGAGTCACCGGTTTCACTTCCCTAAGCTTCGAAATATGACGTAGCTTCAACTCTAGCACCATTTCTGAATGATTTTAGTAAAAACTGGATCATATTTTATGGAGGAAATGTTTTCTAGGTTTTCCCTCTGATGTCCTCCGGCTGCCCCCGCCTCGACTCTCGCAGTGATATACAACTGCCATCTGTAGCTGCTGTTAGCTCAGTTTGTTAGCCGGGCTAGGGGGAGTGTTAACCGGGACTCACACAGGAGGCGGAACGGCAGCGGAACGGTAGCGTCGCGGTCCTTTGCCCGGTGTCAACTCACACCGGGCTGTGGAACGGCAGCGGAAGCAAGCCGGCCGTTTTCACGCAAGATCACGCAAGAATCCTGGACGTAAGCGAGACCCCGCGACAAACAGTCTATAAAGAAAACAACAACAAACAGCTGACTTTGCTTCTCCGACGTGGAGGAGATTATAAAAAGCATCTGTTGTGTCATAAATGATTGTGTGTTGTTCCACTTCAACAATTAGTCTCTCGTCGTCCATGTTGAGAACCTTTGATCGATCTTTGATCACCTGGTGCCACCGGTCATGACGTAACGTTGATGTGAAGTTGTAAAAAGCTACATGAACTGCGTACTGTGTTTTATTTTGAAAGGGGGCGGAAGTTTATTACGTTGATTCTGTGTCGGGTTTCCTGTCTGGTGCGCAGTGCTCTGTTGAAATTTACGAGGTTCAGCCGCGGCTCGTGGTAAAAATAGGAATGAAACGGAAAGCTTGCGCGGTGGCGCGGCGAGCCGCTTCTGGGACGCTTCTGAGTCGCGCCCGGTGTGAGTGCTCTCATTGACTAGACTGGCTTCTATTTGCTGCGGTGACCGTGGCGGTACCGTGCCACTTCCGTTCCGCGTCTGGTGTGAGTCGGCCTTTAGTGTTTGTACCACAGATGTTTTGGACCACCAGCAAAAGAGGAAGAGGAGTTTTTTTAGGCCTGTTGGGGAAATGCAGACAGAGAGTTGAGCAGGTGTCGTGCCAGAACCGGAGCAAGTAATCAATGTAACCAGGCTCAGCATCCTGTGACCTTGTACCGTTATAATCTCTTAATATTCTAACTCTAATGACATCACTCTGACATCACTGGCGCAGAATAAAACTATATATATATTTTACAGTCATTGGATGCAGCTACGTCAGGTCTCTGCAGAGAGAAACAAGGGGAAGCCCAGTGTAAATCCAGCAGTGGATTGAGGGTGTATGGATGGATGGAGCGCGCGGCCATGTGCTCTCTTGCAGAATGAACAGACTGTCAGACCGGTAGACTTACAGCAGCACCGCCGAGATGAGGGCAAGAAGTGTGGCGCTTAATACTTCACAGAGGACTAGCTCACTTCTGATGATTTAGACAAACAGTGGCAGCAACCGCATGCAGAGAGACGGGGTTTGGGTGGTGGTGGGGGAGATCTGAGACGCACAGGACTCCTCTCTTCCTCTGTGTTTAAGCACAGACAATTCCTGTCGCCTCAGGGTAGCAAACAGATACATAAAGGCAGTAAAGGGACCGCCGAGGCATGACGATGGGATTCTTCAGGAGCAGCCAGCTCCTCTGGTGTTGACACATGAAGACATGGACTAGGCCTCTTCAGCGCCAACACTTAGCCTTGACATCATCCGTGCTGATGCAATAGAGACGTTGTAGATGGCTTCTTTTTTCTTTTTATCCTCAAACTTTAGCGAGGAATCGGCCGTGTTTTACAGTCGCTTCCCACCAAATAACCATACAGCACCGAAGATGAATGCCAGTCACTGCTCTGCTGCTCGGTGCTGCTGAGACTTCAGGATTTCTAAATAGGCAGATACTCTGCGTATTTACTTCACACTCCCAGGACGGTCTGGGAAGGTAAGACTTTCCTCTCCAGGTCTGAGGACATCCGTCTGTAAACTCACGTCAACCTTCCCCTTAAAGGGAAATTCCACCCTCAGTTGCTGGATCTAAAAACTCATTAGACTTTCTCTTCAAGTTGGTTTTCCTGACAAGTGGTTGTGGTTCATAATTGTTTTTTAGGGGGTCTTGGTTGGGTATTCTAAGAATTCTGCGCATGTTGGGTGATTTTACACTTTAGGTCCAGGGTCAACATTCAGTGCCCATGAAAGGAAGTAGTATGCCCTTAATGATGAGGAAGAAAGTAAAGGTTTGTCCAGCTTTCATGTTTTGAGAGTTTGTCATGAACTTGAAATAAGTATTTTTTTTGGTAGTTCCTATGCAAATATCATAGAAAACAACCTAAAAACATTGATATTTTATTTCATTTCATCAGCATCCTTGTCTGGCAATGATTGGACATACAAAGTCTCTATTATCACTAGGGATGTAACGATACACTCAACCCACGACTCGATTCGAGTCACGTTTTTTTGTTCACGATGTGCGATTTTTTCACGATTTTTTTAAAAATCCAAACTTTTCTCAACTCTCTCAAACAGTTTGTGTCTAAAAAGTATAAAAAGTGCAACAAATATCTGCTTTCTTTAGAAACAATCTCACAGTAAACTGCTGGTGTGATGTGCAGTTTTCGCTCACGAGGCGTAACCAGGGCTCTAAGTTAACTTTTTTGATCACCAACCAATGTGGCTGGTAAGTTTCTGAAGTTACCAGCCAATCAGAATTTCCACTAGCCACATTTTTTCCCGTGCAAAAAAGACAGATTATGAGAGCAACTAAATTAATTTGATCATTTTATTAACTAAAGCTTTAAATTAATCTTGCAATGAAGTTGGAAACTTAGGCACATACAAAAATTATCCTAACATTTCATTACTCATTAACCCTTACATACTATTCAGGGTCTAATATGACCCATTTTTGTATGAAAATAAAATAAAAACATTAAAACTTGCGAGCAGCACGCGTCAATTTCCACAGAGCACCTCGAGCGGGCGGAAACCAGACACAGAAAAAGCAAAGAGAATCCAGGGGATTTTCAAAATAAAATACCTCGTGCAAACTGCCGGTCGTAAAACAGACAAAAGCTAAACTAATTTACTACGTAGCATATTTGCACATCTAGAAGCATGTTTAGAAGAACATACACCAGGAAATCTGAGCAAGTAAACAAAGTCTGGCGGGCTAAGCTCTCACTTCTGAAACACTCTCGGTGGGGTTTGAAGTCCCGTGCAGGACGGACCAAATACGCCACGCTCACGCAACGGAAGCCCGTTTGACCAGTGAGAGCACGCGCCGTGCGGGTTCCCATTGGCCAAGAATCGCGATTCATTTTTTCTGTCAACCGATGCGAGTCGTCGCGCATTTCTACCGATTTTTAATCGTGTCACGATGCATCGTTACATCCCTAATTATCACCCAACAGTCAATCCTGGGTTACTATAAAAAAATGTGCTTATTATTTACCTAAATTGAATCAAATCTTAAGCACAGCAGTGCCACATCAGAAAACGCCGATACATTTACAATGTTCATACATTGTTTTTGTAATGATCATATGGATTCTTCTGGAAGACATTGATCAACAACCTAAAAGTATGAGGACTTGACTGTAGAAGCTATAATGATACTTGTAGCTGCAGTCAGATCCAAAACTCAAGGCACTTTTACATTATACATCACATTCGTACATGCCTTCCGTGAGAAACTTTCTTAAGTTTGAGACCTGTCACGTCATCTGTTTTCTCAGCGTGGAGAAGAGTTTGAAAGTCATAGGTGTTTACCATGCAGGCTAAAGGAAATGGAAGGATGTTGCAGTAGGGGAAACGTAGGATCCAGCATTAATGCAGTTCGGGTTCACCGCTTGCAGTCATCTTGGCAGCTGTTTGAAGACAAGAATCTAAATTTGGTGGAGCCTGGCTGGAGCTCTGTTAGGATAAGTGAGGGGCAACCACCACAACAAAGTAATAGGATAAGACACCCGTCAATCAATGCAAACACGCCTCAAAACATACCACTCCGTAAGCTTTAATCTAATCAACATTCAGATTTGCCCAAATTCGACAAAAATTATTCAGTTGGCTGAGAAAGTTTTTTGTGTACTAGTATTCCCACAGGAAAATTGTGGAAAACTTTCTGGTGCCCAAGGGATCATTCATGGCTTCTTTTACTCGCGCTGATGTATGCACAATGGATGGAGTTGAGAAATTAATCTGCTGCACACGCGCTGTACAGAAGCAGGAGTAACATCCACTTGCAAATCAAGTCACCTTGTTCGACTTTTGAAAGGCGTTCAAAAAGAACAGTTCGTTCACAAACCAAACATCTCCATTAATTTGTGATCTAAGAATTTTTTTTTGGATTAAGCACAAGTCAAGCCCTAACTAAAATCACACTCTGTCATTCGGCTGAGTCGCATTCAGTTTCACTGAGGCTGCCGTCACTGTAGAAATAAAAGCTTTGCACAATGTATTTGTTCCGTCGTGACTTTAGACTAAGTCTAAAATGGCTTCTTTACAAAAGAAGGCCTTGTCTGTGACACCCAAGCCTGAAATGAATGACCGTGAAATGAATGAAGAAGATTTTTGGCATTCAGTTAAATGTAAATGTGAAATCTGCTCATGTTCGGAATATTTCAAAAGCTTTTTTTTTTTTTTTTGGTCAAAAACATTTTTTAAAGTCAAAAATCTGAAAAATATGAGGCCTTCAAAAACGGTCACAGTGTTTCTCAAAATTTTATACCACAAAACCAAGTCAAAAAATATAAGGTACCACAATTATGACAGATATTAAAATACAGTAACATAGAACACTGAACCCTGTTCAGTTACAGACACAGGAGGCACGTTTGTCCCTAATAAGAAGCAGGGTTCCCACACCTTTTTCATGAACAAATTCAAGCACTTTTCAAGCACCTTCAAGCACCAGTTTTTCCATTCTTCCAGCACCTTTAAATAGGTAGCCTACTAGTTGTGTTTGCCATGATGGTCATGGGAAGCGCAGCGGTGCCACTGTATGGCATAATAATATGGGTCTAATTAGCATTATTTCATATGGTGGTAGATTGACTGTTTTGATTTTTAACTCATTGTGAATTGGCTTGTATTCTCAGCTTGTGAGCGGTGTATTGTGTAACTACCATAGCGCAATAACAGTGACCAACAGGTGTGGATAGTAGTCTACTGTTATTTCTCGGCAGAACACCAAGCGAGTATGATAACTGAGTTCTGCATGTAAAGGCATCGGAGCAAGCGCGTAGCCGCTTAGGAAACATTTTTGTTTTCAAGCACTTCACAAAAAATTCAAGCATTTTCACAACCTTGAAAACACTGAATTGAAATTCAAGCATTTTCAAGGAATTCAAGCACCCGTGGGAACCCTGAAGAAGATTATTTATTGCCGACTATTAAATCCTGAACAAACCGGTTCGGGAACCAGAGCTAAGTCATTAATGCACTTTCTCTTTCTAATATTTCCTGATTAAAAACCCTTGCTTGATTGTCTTTCATTCCACCTTTGTTCATTATCTTGCTGTCATATTTTCATGGACGTATGCGTGCTAAATGTCACACGACTATGCAGCAGGCTGAAATTGAAACCAAAATATTACAGGAATTGCTGAAATTATTCGAAAGTACACACCGCATCGTTTGTTTTTATCGGAAATGTTATTTCATGCAAACATATTTAATTGTTTTAAATGAATTTTGATTGCAGGGATTCCTCCACGTACCACCAGAGGGAGGTTGCGCACCACCACTAGTGCATGTACCGTAGTTTGAAAAACTATGATCCAAGGCTACTTATTTTAGGTTACGTGCTGGTTCTCAGAGTACCATGAGTAAGGTGTCTAACACTGCTAAGGAAGCCCCCCTTAGCAGTGGAAGAGCTCTGAGAAACGACAGCTTGAATCGAAGGAAGAATAATCCACGTCATCCTGGTTCCGTGCCTGCCAAACTCAGCACAGCGTGAGTTCCTCACAGCGGGCGGGTCCAACACGTCCAGCATCAGATGCGTCAAATCTCACATCGTTTTTTGTCCTCGATCACACCTGAGATGTGAAATTCTCCTTCTTCCACCCAAAGAAATGTTTTGCTGGTCCAATATTTGTCATGCACTCTTTGTGTGTTTTTAACCTTTTTTTTATCTTCCTCTGAATCGCCAGAGGTATTTCCACCATCTGTGTTCTGCGTTGATACTTCCACCCCTCTTTCACCTTGACCTCTCAGCGATCCGTGCGCTTCACAGACGTCCCATGTCACCTGTGAGTCTCATGAATTTGGATTGATGTTGCCCGCAGTTCCTCTCCGACCCTCAGTACATGGACGTTTCCGGGCGATCTGCTGACCAGCAGGGCTTTTGATTCAAATCGTAAATGGCGGTTGCCATAGTAAACAGGCAGACGGACAGATGGGGTGTCATGGATCACAATATGTACAGGATATCATCGAGTCTGAGGTCTGAAGACCATTTCAGTGCTGCAGCTGGTGCCCGTTGTCCGTTTTAATCAAACGATGTTATCGGTTTGAGTAGTGTGTTTGAGTAGAAGTGAATTTGGTTGAACTGCAACGGTTTTATGCTTCAGCCTGCAGCAGCCCCTTTCCTTTCCTCGCTCCTCTGTCGGATCACATAAACCTTATTGTCATTCATTTCTTTATTTTGCATCAGATTCACCTGACTGTCTCTCAGCGTGTCAAACGCGCTCTGAGACGGCTATTATCCGAGCATCTGGACGGGTAAACAGCTGTATTCACTGAAAAATGTTACTATGACAACAATGTCGTCTACATGCCCACTTATATCACAAATCTATGCAATGTACTAGCATCCCCGGCCTTTCATTGTCAATGATGTATTGTACCTTTTCTGTAGCTGTTCTATATTTCCACTTTTCTTTCCCAGAATGCCTTTGAACAGGCCTAAACTTGTTGCATTGAAAAGTCAAAGATGTATCGGCATATAAAAAGCTTGGCGATTCTGTGATGAGGTGTGTGTGTGTGTCTTTGGCCAAATCTTGTGGTGCCCCTAACTTGAAGTGTAAGCTCTTTTAGCTGCATTGCATCATGGTCCGCTGAGGGTAGTGTCAGTGAAGAAAAAAAAGTTTGACTTGTTTGACTTTTCTAACAGAATGCTCAGTCTTCAAACCCGACACATCTACCTGAAGTTATGGATAGCTGAACTGTTCGTTTAACCTGCCATGACCCATCTGACCAATCAAACTGTGTTGAATAAAGGAAACATAAAGGTTCATGAAGCTAATTTATCAAATGCTTTGTGTCATATCTCAACATTTTATGGTGAATTTATCAGTCCAGTATCTTCATACTGGATTAATCTACAGCTCTAGACTTCTGCCCAATACCAATGTTCAGCACCAGTGCAGGAGGTAGCATGTAGTGAGGTGGAAAATAAAGGTTTGGAGGGTTCAGAGTTCCCACACCTTTTTCATGAACAAATTCAAGCACTTTAAAAGCACCTTCAAGCACCAGTTTTCCATTTTTCAGCACCTTTAAATAGGTAGCCTACTAGTTGTGTTTGCCATGATGGTCATGGGAAGCGCAGCGGTGCCACTGTATGGCATAATAATATGGGTCTAATTAGCATTATTTCATATGGTGGTAGATTGACTGTTTTGATTTTTAACTAATTGTGAATTGGCTTGTATTCTCAGCTTGTGAGCGGTGTATTGTGTAACTACCATAGCGCAATAACAGTGACCAACAGGTGTGGATAGTAGTCTACTGTTATTTCTCGGCAGAACACCAAGCGAGTATGATAACTGAGTTCTGCATGTAAAGGCATCGGGTCAAGCACGTAACCGCTTAGGAAACATTTTTGTTTCCTCTTGATTTATTGAGATAGACATCAAACAAATTTCAAGCATTTTCAAGCACTTCACAAAAAAATTCAAGCATTTTCACAACCTTGAAAACACTGAATTGAAATTCAAGCATTTTCAAGGAATTCAAGCACCCGTGGGAACCCTGTGAGATGTACATCACACAAATTTCAAGCATTTTCAAGCACTTCACAAAACAAATCAAGCATTTTCACAACCTTGAAAACACTGAATTGAAATTCAAGCATTTTCAAGGAATTCAAGCACCCGTGGGAACCCTGAGGGTTAGGGTTAGTGAAAGGGTACATCTGACTTTAACATTGTGCCATGCAAGGATATTTTAAACATAAACAATATTAAAAAATAGTCTCAGCATTCTAGTACATGCTGACATGTTCAACGCTTAGTATGCTAACAGTTACTAATAAGCACTCTCCACGAAGGCAGCTGAGGTTCATGGGAAATGAATGCAAGTTTGGTATTTTTTAAAGATAATTTTTTTGGCCTTTCTATGCCTTTAATGATAGGACAGCTGAAGATAGACGGGAAGCAGGGGGCAGAGAGAGAGAGTGACACGCAGTGAATGGCCGTCTGTGGGATTCGAACCAGAGCCAGCTGCAGCGAGGACTATGGCCTCCACACACGGGGCGACCGCTTAACCCACTACGCTACCGACCGGCCAAAGTTTGGTATTGTTATAGAAAATATCAGCCTCGTGGTGGCACAACTACAACAACAAAAAAAAACTTCTGAATCTTCCGATAACCGAGACGAAATATACTGTGACACATCAGCTAAAGGATGTACCCTGTTAGTATCCATGGCTTCCCTTCATGGTGGAGGGTGGTGAGTGTGTTTATTTATAACCTCCACCTTGATGCGGAGAGCCATACTGCTCGGGGTGACTCAATGTGTAGTGACACCAGTAAAGGCCTAGTGGGCAGGAATTACTTTGGAAAAGGTCATCGTCGCTGATTTTCACGGTGGATTGTTACTCGGATTACCACGCTCGTGTCATGACTTTAAGTGTTTGATAACTCAGTATAGCATACCTGTAATCGTATGTAATGACATATGATCACACACATAATCGGAGGTGTGAAGCATTTGTTCACTGTTGGTACAATCAGCTTTTCATACTGTATAACTAATTAATGAATACGTGTTGACCTCGACCTAGAGTTTGTTGAAGAAATATAATAAATAAAGGTGTTATATCATATTGTCAATTATTTATTATATAACAACAATGGATGCATCACAAACAGATCTTGTATTTTCCTAGAAAGCTGTAATGAATTCTAGGAAAGTGTCCGAAAAGCACACACACACGTACATGCAACAAGCGTGGGGCGCATCAATTTCTCATGATGTGTTTTCTGGATTCCCTGGAAAATATCATGCCTCGCAGTTTAACCAGCTACTGAATTCAGCAGCAGCTGTTGGAGAAACACCCGAGGTAACTCAACAACAACAATAAAAAAAAAAAAACGCTTACCACAGACGACTGAAAGCAAAACCCAGAATGCAAAGCCCGGGCTTGCAGGGACAAAAATCCAGTCCATGACCTTGACCTTGTAAAAAAGCAGGCCCCGTGCCTCGCAGCGCTCACTTGCTGTGGTTACCGGGAGCCCATTAGTCTCTGGCAGGTGCTGCTCTCACTGCCTGGTTTTAGGAATTTTGTTTAATCACATGAAATCATCAGCAGTGGGCATTAGTTTGTGTAATCATGCATGTCTGCCGGCTGTGGGAGTCAGCGGAGTGAGCAAACAAACTATGTCAAATGTTCATTATGGCTGCATTAGAGCTTCTATCTGTTGGACGGAAAGTGGCAGGGTGGGAGGCCACAGTTACACAGCTGCCATGTTGGATTAAGATGGATTAGGTGTTTGGCAGAAAAGTAATCCCGGGTGATTGCTGATTGGCTACGAGCTACCCCGTGTTGTGATCGGTGGTCATGGTGAGAAAGGGTAGTAGCGCTTCAACAATCATCTTATCGCAACTCTCGTTTGTTTCTATTCATTCTGCCTCGGTTGTCGATTAACTTCCACGTGCTTCCAGTTCGTTTGAACATGAAAGTCAAGGAGTGCGTGGGGAAATCACACGAGCAGTGCACCAACAAGTTCAACACCTGGCTGTTATTCCTCCTTCGGTGGATAAAATGCTTCGAATGATGCCCGAGACATTTTTCATCTGAGACAATGATTCTGTATTCAGGCAGTCACCTGTAGCCTGAAGTGGATTTCTACACACTTGTTGTGTTGAGTGGACAAAAAATGGTTTCTCTCTTGCTGTCATCTCTTATAGTATGTTAACTATTCATGTTCTGAAGGACTTCGATGAGAGCAGCTGTCACTATCTATATGAGACTCTAGGACTGTATGAAAATGGATTTTGGGGAAGATTTTTTTGTAGGATAGGTCGGAAAATGTCTAATTCTTTATTTAAATGTGATTCCTTTCTGTTCTAACTTCAACCAGATTAATGAGGACCACAAACTCGGTGGCGTAGTGGGTTAAGCGGCCGCCCCGTGTGGAGGTTATAGTCCTCGCTGCAGCTGGCCCCGGTTCGGATCCTGCATTGGACGGCTAATTTACTGCGTGTCACTCCCCCTCTCTCTGCCCGCTGCTTCCTGTCTATCTTCAGCTGTACTATCATTAAAAAAAAGCCCAGAAAATAGGGGGTACTCCAGGTGTCCTTCTTCCCAGCAACACATTCTAGTTCTAGTTCTTCCCAAGGTGTTTCCCAGGCTATACAGTCCCTCTAGACGGTTCTGGGTCTGTCCCGGGGTCTCCTCCCAGTTCCACGTGCCCAGAACACCTCCTAGGCCTCCAGGGGGAATCCTAATGAGTTGGAACGAAGATGGACTGGGAAAACTGGACCCACAACAGTCCGGTACAATGTCTGTAGTACTGCAGACGCTGCACCAAACCGCCGGGCCATCTCATAATCCATTTTCTCATCACTCATGAACAAGACGCTCTACCCATGATACTTGAACTCCTTCGGTTGGGGCAGCAACTCGCTCCTAACCCGAAGGGAGCATTCCACTGTTTTCTTGCAGAGAACCATGACCTCACATTTGGAGGCGCTGACCCTCAAACTTAGCTGAAAATTACCCCAGTGAGTGCTGCAGGTCATGGTCTGATAAGGCCAAGAACAGAACCACATCATCTGCAAACAGCAAAGATGCAATCCTCAGGGTTCCCAAACCAGACACCCCCCTCACTCTGGCCCTGTTCAACCTATATGAAGGTCTAAAGTTATGAATAATTAACAGCATGGCCGCTTTGACTGAGAAGTGGGTCCATTACAGATGTCTGGTTTGAACACCCAGGCTTCATTGACCTGCCTCAATCTGCATCTTGTGCATTTATAGATTACGACGTCACAAATACGCTGTCCATCCTTTATACTCTCAGTGGTATTAACGATTCTGAAATCTGGCCTCCTCTGAAGAGAAAATTGTAAGGCTTGTTTAAAATAATTATTTACCCACACATTGTATCAGCAGGTCAACAGGCATATAGAAAACGCCAAACCGAATGTATTTCTAAAGCACATTTTATACAATGTAAGCTCAATGTGCTTCACACAGGAACAGAATATGAAGAAAAGAAGGTGAAACCTGAATACATTAAATGAAATTATTCATCCCACCAACATAAACCTACCCACGGACACAGAGGAGACAGACAGACAGAGAGATGGAGGCCTGTGAGAACAGGTCAGTCTTTGACAGACAGCACTGTTGTCCTACATTCTTATGTCATCATCAGTTTGTTCCAGAGAGTGGGCCATAATAGCTGAAATCACCAGATTTATTTCCGATCATTAGGACTCCAGTGTACGATGACCTGAGGGTTTCTAAGTATTAGGCAGTTAGACCATGTTACCGGAGTGAAATATTTTGTGGACGATTCTGTGTTTTGTTAAAAGCCACTGAAGTGATCATTAGGTATAGAGTAAGCTACAGCTGTCTTGCTCTCTTTTTTGGAAGTCAAACAAGGCATTACTAGTCTAGCCTTGCATTGCATTTTGGGAAACGGTAACCAATGTTCAGGTACGACATGCACTGTTCATTCTGATCACACACGAACACATAATGCTTAGACTAAAGCAAAAAAATAAAAATTAAATAAATAAATAATTTTTTTTGTCATACCCCCCCCCCAAAATTTAAGAAAATAAGATAATATTTCAGCCCCACACCCCTTACAACCATGTTCTCAACATCCTCATTCATCCGCAATAAGTCTTCATCGAATGTGTGTCACGAGGCGAGCGAACGGTGAATGGCCTTTGAAACGTTGACAATAAACTTGAATGTTAGCGATTACCTTTGGCTGACTCAGTGTGATGCTATCAGGTCTGTATCCGGAGGAGCCATAACCATGGGTGTATTTATAGTCAATGCCGGCAGAGGCACAGTTGAGGCCTGTTCCAGCTCCTGAAACTGCGCTTAGCTTCAACTATTGCTGGAAGTCTCAAGGTTTGGCAAAGATACTCAGCAAGCCAAAAGACATATCATAACATATATCAGATTGGCCTTTTTTTTAAATCAGATTATTTATTGCAGCATTTTTATATAAATTGCATTTTGATGTCGAGATTCTTTTCTCATGCAGAAATTCGTCAATGTTTTTGTCTGTTTTGTGTCTCCATCTTAGCTTTGACTCACTGTGTTTTGCCAAATAGATGTTCCAGTCACTGTAACTGACACCCACATATATTTGGATAAACACCGAGCATAAATTCAGGGGTATAGGGATGTTTCGCTGCAGCTCCACTCCACGCTGTGATGTGGACCGGCAATTCGGATGTAGCGTTACATAAATTAATGGCCTGTGCAGCAAGTTAAGTTTCACCCAGACTAATGGCAGAATAGAAGATAACTCAATAGAGAGAGAGAGAGAGAGAGAGAGAGAGAGAGAGAGAGAGAGAGAGAGAGATGGGAGAAGGAAACATTTGCCGGGAAGTGTGAAGCTCTTTTTGTGGCATGTCTCGTGCTGCTGCTTTGAAGACGCAAACTCAAAGATTGTCATTTAAATGTCTGTCTATTGCAATATTTATATATGTGCAGGTTATGAACCGGGTAGCCCTGTGATGAACTGTAGCTGGGATGCATTTCCTGCTGCTGCAGCTTCACATTAAAAGCATTTAACTGAAAAACACAAGTTGACTTTTATGATGAAGTAATCAAAGTGAATGTAACGTGACAGCCGGCTATATTAACTGGCACTGAATTTACTTGCTGGATCATTTAAAGTACAGGTTCATTTGTACAAATCGTGCATAATTCCTCCATGTTTTCATCACCTGCATCTTTTCCTTGCATCCTAGTACCTCCCACCGGGGATCCATGGAGAGACATTAGGAAACCATGTGATCAGGTCAGCTGCAGTGTCCAATCAATAACTGATATCAAATAAGGGTATGGCTAAAATGATGTTAATGGACTTGAATTTCTCTAAATATTCAACCTTGGAGGTTCACCAGCAGGGCACAAAATCAGAGACTTGACGTTTTGTGAAATAAATGTAACGGGAGGATGTAATGGGGTATGACGAGGAGAGAGAAAAAAGTGAACTATGTGAGTTTACAGGTCACACAAAGACACATTTCATTTATCATATCAAAAATCGTAACAAAAGTCTTTCAAAATAAGAGTCCCTTTCAAAATAATAGACTTTGTAAAACTCTCTGATCAACAGATACAAGATCAAACAAGCACAAGCAAGCACACACACACACACACACACACACACACACACACACACACACACACACACACACACACAAACAAGACAGAAGTCTTTCAAAATAAGAGTCCCTTCAAAATAAGAGCCTATTAAAAAGGCAATTATAACACAGCTTAGTGTATTAGTACTGAATTTGCTGAGCAGTGTCAAAAATTATTTATGGGGGGGCGACGGGGCCAGAGTCAGGCACTCTCAAAATTTCTTTCGAGATTTTTCTAGTTATTATTAATGTTACTGGAATCTCAATAATGCAGGTGACTATATAAGAGTTGTTTACTGAATGTCGGTTTGTGATGTGGATGCTCTGGACTGAATAGATAATCTAACTTCACGAGACATCCATTTCACACCATCAACCAGCGCAGCACAGCAAGAAAGTAGTCTACAACACACGCTATAGTCGGATGCCAAAATATTGCAATAGTGCGTCATTCCAAGATGGTTACCTTTACTGCTGGCCTTTTAGTTACACCATTCGAATGGCCTAACTGAATCTTCTTTTTACATATTAGGAGCAGTTTATTAACAAATGGATCCAGATAGCTTCTATAAATAAAACAAAGGCTTAGGCCGACAAAGGCTTACAGTGGCTATACCTACTTACAACAAGACAAAATGGACTTAAGTTGCTTATTAAAAGACACAGACAAACAACACACCTGTGAAATAATAAATGTAATACTTCATTTAGGCAATACAAAAGGAAGTAGCGGAGATACTGGAAAATGAACTCCCATGTGTGTGTGTGTGTGTGTGGTAGGTAAACAAAGCAGCATTGCAATCCTCCAGGAGAGCTTTAAAAAAAAAAAAAAAAAAAACACTTTGGCGGGGGTGGACAACAGTATTTGCATGGAGAGGCAGTGGAAATGAATTCAAGGCCAAACTGTAAAATCAGAAGGAGTTTCCATCACTCATGCTAATGAGAAGGCACCCAGAGTGCAAAACTCCGTAAAAGCTGAACTGTTGGTGAACTGGTGTTTCACTCAGAAGCATCATTCCTCTCTCTTAGATTTAACTTAATTTGGCTTCTCGACCCTGACAGTAAGCCCCGAGGATCCGGCTTCTCCGTGAGCTTCATAGTTAAGACTAAATTTAGACAGTATTGTTGGAAACGAAGAATTCGATGCCAAACAACATCTGAAGCCAAAAATGTTTTCATCTATTTTGGAGTTACAACACTGACAATGTAGACAGATGTAAATACAGATTTTAATGAGAAATGCCAAATTTCTGCTTTAATTAACCTCAGAAATCATTATTCTCAAGACTGTCCCCCAAAATAACTTGTGTACAAATTCAAGTGACAGGGCTCTTTAGAGGTCATAGTAATTATGACTCTTGTAACATGTAGAGATTGTTGTTTCCTAGAGACAGCCAACATGGTTTCCTAACTTTAAAGCAACATTATGTAAGATTGGTTATTTTTAGCTCCCACGTTTCCGAGTGCAATACCACTGAAGTCTGTCTTTCAGGCTTTTATTTCACATCGCTCTAAAGCAGCGCCGGTCCTGGCCACATTTGCGCCCTGGGCGAACCCCGCCCCCCAGGCAAAGATTTTCTCGTGCACCCTCACGGCCGCCCGTGCGCCCCGATCAGTCTGTCCGGCGCCCCCCTCTGCCTCGTCAACCCCCCGCTCCCGGGGCGCCCGCTCCGGCGCCCGTGCGCCCCCCACGGAGACGGCGCCCTGGGCAGCCGCCCATAGCTAAGACCAGCCTTGCTCTAAAGTCATTCAAAGATTTGCTCCTATCCTGTGCCTGTGTTCTCCTTTTCTTGTCTTATCTTCCTCCACCGTCCTCGTCGGCCTCTTTGACTCTGCCATGGTCTTCCTCCAGTTCAGTCCAGTCACAGTGCTCGCCCGGTTCTGTAACTCTGTAAGTCACTGAGAATTGACGTGAAGGAGTTGAAGGACGTTTCTCCATAAAATATGATCCAGTTTTCACCGAAAATCAGTGAAATAGTTGGTGGTGGGAATGACAGAGAGTGCAAGATGTAAAGTCAGGTAATCATCAAGGTAAATCATCATGAGAGAAACATAAATGTTTAAAACAGATTTCAGGACTACCATGACTCACCGGTTGATTTCAAGGCTCTCGACGAGGTGGCGACGCTGGATGAAACTGAAGTCGTCAGAATTGATCTGCTGCTTGTTCATGGCGATCCATCCAATCGATGTTGAGCAATTTCAGTGTGCACCAAAGTGGTGGACTGACTGACCATCAAACATATCTTGAGCCATTGTGCAAGTTTGGCTAACGCAAAGATTGCCTAAAACTTCCACTGAACACACCATTCACCTCTGCTATATGTTGCACTGTGAATAAAGCGGTATTCATACCATAGCATAGGGGTGGGCGATATATCGAATATACTCGATATATCGCGGCTTGTTCTACGTGAGATGTATGAAATGTCTATATCGCGAACATCGAGTACTTTTTTTTAAAGCCGTCTGCATTTAATTCTCCGGAGTTTTGCCTGTGTCACTCACTCCTGCTGCTCACAGCACGCAGCACACTGCCCCGCCCACCCAGAAAAATCCCCTGCGCGCATGCGTACTTTCTGTAGCAAGTGAGGAGAGAAGTGAAGTGAAGAGCCCAAGCGAGTTAAACAAAGATGGAGACGGACGACTTGGTTTCCGCCGAAAAACAACTCTTAAACACGCGAGCCGTCTCTCGTTTTCGCGTGGTCACGTCAGCTGGTCCAATATTTTTCAAGTGCGCCCTTATTGCCGACTTTATGGCAACCACTTTGGGAAAACCGGGAAAGTCAGCGCTAGCTTACTGCAGCGTGTGGACACTTCCGGTTTCTCAAAATAAGACGTGGGTGTTAAATGTATTAAACGTTTATTTATGAAATATGAACGGTTAAAAATAGATTTTTGATTTTAAAAGTGTCTCATAAGCCAAGTATGATCCTGCACTGTTTTAAAGCTCATATTTACATTATGAAAAGTATTAAAAATTCATAAAAAATAAGTGTTAAAATGCTACAAAGAGTGTGTGTCGTATAGCAGGTGTAGATAGACTGTTCTACACTGATTTTGAGCCAATAGGTCACATGACCTGGAAGCTATTGAGCTCTAAAGCTCATATTTACATGATTAAAAATATTAAAAATGTATAAAAAAATATGACAAGTGTTACAATGCTATAAAAAGATGTGTGTCTCATACAGCAAGTGTAAATCTACTGTTCTACATTGATTCTGACCAATTACAATGCTGTCAAGGTAATAATGCGTTAATATTTATTAGAAATAAACAATACAAAACAACAACAACAAAAATATCGAGATATATATCGTGTATCGCGATATAGCTTAAAAATATCAAGATATTGGTTACAGGCCATATCGTGCAGCCCTACCATAGCAAATATATGTCATAATTGGTACAGCTATGCTAAAAACACAATGATATTATCTTGTTATCTTCAGATATCTAACTTGTGATCTCAAATGCTGGTTGTGTGCATATACCCGTTGTCAGGTTTCGCATTTCTTTCTCTAACTTGATGAGACCAGATGGATTCCCAATTGGAATTCCCAAATCCTCATAATGGAAAGTCATAATGATGTGAAAACTATGCCTGATGTCTGATGAGATCATAATCAAATCGTGGACTTGAAAAACCTTAAAAGAGCAAATTGGAGCATCATTTGATATGTTAGTATATAACGAGACAGTTAGGTGGTGAGATAATGAAGATGCATAGACGTGTTTAGGGTGCACAAAACATCCCGGTAAGTTCAGAAACGAGTGGAATATTTCACCGTTGCTCAAGCCTAAAGACGGTGCCGTCATCTGACACTTTGATCTGATTTACCTGACTGTTAAATCTAGACTGTGCTTATGGTTCAAAGCAGTCCGCACTGACCCCATCACTTTCCATACAAAAGAAACAGAGGCTGCAGATGGACTGTTTGGTATTCACTGAAGCCCCTGCAGAAATGTTCCTCCCTCTGCCATGTATATTTTAGCAGCATTTCACTTAAACACAACCTAGTGTTCCCAAACACCCATATATTGATGTCTAATCAGATTTGTAACTAAAGAACACTGAATATTGTGTGTGTCCCCAGGAGATTCTTAATGTGACACCACAAAAAACCTTCACATTTCTAGTCCTTAATGGGGACAATGCATGTGTATATTAACATTCATTAGAAGTTTCAATGTGCAGGGTTCCCACGGGTGCTTGAATTCCTTGAAAATGCTTGAATTTCAATTCAGTGTTTTCAAGGTTGTGAAAATGCTTGAATTTTATGTCAAGTGCTTGAAAATGCTTGAAATTTGTGTGATGTCTATCTCAATAAACCAAGAGAAAACAAAAATGTTTCCTAAGCGGCTACGCGCTTGATCCGATGCCTTTACATGCAGAACTCAGTTATCATACTCGCTTGGTGTTCTGCCGAGAAATAACAGTAGACTACTATCCACACCTGTTGGTCACTGTTATTGCGCTATGGTAGTTACACAATACACCGCTTACAAGCTGAGAATACAAGCCAATTCACAATTAGTTAAAAATCAAAACAGTCAATCTACCACCATATGAAATAATGCTAATTAGACCCATATTATTATGCCATACAGTGGCACCGCTGCGCTTCCCATGACCATCATGGCAAACACAACTAGTAGGCTACCTATTTAAAGGTGCTGGAAAAATGGAAAAACTGGTGCTTGAAGGTGCTTGAAAAGTGCTTGAATTTGTTCATGAAAAAGGTGTGGGAACCCTGAATGTGATAACTCGTGAGTACATTCAGTGCATAGTGAAAACATTGTGATGTTACCGCATACAAACCAAGGTATTACTGTAGGCCTGTAGTTTCCACAGAGGAACACTTGTTTCTGCTTTTTTCTTCATGTTTGCGCAGAGCAATCTGCAGCTAATTTGTCCGTCGAAGACTATTTCAGAGAGCGTCCGGGGACTTACAGCAATCCACCGCTGCATTAACTCACAAACCATTCAATTGTTTCATTATCCCGAAGACTAGAGAGCAAACCAATCAGTGACTGCCACAGCGTCTTTATCTCATATCCACCGATAGATCCGCCCGGAGTAACCCACAGTCAGACCTTCTGATTTAAAGAATCGCAGACCCGTCTCTTTTCTTTCATTTCTTTCTAAAACACTTAAGGGCGCTATCTTCACCTGCTCACCCAACCATCTTGACCCCTGCAAGTCTGGTATCAAAGCAAGCCACTGAGACTTACTGTCAAAGAGTTACTCCATACTGCTAGAGCAGCCTTCCTTTCCTCCGTCATCATGCTGAACTGAGCAGCATTTGTCTGTGAACTGATAGATCTTCCTCTTGACCCTCCAAGAACTGGAAATATCAGACTCTTGACTCTCTCTCAGTTATAATGTAACTTAGCTGTGTCTGAATCATGTAACTTCATTTCTGGGGTCCCTCAGGGTTCCGTTCTGGGTCCCCTGAGTTATTCACTCATATGACTTTTCCTACTCAACCTCTCAATCTCTGGTCTGAAACACAGATGGCAGCATAATATCTCAGCATGTCTGCGACCTCTCTATTTACTATTGAGAACTCAGACTGTAAATAACCTCCAGTATGTCACAGTCTGACTGGTCTTCACCCACACTACACCGCTCACTTGATTACCAGTGGCTGATCTGATTCAAGACATTGGTTAATTCTCACCTCAGCTCCAGCTGGGCTCATCCTCATACGGGAGGTGGCAGCGATGACATGGACGGAGATGTGTGAAATTCAGTTACTGTAAAAAATGAACAAATGACAAATGTAGTACACACAGCGAGGTGTGACTATCTTATATCAATGGCCTTGTGTAGATTAGTGGGATTCAGGCTGTCGGTCACAGCTAGTGGTTTAGTGAGTGTTTATGTGTGTGTGTGAAAGTGAGACGGATACACTGCTATTGAAGTGAGTCTTATCTGTATAGAAGCAGTATACTGGATTATTGATCATTTTTTGCTATTGTGGCTGCTCCACTGTTGAAACAGCCTTTCTTCAAGATTCAGAGATACAGTTTTACATTTGTCTTTTTTGGGAAAAAAAACATACACTGTATTACAGTTCATATATTTAGACACACCAAAAAACTCACATTCATTACTTGTATTTGTTTATCTTCCATGCCTCTTAACAAGCGCCAACCTCCGTCCACTCGAGGCTGGCTACAGAACATTAGTCTCCATAAAGCCCTGTGTTAAAATGTTCAAATAAACTTGTTTACAGCCTGGTTTCGGTCTCTGTAGTTACCTTCCCCATTCATAGGGTGAATATTTATAGAACTCCAGCCATCCATCCATTTTCCGTAACTGCTTATCCTCAGGATCAGGGTCACGGTGGGGCTGGAGCCTATCCCAGCTGACATTGGGGCGAGAGGCGGGGTGCACCCGGGACAAGTCACCAGTTCATCGCAGGGCACAAAGAGAGAAACAACCATTCGCACTCACATTCACACCTAAGGCCGATTCATACGCCTCTGCATCGGTAATGGATTACATAACTCAAGCAAATGAACACCTACAAAGGTGACTCGTGGATGAGATCTAAAAAAAACAAGAAATAAAAAGACATTGTTTTTTAAAGGGATAAGTGGGTGTTCTCAGGTGTGAGGTACTTATGCATAGTCAGTGTTTGACCTACAGTACACAGTGTTCAGACAGCCCTTTTCCTTTGCAACTTCCTTTGCAACCTTTCCTTTGCAACTGATTTTCATATTGTGCATAAATTAAACCCAAGGCTGCCTACAACATGTAAAATAATTGCAATTTAAAAAAAAAAAACTACGGGGGCGGCAGTAGCTCAGTCAATAGGGACTTGGCTTGGGATATGGAAGTCTGGAGATCATAGCATTTGTGTTACAAACGTCTTCTTAGCTGATTCTGAAGGTGCATGTAGCCGCCCATGCTGTGTAGAAATGTTGGTCGTCTACTCTGACAAAAAATATTCAAGAAGATGAATTTGACCGACCACTTCAGTGTTCCATTGACTTCTCATCAGTTCAAAATGCAGGAAAACCTCAGCAAATCATTCAATGTCATTCCCACCAACCAGCTGTACTTTGTGCACTAATTAAACGGTCAACATGGTAAACACTGTACCTGCCAAACATGTTGATGTTATTAGCATTTAGCTGTGTCCCAGAACACCCTCCAGAGCTGTTAGTGTTGCTGTAGACTCATGCATCACTTTCAGATCCGTAGTCTGGTGCATTTTGTCTGCAGAAAGGGAGAAAAATGACACATAGCTTTGCCTTTTTACTTCTGCTCAGTCCTGTTTAATTGGACTTTATACAAACAAACCAAGAGTGACAAGACTATCTCACTGACTGGATAGTTTCGGTGACTCCTCCATCATCATTACTTGTATGGACCACACGGGGAAATCAAATTCAGTGACTATGACACTAGGCCATGCTAGGTCATGTAAATGCTTCTTACACTTTGAATCCACCAATATGGCTCTGTGATGCTGTGGCCATGATCCATTCTTCTCAGATTTGGTTTCCTTGGTTTAAGGAAACTGCTGTTTCTTTTTGTTTGCAGCGTTTCTTTTATTCGCAGCGCTGTTTCTTTTTGTTTGCAGCGTTTTTTTTATTTGCAGCGCTGTTTCTTTTTGTTTGCAGCGTTTTCTTTTATTCGCAGCGCTGTTTCTTTTTGTTTGCAGCGTTTTTTTTATTTGCAGCGCTGTACCTCTTATTTGCAGCAGCGTTTCTTTTATTTGCAGCACTGTTTCTTTTTGTTTGCAGCGTTTCTTTTATTTGCAGCGCTGTTTCTTTTTGTTTGCAGCGTTTCTTTCATTTGCAGCGCTGTTTCTTTTTGTTTGCAGCGTTTCTTTTATTTGCATTGAGAGTTCCCGGCCACCGTAGCTTCTAGGTCTATGAGTAAGTAGGCCATATAGTTAGCTGATCGGCTCACCCGCTCACCCCAGCGTATCTGTTCACATGTCTTAGTTTAGACAGTCTACGGTGAGAGCGGAACATCACTGCTCCTCCCCATGGACAAATGAGGCATTGCAGCTGGTTTTCACACAGACTGCTTAGGGGCGTTTCCAGTCGGGCCCTCACTGACTACGTCATCGTGGGGGATTACATTCCGGTCACGGACCAGCGAAGGGCCGTTCAAGGGCCAGTGAAGGACCAGTCACGGCCCCGTCATGGAAACACGGGAACTTTTAAGTTGCTACATCTGTAAAATGGTTCGTTTTGATCCAGTGAAACATCACTAGTGTGAAATCTGACAGCTCTCGAGCCAAACAAACCGACGATTTGTTGGTTTGGTTAAACTGAAGCAAAGGGTTCGTCACTTAGGTAAACATGGTTATATAAGATCATTTCGGAAAGAATCAAGTGGTGCTGCAGCAGTCAGAGTTCAAATATCTAAAAGAAAATAGTCATGAACTTTCAGCTTCTTAGCCCAGTACAAGAGGTCTATAGTTCTTTTTGTGCGTATGATATTTCCTCTCCTCCATGACCGTCTGTGCCCGTGTCAAGCAAAACTGTATCCCCGATGATTTCAAGAATTTCAGGCTCCTGCCATCTTTCTTTTCCACAGGCTGAGTGTGAGTCATAATGGATTTATTGGTGATATTTGCTGCCTCAAAACCAGGCAGTCGCTGAGTACATGACCCATGCAATCACTGTTTTTCAGTCAGCTTCCCGAAGTCGGAGAGAGAGCGGCGTGTGAAAGTATATTAAGGAAGGGAGCAGGCATGGGGGGAAAGGGGTTGGAGGGGGTTAATTAGCCACAGTCAACTAGGCTCAGGACAGACCATCAGTTGCATTCAGCTGCCCTGCACATCTCATCTGAGTGTTAGCAGCAGCAGCAGCAGCAGCAGCCCTGGCCCACTTCTCCCCGCTGAGAGACCATTTATGGGCCTCGCGACGGGAAGAGGACATGCATAAAACAAGGCTGCGCCCCTGGGGTTAGTGTGTGGACGGGAAGCATGGGTGCAGAAAATTCACTGACACAGAAAGCCTCTTATGAAACCAGGGAGGGCGAGCAGAGAAGGAGAGGCACTGCTGGACACATGGAGAGGATGATGGATACCCAGCGGTTCTCAAAGTGGGGTCCAAGGACACGCAGAGGGGTCGGTGAAGAGGTTCCAAAGGATCCTCAGAGAAAGATTTGATTTACTTGCCATTTATTCTCTTTTTAACAACATCAAATCACAAAGGGTAGTCATGATATTATGAGAAGCTGAGAACCTTTTTCACACCAACCATGTCCATGTGTATCCGTTATTTAGCTGCACTCTCCTTCAGGGCTTTTCTCTTTTTAATGAACTCCATCTCAGCACCACCTTTTTTCTCTCTCTCTCTGGTGCTGTTAGTTTCTCCACATGCAATCCACTCTGATGGAGTGCTGCGTCGATGCGGAAGTGTGTGCGACCGCGTGTAATGACAGGCAGCGATCATACCGTGAACTGTCATCGCCTCGTGTTGTTTTTCCACTTTGATTCATTTTGCACTCTAGGCCAATCAGCTGCCCAACGGTCGATCCAGCCCTGGATACATCACACAGATACCTCATCAATAAAGTCCATCACTCCATTATTAAGATCATTTAAGTGGATCTTAAACAAGAAACAGAAAAAGAAGACAGATGGATGTAGAGAGATGGAAACAAATACTTCAAATTATGATAGACAGGGTTCCCACACCTTTTTCATGAACAAATTCAAGCACTTTTCAAGCACCTTCAAGCACCAGTTTTTCCATTTTTCCAGCACCTTTAAATAGGTAGCCTACTAGTTGTGTTTGCCATGATGGTCATGGGAAGCACAGCGGTGCCACTGTATGGCATAATAATATGGGTCTAATTAGCATTATTTCATATGGTGGTAGATTGACTGTTTTGATTTTTAACTAATTGTGAAATTTCAAGCATTTTCAAGCACTTCACAAAAAATTCTAGCATTTTCACAACCTTGAAAACACAGAATTTAAATTCAAGCATTTTCAAGGAATTCAAGCACCCGTGGGAACCCTGGATAGAAAAGAAGTCCAGACGATGTGTTGTCTAACCATGTCAGAAGGCAAATGTGTTTACAGCTGCTCCGAACAGCCAGGTGGCCAGCGAGGAATGAGGGCGTATTGGCTCGAAGCAGACGAGGCTCCGGTCCAGAGCGGGAGCGAATCCCAACACGAGCGTGGACAGACATGGCAACAGACTGACAGACAGGCCGATTGGCAGGGTGATAAAAAAAAAAAAGCTACTGAATAAAAGTTACGTGACGTCGCACACATGAGGAATCGAGTAACAAAGTGCGATTAAGGTGACTGAACGATCTGGATGAACGAGCCGGGTTTAGGCACTGAGGAGGTTGGCACTGATTGAGATGATCGGTTCCAGGTGTGTTGGATGATTGGCAGCAGTACATGCGCACACACACACACACACTCACACACACACACACACAGAAACAAAGTGGGAACGAACATGAGAATGGAGGAGGAGGAAAGAACAAGAAAAACAAAGAAAAAGGGAGGAGAAGAAGTCTCCTAACAGACAAATGTTTGCTGCTAATATGATGATTACACACTTAGCGTTAAGCAGGGTTCCCACGGGTGCTTGAATTCCTTGAAAATGGTTGAATTTCAATTCAGTGCTCTCAAGGTTGTGAAAATGCTTGAATTTTTTGTGAAGTGCTTGAAAATGCTTGAAATTTGTGCGATGTCTATCTCAATGAACCAAGAGGAAACAAAAATGTTTCCTAAGCGGCTATGCGCTTGATCCGATGCCTTTACATGCAGAACTCAGTTATCATACTCGCTTGGTGTTCTGCCGAGAAATAACAGTAGACTACTATCCACACCTGTTGGTCACTGTTATTGCGCTATGGTAGTTACACCATACACCGCTCACAAGCTGAGAATACAAGCCAATTCACAATTAGTTAAAAATCAAAACAGTCAATCTACCACCATATGAATTAATGCTAATTAGACCCATATTATTATGCCATACAGTGGCACCGCTGCGCTTCCCATGACCATCATGGCAAACACAACTAGTAGGCTACCTATTTAAAGGTGCTGGAAAAATGGAAAAACTGGTGCTTGAAGGTGCTTGAAAAGTGCTTGAATTTGTTCATGAAAAAGGAGTGGGAACCCTGGTTAAGACTTAGTGTCGCACAAAAAGAGAAAATAAGTAGTTGTATAACAACTGAAAACAGAGAGCTTAAGTGAAAAGTTATATGTTAGTTTTTATGTTAGTTTGTGTTAGACAAAGTGACTTTGTGACATAACCCACCATAAGGGCCAGGGTCATCTAAAGCCAGAGGAATTGTGTTAGAAGTTCCACAGATTCACAAGTTTAAAGCATTTATAGATGCATACTTATATAAACCTCCTGGCATCATAGCCTAAACCAGGAGGCCAAACCTAACCAGGGTATCTGGGGAATCTTCGCGCTAAAAAAAAGTAATTTCAGAGACTGATTTTCTGCATTGTTGTGAATTCATTCAAAGTCAACCCGTTGCCAAAATGTAAAGTGGGAAGGACAGCCAAGCAACGGGCGCCGAAAAATGAGAATCTCAGGAGAATCTGGGGAGTTTTTGGCAAGAAGCTCCTTCTGAACAGTAAATGAAGAAAAACCACATTGTTCGGAGACGGTGAATCCTGCTGGACAATTTAGTCGGGAAAACAAAACAGATTTTATCCAACTGCTTGGAGGCAGAGCGGATCTTCCAACAATCAGAAGATCGGCGGTTCGATCCCCTTCAGTCTATATGTTGAAGTGTCCTTGGGCAAGATACTGAACCCCAAATTGCTCCTGAAGGCTGTGCCATCAGTGTATGAATGAGATATGTAGTGTAAAAGAGCTTTGAGTGGTCAGAAGACTAAGTATGGTCCATTTACCGTTTTAAAAATGCCAGCTGAGAAATAAAAGAGAGGGGAAAGAGCTCTTATCTGTTTTGCCTAAATTTGTCATATTTTTCATATTATATTTCATACTCACATTGTGTCAAAGGTCCTTTCACACATATTTACTGATAAGACCACAAAAGCAATTCATCTTCTGACTCGGCAGCTAAATTAAGCGCCTGTCTGCTGGACTTTAACTGGATGAAATGATTCGTTCCCAAAGTTTCAATGTCATCGGGAATGGTGCTGTAAGGTCAGTGGAGATCCAGGGCTGAGTCACGAAAACTGTAAATGAGTCCATCAGTAAATGTTGCACTATAATCATAATATTTTTAGTGGTATTTCAAACACACACTAGCCACTTGTTAGTACACCTGCACAGTTTATTACAATACAACCGATGTGCCAACTATTCTTCATTAAGGAAAATGTTGTCATAGAGACAGTGCAGTGACACAACCTCAAATTTGGTTCATCGTTTTTTTTTCCATTGTGCTGCTGTTGCACTGCACTGCTCCATCTAAATTGCATGTCAGTGTCTTCTTTTTGTACCACGACATAATTCGATCTAAATTTGTCCATTACTGTGCGAGAAAAATCAATCGGATTTTATTTATATAGTGGTAAACACAGGTTACTGTCACACCGTGGTGAGGTCAAGCTGGGTTTTTGTCTTGTCACTTCATGTTTTATTTTGAAAGATAACTCTCCTCTCGTTTCAGGTCACTTGCCCTTCCTCATGTGTCACCGGTCTGATTGTCTTCCCCGCCCTGATTGTTTCCACCTGTTCCCCATTACCCTGTGTATATATTGTCTGCGTCTCCCTTTCTCCCGTGCCGAAGTGTCGTCTCATGTAGCGTTCACCAAAGCCTTAATTCCTTAGCCCGCAGCCATAGCTTTTGCTCAAGTGATCTTTTGTTTCTTCCTCGCAAGAGTGATTTTTCGTTGTATTTTCATAGCCTTAGCCATAGCTTCATAGCTCTAGAGTTCTTTTGTTTTCTTCCTCGCAAGAGTGATTTTTCGTTGTAATTTCATAGCCTTAGCCATAGCTTCATCTCTAGAGTTCTTTTGTTTTCTTCCTCGCAAGAGTGATTTTTCGTTGTAATTTCATAGCCTCAGCCATAGCTTCATAGCTCTAGAGTTCTTTTGTTTTCTTCCTCGCAAGAGTGATTTTTTTGTTGTATCGTGTTAGTCTAGCCCTTTTGGTTTCCTAGTGTTTTGTCAGCCTCGTAGGAGCGTCCTTAGTTAGTGTTTTCATAGCCTTTTGTTTTCTCCTCGTTGTGAGTGATTTTGATTTTGTTAATCTTTGATAAACTTAGTTCAGAGTTTTTTCCTCCTCGGAGTGATTTTTTGTTTCTCTTAGTTTAGGTCCATTTTTATAGCCTCACTCTTTTGAGGGTTATTGAAGACCTGAATAAAGCTACTCTCAGCCTAACTCTGCATCTGAGTCCTCATTGAGTCCCGGCCTGACAGTTACCTGATGACACTTAAACTTATAGAGCGGATGTAGACTGTGCTCTCTAGAACATCATATAGAGAGACTCAACAATTCCCACCATGAGCAAGCACTTGGCGACAGTGGCAAAGACAAACCTCCTTCAAGAGGCATAGCAAACTTCTGGACTTCTAAAATATGACTGTATGTTTAAAAGGTGTACATAATTTGGTATGTATATGTAATCGTACACATTATGCAATACAGATGGATGTATTTCCACAAAGTGTGCTGCACAGATGAACTTGAATTAGAATGTGTTTGCACAGATCTCCGTGTTATCATCTTCCTTTTTCCAATCCCTCACTCTGTCTTTGTTCTACAGTCGTGTTTTTCCTCAATCTCTCCGACCTTCATCTCTCTGCTGACATCATAACCCCAGCAGGATCATGTAACAGCCATATGGACTATAGATGAATGGTGTCGGTATCTTAGTGGGGGGAAATAACTGTTTGTAACAGGAGTTGGTGACAAATGGCACAGCCTGCCTTATGGTTATATGACATATAGCTGTAGATTTGTCATTAGCCACCCAGGGAATCATGAGGGCCGAGTGGACTGGGCTGTCGGATCCATTGGACATTTTCTTGGAATGGCTTGATGAGTTTTGGGGAGCGATCAATACGCCCACTGCCTGCCATCCATCTGTAATGCCTCCCTCGCTTCATCCCTCACGTCCAGGGGTCTACATGTTTCCGACTAACCATGCCGCATCTCCAGACAAGGGCTCTCCATTCTAATAGATTCTAACTTCCCCTCCAATAAACCAACAGAGGAGGAGGGAGCGAGAGTTTTCTTCATTAGGCAGCTGGGGAATCTTAATCAAAAAGCTATTTGCCCTCCGCAATTGATTTGTGTCTCTGCGTTCAGATATTAGAGTGAAAATTCCCTCTGAACTGGGTATCCTCCAATGCGTTACAGGTGATTAGAGGAAACGGAGAGTCTAAATCCATAGTCACAGAAATAGCATGCCACTCAGAAGTTTCATCTCCTTTACACCAGAAAATTACCTTAGAAATATCTACAAATTGGGGCGGCGTTCAAGGCTCAGTCCTTGCCACAGCAGCCCAGGGTTCGAATCCGACCTGTCAGATTTCACTCTGTTCTACTGCAACTTGTCTGTTCCAAGGTTCCCACTTCCAAGGTTCTGTTCTGTTTTACCAGTTTTCTGCTATGACCCCAACACGTTATCATGTCATTGTTTGTTGGCTATATTATATAAGTACGTGGCATTAGAAACAGTTACAATCAGTCAGAACTTCTATGCAAAGATTCCCCTAACATTAGGAAAAAGCAATAATGTTGTCTGGGTGACGGCAATGAGAAATTCAACCAGCAATGTTTGGCTTCACTTTATATGCATGTTATGCATCTTTGGTAAATTGCCAGTGGTGGAATGTAACAAAGTAGCTGAATTCAAGTATTGTAATGCGCCACTTCGTACTCCTATGAAAACACTGAGGCCTCCTAAAAGTGTCTTGACCTGTTAGCAGTTTCACTCTAAGGTATTTTGCTTTCATTCAACTGTTTGAGGCCCGAAGAGTTTTTTTCACCAAATTTCACGAATAAAGTAAAAAAAAAAAAAAAAAAATGACACTATGAAGAATGGACAGAAAATGAGTGACATTCATTTTTCTGAAGTGACTCACTTCTGGAGCCAGCCTCAGGTGGACGACAAGAGGAACTGCAGTTTTTGGCACTTCCACATTGACTTCACACCAATAGAGGTTGCCACTTGGTTGGGAACCATTGAATTTGTAGTAAATTTAAATGTAGTACAGTAAAATGTTAAGTTTTATTAATAAGTAGTATTGGTACTTGGAGTCAGTCATTCCCTGGAACATTAAGAAACCCTAAGCACTATGTAAATGTTATCGCTTGAAGAAGTCCAATATTACCTAGAATTACTAAAATAATGATAAATAATTAGATAATTTTGCTCCACTAGCAGCAGAACTACAAGATGTAGTTTCACACACATAATAGGACATATAACATTCTAATAACTGACAGCTAGCAATGTGATTACTGTGTCCACTTAAGCATGCCTGCAATCTAACAGGCAGTTTTCTATTTAGCTTCAACACATTCACTGTCAGCACGTTAAATATAACATTGCAAAAAAATCTAAATATATTCAATAATGCACAGACAGATTGAATCTAAAAACAATTTTCAAACAGACATTTTTATTAATGGCAAATATCGCTTCGATAGAAAGCAGTGAGCTCATGCAGTGCGACTGTCTGCTGCTCCTAGAAATGTAAATCAAGTCAATGGCTATGTTTGATTGATCTATCATTTAAGACAGTAGAGAGAGGGAGGTTAAATTAGGTATTGAACCAGCCTCGGGCTAATATCATCCATCGTTTAACTGCACTCTGACAAGCCAGACACAAGATGATATAAATGACTATATCATTTGTTTGGAGCGGATCCCTCAACAGCAACGGGCTGTTGATGTACAGTTAAGCTTGTATTACAGCAGAATGAGCTGGACTCGAATCTCTAATCACTGTATGGTTATGTAACGACATGATGTTAATATGAAACGGCTGAATGAATGGAGCTCCGCACACTCTGTGAACTTAGAGGGAAAGAATTAAGGCGTCATGCTTCATTTAGCTTCGTTAAAGATCACTCAGCTGTGATTATTAAGATGACACGTTCATGCCTGTACCAGAATTTGAGTCTAAATAGTAATAATATATTCATTCATGAATAAATGAACGAATGAGCTCATTTGATTTTAAAATGCCCTCCAACAAAATTCTTAGTAAGCTGGTGACTGCTTCGCACGGGGTATCAGTGTTTCCCACGAAGGTTTGCCAGGCAGACGAGGTGCACGGGATGGCATACTGACACCGTCAGCTCCAGGTAATTTATATTTGCATCCGAAATGTTATTTGTTCTCTATATTTAAAGTCTGTGTTTAAGAATAAATCTGAGTTTGTCAAACAAACGAAGAAGAGTGTTATTCAGGGTTCCCACACCTTTTTCATGAACAAATTCAAGCACCTTCAAGCACCAGTTTTTCCATTTTTCCAGCACCTTTAAATAGGTAGCCTACTAGTTGTGTTTGCCATGATGTTCATGGGAAGCTTTCTAGAGACTTAGTTACCTTAGACGGTATCACCCTGGCCTCCAGCTCCACTGTAAAGAATCTTGGAGTTGTTTTTGATCAGGATTTGTCCTTTAATGTCCATATAAAACAAATTTCGAGGACTGCATTCTTCCACTTACGTAACATCGCTAAAATCAGACGCACTGTTTCTCAAGCAGATGCAGAAAAACTAGTCCACGCATTTGTTACTTCTAGGCTGGACTATTGTAACTCTTTGTTATCAGGCTGCTCTAATAAATCTCTTAGGACTTTACAGTTAATTCAGAATGCTGCTGCACGTGTTCTGACAGGAACCAAGATCAGAGATCACATCTCTCCCATTTTGGCTTCCTTGCATTGGCTCCCTGTTAAATCTAGAATAGAATTTAAAATTATCCTCCTTACTTACAAAGCTCTTCATGGTCAGGCACCATCATATCTAAAAGAGCTCATAGTACCTTACTATCCATCTAGAACACTGCGCTCTCAGGACGCTGGGCTCCTTGTGGTTCCTATAGTCTCCAAAAGTAGATTGGGAGCCAGAGCTTTCAGCTATCAGGCTCCTCTTTTGTGGAACAAACTACCAATCTGGGTTCGGGAGGCAGACACGGTCAACACTTTTAAGAGTAGACTTAAAACCATCCTTTTTGATAAAGCGTATAGTTAGGGCTGGCTCAGGCCATCCCTTAGTTATGCTGCTATAGGATTAGACTGCCGGGGGACTCCCCAGGGTTATGCCTAGCCAGGCACGGTATTGGTTAAAGATGTAGTCACATCTCCCTTACCGAAAACCCTCCCTCCTACTCTGCCTCTCTCTCTCTCTGTCTTTCTCTGTCTGTCTTTCTCTGTCTGTCTGTCTGTCTGTCTGTCTGTCTGTCTGTCTGTCTGTCTGTCTGTCTGTCTGTCTGTCTGTCTGTCTGTCTCTCTCTCTCTTTCTCTCTTTCTCTGTCTGTCTGTCTGTCTGTCTGTCTGTCTCTGGACATGTCTCATTAATGCATGCTGCTGACCAAACTTCCCCGGAGTTTCTGTGCTCTGTCGTCCAGCAGGTTTTTCGTGGATCGTGGCTGCTGCTGTGATCCTGGACGGCGCCCACTACACATATTACTACTGTCATTAATACTACTATATCTACTACTGTGGTCATTTTATCATTCATTGTCATTCTGTAAGTCATTGTAACTGTACAAAATGTTTATGTTGATTGTCCTGTACACGTGACATCCATTGCACGTCTGTCCGTCCTGGGAGAGGGATCCCTCCTCTGTGGCTCTTCCTGAGGTTTCTTCCACATTTTTTCCCTGTTAAAAGGTTTTTTGTGGGCAAGTTTTTCCTCACTCGAACCGAGGGTCTAAGGACAGAGGGTGTCATTCTCTGTACAGATTGTAAAGCCCTCCGAGGCAAATGTACTTTGTGACTTTGGGCTATACAAATAAAATTGAATTGAATTGAATTGAAAGCGCAGCGGTGCCACTGTATGGCATAATAATATGGGTCTAATTAGCATTATTTCATATGGTGGTAGATTGACTGTTTTGATTTTTAACTAATTGTAAATTGGCTTGTATTCTCAGCTTGTGAGCGGTGTATTGTGTAACTACCAAACACAGCCAAATTTGGGCGTGTCCTCTGAATACGCTGAAGCCACGCCCACTCCTGGGAGCAGTCAAGCAGCTATTTGAAACGTGTCGGATGACTTCAGAAAATGACTATGACTAACTTTGAAACACTCCGAGCGAGATAAATTCATCTCTATCTTTCTGGTAGGGGTGGCCTCAGCGTGTCATCGAGCCACCCTTTAAGGACCGCCCACAAAATCCTGGACTGAAAACTGGTGGCAAACTGTTTGAACCTCTAACGTTCAAAGTCTTTTTACGTGTTCTCACGTAACTTCGCAACTTTACAACATACTTAATGTGTTTTGAAAGAAATCTCAGGATTACCCTCACATGGACTTTAAGACTTAAAGTTATCAAGGAGATGGTTGCATAAAAATAAGGTGTGTGACCTATCACCTGTTTCCAAGATGATAGCAGCAGCGGATATTTATTGTTATTTTATTTATTTATTTTTTTGGCATTTTAAATAAAGATCCCTTTGGCCTGTTGGAGGTTCTCACCTCCACTGTCATAGAGGAAACACTGGATATACGTGTTGGATCCATACTCAGACACGTGATATGTAATGTTGATTATACCCTGACAGCAGTGCACACTGAGGAGTAATCACTGAGCCTCCCACATGGAAAAGTAGTTTTATTCACAGCGGGGCAAGTGCTGAATCAATACACAACTCTATGATCAATATGTGGTCATCTGTATTGTACACCAGTGCTTTTTCAAAAAGATGCCCAGTGATCTGACATAGAGTATGTGGTTTGACTGTTCCCATAATTCCAGATATGTCACAATAATAACAAGTTTTTTTGTTTCATTGATCAATACTAACATTTTAATCACTGCCGTTTATGACTTCAGAAGGGTTTGTCAAACTATAGAAAGTGAAAACACACGGGATTGCACAAAGAAGTAGTTCTGCAGAATCTAATGATGTGCAACAGACAGTAATAATAATAATAATATGTTTACATAATTAGTTTTAAATGTGGGCAGAAGTCGCAAACCTGTCTACATCTCAGCAACACCGACACTGAGTAAGATGTGACTATTTAGAGCAATAATCACCCAGAAAGTTTTTGCTGACAGCTTGTTAACAACAGATTCAGACAGATGATATGTTTATCGCTGCTCTGTCTGCCTCAAAAAACACCTCTTACCAACTTTATCCATTGAGGTTTGAAAATAAATTCCCATTCCTGCCTCAGACACTAAAGCGAAGAACGTTTAAGAGCAAGCAGCCAAACAGTTTAACGACGGAGAGACTGGTTTACAGGGTTCCCACACCTTTTTCATGAACAAATTCAAGCACTTTTCAAGCACCTTCAAGCACCAGTTTTTCCATTTTTCCAGCACCTTTAAACAGGTAGCCTACTAGTTGTGTTTGCCATGATGGTCATGGGAAGCGCAGCGGTGCCACTGTATGGCATAATAATATGGGTCTAATTAGCTTTATTTCATATGGTGGTAGATTGACTGTTTTGATTTTTAACTAATTGTGAAATTTCAAGCATTTTCAAGCACTTCACAAAAAATTCAAGCATTTTCACAACCTTGAAAACACTGAAGAAATTCAAGCATTTTCAAGGAAGTTCTGCGGACTGATATGCACTGTGTGCTGCTCTCACTGCAAGTCATCGTTTTGAAGTGAAACTTTCACTGCTCAGTGCCTTGTTGAAAACACATTTGACAAAAAGCTCAAGGGCCAGATCTCAAAACTATGTGGCCACCTTAAAGGTTCCATCAGAAAAATGTAAAGATGGAAGTATAAAAACAGAAATGACTGACTTTAACAGCCTACAGATGAATAATGGTTCATTTCCTTTCGTCTTCTTTTCTCTGTCAGTCAAATAGACTTTCAATACCATGGGATTATTTCACAAAATGAGCAACAACAAACCATGAGGAAACAAAACTTCGACTTTCTTTTATGACACGACGAGCAACAACGAGTCACAGATAGTGTCCGACCACAGAGCACGCCGCTTGCAGTTGTTTCTCTTGTTTTCGAACGTTGTTATCCGGAGATCGCAAAAAAAGATTTCTGGAGATGACAAGATCATTCATCAGGAGGAAATAACTCCGGTTTGTTACTGGAGCGCAGTCGCCCGTGAAGTCGCAGATGGGTGAGTCTTCGTCGATGAAGACGGCTGATACGAACGTTAACTCCGCCTGTGTCAGGGCTTGATTGAAATACAGTGTGATGCATCGATCTATGACAGGATCTGATATTTTCAGCTTAACTCAATCGCTGCAGTTGTCAAGACACCGTCTATTAATGGTGCCAGGGTACTCCTGATCTCTGATAAACATTAGAAATAATAGCAGGACACAGCCTTTTGGTTTCTTGTGATAATAAGTTGATTATCTCGTTCTCTCAAGATATCAATGCTTGTTTTCTCAAGATAACAAATTAATTAACTGGGGATCTTGAGATAACTGCGTAAAAAAAACAACAGACACAGCTGTTCTCAGCTTCCATCACCAACACCTTCACATCTGTTACAACTTTGAATCGAAGCATAGCACCAGGGCAACATTAGGTGTGAAACACTAATGGTCGCCATATAACTCGGTTAAACACAAATTCATTTAGAAAAAAGCATCATGTAAATAGTTGACCCAGGACCTCGCTACAACACTGGTCCCACCTCGGATCCATTATCTTTGACATAATAGGCGCAAATTCCCAAACAAATTAGCAAATGAGAAAGAACACAACAACAGGAAAATTAATTAATAAAAGAATCATAAAAATAACATCAAATAATAATTACAGCTTTGAAATCTCCAGGGTCAATGTAAGACTTAACAGTACCTGAAACCAGTTCTGCCACATTAGTGTGTACATGAGGGATATTTAGTCTTAATGTGTTGTTTACTGTAGTCAGTAGATGAGTTTTATAGATGTAAAACATCTGACTTATGACTGTAAAGAAGTCCATCCAACCGTGTGAGCAGCATGACCACAGTCAAGGACAGACCTAAAGGTTGACTGCACAATGGTTTTACGGTTGAAAGAAGACAGACATCCTTTAATTTGAGAAGAAGCAACAAGTGAAACACATGCAGGAACACCTGTTTCCTCTATACCTGTAATTACATGAAAGTAGCAGTTACGTAACGCTACACCATTGCAGTGACCGTCGTAACGCTACACCTGAGCGGTAACCATTGTAACGCTACACCTTTACAGTGACCGTCGTGACGCTACACCTGAGCGGTAACCATGGTAATGCTACACCTTTACAGTGACCGTCGTGACGCTACACCTGAGCGGTAACCATTGTAACGCTACACCTTTACAGTGACCGTCTATCGCTACAACTGAGCGGTAACCATGGTAGCGCTACACCATTGCGGTGACCGTCTATCGCTACAACTGAGCGGTAACCATGGTAGCGCTACACCATTGCAGTGACCGTCGTAACGCTACACCTGAGCGGTAACCATTGTAACGCTACACCTTTACAGTGACCGTCGTGAGGCTACACCTGAGCGGTAACCATGGTAATGCTACACCTTTACAGTGACCGTCGTGACGCTACACCTGAGCGGTAACCATTGTAACGCTACACCTTTACAGTGACCGTCGTAACGCTACAACTGAGTGGTAACCATTGTAACGCTACACCTTTACAGTGACCGTCTATCGCTACAACTGAGCGGTAACCATGGTAGCGCTACACCATTGCGGTGACCGTCTATCGCTACAACTGAGCGGTAACCATGGTAGCGCTACACCATTGCAGTGACCGTCGTAACGCTACACCTGAGCGGTAACCATTGTAACGCTACACCTTTACAGTGACCGTCGTGAGGCTACACCTGAGCGGTAACCATGGTAATGCTACACCTTTACAGTGACCGTCGTGACGCTACACCTGAGCGGTAACCATTGTAACGCTACACCTTTACAGTGACCGTCGTAACGCTACAACTGAGTGGTAACCATGGTAACGCTACACCATTGCAGTGACCGTCGTAACGCTACACCTGAGCGGTAACCATGGTAACGCTACGCCTTTACAGTGACCGTCGTAACGCTACAACTGAGCGGTAACCATGGTAACGCTACGCCTTTACAGTGGCCGTCGTAACGCTACACCTGAGCGGTAACCATTGTAACGCTACACCTTTACAGTGACCGTCGTAACGGCTCAGGTGTAGCGTTACGACGGGCACTGTAACGCTACACCATTGCAGTGACCGTCTATTGCTACAACTGAGCGGTAACCATGGTAGCGCTACACCATTGCAGTGACCGTCGTAACGCTACACCTGAGCGGTAATTATGGTAACGCTACACCTTTACAGTGAGCGTCGTAACGCTACAACTGAGCGGTAATCATGGTAACGCTATGCCTTTACAGTGGCCGTCGTAACGCTACAACTGAGCGGTAACCATGGTAACGCTATACCATTGCAGTGACCGTCGTAACGCTACAATAGGAAATGTTCTAGGAAACTATTGGGAAATGGTGGACTTGTGAAAACGGAAGAGTCTAACCCTACAACATATGGACTGTGGAGCTTCATGCTGTTCAGTGTCCCAGCCTAGTCATCGACCTCATATTGTGTTTGACCTAAGAGCATATCTAGCCCTTGCTGTGAGCTCATCGGCAACCACGAACACAGTTCAAGAGGGTCCTTCCCGCTGAGGGTGGCAGTGTGAGTGGATTTCTCAGATCCAGCGTCCACAAATTTCCAACTCAGATGAAGTCTTAGTGAAACTGTCTGACATCATGCCACAGGCAGCCGGTGGTAGTTGGCAGCTGGTCTTGGTAATCTGCTCCACCTTGTTACTATCATCAACCCCCCGCTCCCAGTGACTGACAGGATTCAGCTTGCGGGGCCAATTAGCAGCGCACGATTACCCCAGGACAAATGTGACCCTGAAATTGATTTAACACTTTGCCAGTCGTGAAGATGACAATGAGAGGAAATTGACCTGAATTGTGGCACTTGATGATGAGACGGATTCCTGTTGGGAGCCACGGGACCTCTATCCACATCACAGAGGAGATAATGACGGTCCATATTAGAGGCGCACAATGCTGTGAACAAATGAGCCGTGCTCTCTGTCGACATATGTTCATCAAGCTAAGAGAAATTCTCTTACACGTTGGCCGATGGTCAGATATTACAGGTCACTGATGTGCCCTTTTTTCGTCACTGCAAGAGATTACAACAATGTTGCGCTGAGTGATGTTATAGTAAAATCCTTTCCAGCCTTTCCAAAGAACATTTAAAGAAATATAAGTGGAGAGTTTTCTTGCTTCTGACTTTTTGTATTGTTTTGGGGACATTTTTTAAAAAGTGACTTGGAGCAAAGGTCTCCAGCCAGACGTGACCATGATGTTGCTGTTCATGGTCATAAACTTAACCCCTAAGGCCACCCAGGCACCCATGATGCTCTTAAATCTTTCTTAAAGCATCACTTAGGAACAGGTACAGGTGCCATTAAGAGTCTGTGGTGCTGACTAGAATGCTGAAGCATTGGTTCCTCAACCCTCAGGCTGCAGCTAGTACTGAGCCACAGAACATTTGCAGTAACAGGAAACAATGTCATTAAAAATAAATAATATAATAAACTAATTATTACTTATATTACTTAAAGCACTGGTTCTCCAACTATGGTCTGTGTTCCACTGGTGGAAGAATCTCAAAATACTCTTTAATGAAATAAATCCATTTAAAAACATTTTCGTAAGAAGAGGTAAAACGAATAGTTGGAAAACTCTGGTTCTTGAACCGATTCTCTTTAGGATTCAACAACAAATAATCTCGTTGGTAATAAACCGACCTCCTGTGTCTGTAGCTGAGCAGGGTCAGCCTACGTTGGTCGTAATGGAGGTGCTAGTGATGGGAATTTCAGTCGTTTTTAGTGAGCCGGCTCTTTCGACTCCCTTCATGTTACCACTTATACCTTTTAGAATTCATCCAAATGTAGCGCTGATTTGAATTATGATTCATATGTGTGTATGTATGTATATCACGTAAAGTATTCAATACATCCTTGTACTGAAGTATTGAAAAGTAAAAATGGCATTTTCTACTATCAATAAATTTCTGTAGCCTCCTGTTCGTTCTGTTATGTCGGAACCCCACCCCTCCCTACTTGGTGGTATGATTCTTGTCTATCATCGTTATAAAAATTAGGATTGTACTGGGCTGCAGATGTTTTAACTCTATTAGGGAGTGTGTGTTTGCATTTTTGTCTTTTGCATATCTCGTGTACTTCCCTTATCTAGCACGTGTTTGCTGAAGCTGGCAGGGAAAGGTAATTAAAAATTGTCTAAGGGCAAGAGAGACGGGTTAAGGGAAGTGTCATTTTGGACAAGAGACATAATGCTCATTACAAAGGGGAAAACCAAAAAAGGAAATTCAAATTAAATTCAACTTAAACTTTGATACTTTGAATCCAGTCCTCTTTATTCAAAGCTTCTTAAAAAATTCTCGTAACACTCATGTGATTCCGAGTTGCTACAAACTGATCAATCATGCAGAAGATGCATTGTGAGAAATGACACAACTGGAATAACGTGCATCATGTAAAGGATGGAAATGTAAAATACCTGCTTCATGAAGACAATCCATAAACAGTGCAGGAGCTCCTGTTATATACAGCATGTTTATGAGTTTCAATACTCAGAAACAATACTACTACTGGGGCGTTCGGTAGCATAGTGGGTTAAGCGGCCGCCCCGTGTGTGGAGGCTATAGTCCTTGCTGCACCTGGCCCCGGTTCGGATCCCGCATCGGACGGCTAATTTACTGCGTGTCACTCCCCCTCTCTCTGCCCCCAGCTTCCTGTCTATCTTCAGCTGTACTATCAATAAAGGCATAAAAAGCCAAAAAAATTATCTTAAAAAAAGAAAAGAAACAATACTACTGACGGATTAAAGACATGCTCTGTGCTGTCACGGTCTATTTTCACGTGAATCAGTTCTCCATTATATCTGCCACGGTTTTGTCGCAAGCCAGTTTTAGCAGCGCGGAGGATTCTACCTGGAGCTGCTTGAGTTTGCATGCCTTTTCGGTGACAGCTCTCATTCCACTTATCTGCTGCGGCGGCACGAGGAGACGACGGGCGCACTTGTCAGGCAAGCTCTTAGCGGAAGCAGTAATCACGCGTGGTGTGTCATGGAATGGAATGAAAATGAACAAGAGCAAATGAGACGATGAGTCCAAACAATTCCGGTGGGGGGGATTGTAAAAATGCAAATGAAGACAAACTTAGCTCCGACTCAAGCCGCCGCTGCCTTTGACGTGACCGGACTTCATCAAACGTATGGAACCAAGACGCGTCCTCGCTCGACAAAGCCGGAGGTGTTGAGGATGAGCCCCGACCTTTACCGTCTCCTCCCCACTGGAAGCTTTCACCTCTGGAAGTTTTACGAGCAAACTTGTGCCGTGTAAACAAACTCGTGCAAAGTGAAACACATTAGTAATCTAATTACTATTGATCTCATGCCTGTCTGCCTTCTCAGAGTAAATTCATTTGGCCCGGCGCTGCGTGCTCCGCCAGCTGTGGTCTAAAAATCCTTTCAGCGTGTACAGCGATTTACACCAAAAGCCAGCGGCTAGTTGAGCTCGGGATGCAGCTTTGCTCTGCGCCTTTATATGTGCTGTCCAATTACGTATTGCTCAACTGAAGTACTTTTTCAATTATGATTCATTAGGCCAGCCTAGATTCTCCTCATCTGAATGTTTTTGAGCCTTTGCTTGGTTCGAGGCTACTGCAGCATTGTTCTACACGCGTAAAGCCTCTTGAAATGCACTCCTCTTCACAGTGAAGCCTGTCTAATTCAATCCCACTCCATACACAAACACTCCACACAGCTTAAGCGCCGAGGGGAACGCTATCTCCCGCGTACACACCAGCAGCACATCGCAGCTCTACCTGCGACGCGAGGCAACTTTGTTCTTTTTATTACGGATGGGGCACTTCCTGTGGGGTCAGGAGTGGCATGCGATAAACAATCCGTCGACAAGATACAAATGATCACGGTCATTAAACAGAGAGTCGGGGAAAAAGGAAGGTGCCTGTGTGTTCAAGCGTGAACGAGAAAGAAAAGACTAAGAGCACTCAAGCAAAGAAACAAAACGAAAGAAACAAAATCAAAGTTTTGATCACTGTATGCATCATATTTTCATGAAGATGTGTTTCTACATCATCCACAGTATTCTCTTAAAGATGCTACTGCTCTGTGCAACACTGTTAATTCATATTAAAATGTCATTTTTTGGAATTCAGTGCTCAGAAAACTAAATAATTATTATTGTCTTTATATATTTTAGTCAGTTCTCGGGGAATGAGCGTCTTGGTTCAACCAGCTAGGAACATAATACAGTACATCCAGTATGTGAAATGCCTTTGGATGCCCTTCAACAAAAAAAGATGAAAGCGGAGCATCCATCTGCAGCACCACACTTCTCAGGAATCCACATACTCTAGACCTCTCTCCTCTGGCGTCTGCCCTCAGGGCCGGATCGTATTACAGCACACACGCAGTGAGACTCGCTGGCTCGAAGCTTGGCAGCCAATAGAAAATCAACAAATGACAAACTGTGAAGTTCATCGTGTGTCAGAGTAAGATATGTCAGGACTAAATGGATTTGTTGGTGTACTAAGGGTGCTGGTCATTTGTCCACAACACCTGAGCAACTTCATCCGCTAAAGAAGGCCAATGTCAGCAGAGCAACGCGGTGCAACGCCTACAAATGAAATCATACTGTTGTTTGTGTAGCAGAAATATATTCATCATCTGGCACCAATTGAAATAGTTCCAGTTATCTCTTAGGGATCCTAAAACCACATTAAAGGTTCAGTCTCAGGCAGGAAGCCTCAGAAATAAAACGTGTATTTGTGCTTGGAAAAGTCAGTGAGTTACCAGCTGCAGAGCTCCTGGGTCCAAATCATGACACATTATTGGGCAGATTATTGGACAGATCATTGGACAGATCATTGGACAGATTATTGGAGAGATCATTGGACATATTATTGGAGAGATCATTGGACAGATTATTGGACAGATCATTGGACAGATTATTACACAGATCATTGGACAGATCATTGGATAGATTATTGGACAGATCATTGGACAGATCATTGGACAGATTATTGGAGAGATCATTGGACATATTATTGGAGAGATCATTGGACAGATTATTGGACAGATCATTGGACAGATTATTACACAGATCATTGGACAGATCATTGGATAGATTATTGGACAGATCATTGGGCAGATCATTGGACAGATTATTGAACAGATCATTGGACAGATCATTGGACAGATCATTGGACAGATTATTGGACAGATCACTGAGATTATTGGACAGATCATTGGAGAGATCATTGGACAGATTATTGGACAGACTATTGGACAGATTATTGGACAGATCATTGGACAGATTATTGGGCAGATCATTGGACACAGATTATTGGACATATCATTGGACAGATCATTGGACAGATTGTTGGACAGATTATTGGAGACATCATTGGAGAGATCATTGGACAGATCATTGGACAGATTATTGGACAGATCATTGGACAGATCATTGGACAGATTATTGGACAGATTATTGGACAGATCATTGGACAGATCATTGAGATTATTGGACAGATCATTGGACAGATCCTTGGACAGATTATTAGACAGATTATTGGACAGATCATTGGACAGATCATTGGACAGATCATTGAGATTGTTGGACAGATCATTGGACAGATCATTGAGATTATTGGACAGATCATTGGACAGATCCTTGGACAGATTATTAGACAGATTATTGGACAAATCATTGGACAGATTATTGGTGAGATCATTGGACAGATCATTGGACAGATTATTGGAGCGATCGTTGGAAAGATCATTGAACAGATTATTGGACAGATCATTGGACAGATCATTGGACAGAATATTGGGTGCAATGACTCCTGAATCACGCCCGCCCCCATTCAGCGATCCATCTATGCACTAAAATATTATATATCAGCTACTGTTTATCCATTTTGTTAACTAAGAATAATCATTATTTCAGTTTTAGTTACCCAAAACAAAACTGATGCATTAATGCAGGTTCATCTCTGTGTCATTTGTGGCCATCGCTTCACAGTGAAGTGGAAACAGATCTCAGAATGTTGCAATGTTCGCTGTTCTTTGGGGGTTTAATAAGAATACCGTGATGTCTTCTGGATTCTAAAAGAGAGCTGCGGGCTGAGCAAGGACGCCGTCAAGGACCCGCGCGGAAAAGAAAACACTTAATTTCTTAATTTGTTCTTTGAAGCGACGAGCTGAGGGTCTCTGTGTTTAATGACGAGTGTGAGTCTCGGGAAGCTAATGCTGAAACCATGTAGGGTTAATTGATGTGGTGAAAGGAACCCTCTCTAGCAGCTCTGTCACATTGGGCAGAAAGAATCTTCATAAATAATTTAGGAATTATCTTAAATGGCATCGCACGGCGATCTGTTAAATTGAAGCGATTAGGCCTCGCCTCAAGTAATCTGAGCGTGAGCAGCAGGAGGCAGGAAGTGTGAGGAAAAAACCTCCGCTCTTACATTTCTGTGCACATTTCACTTTTTCTGTTTTTTTGTGGACAGATGATTAATGAGGCAGTTATTACTGACCTGGTTCATTGTCGTGTTTGTATAATTTGATTGTAAATCAGTCAACAGAGAACACAACCAAATCTTTAGTTTCCCACTTTGTAGTTTTGCTTTTTTTTAGTTCCCCTCTAAATGCTGAACATGTTGTCAAATCGGTCATTGAAAAGATGTTTTTCATTTGCTTTTGCTTTGTCTATTTTGTTTTCAGTTTTCTTATCGCATTGAGCTTTCAGGGATTTGTTGATTAGTAATATTGATCCAGAATCCACCAGTACATGTGCTAAAAACAGGTAGTCCCTGAAATGAAACAATTCATTCATAGTTACTTGTCACATTCGCTCATGCACCCATACATGATAGCGGAGGCTGCCAATCAGCAGCGATACAATGCTTCGCCAATTTGGGGTCTTGTTCAAGGATACGTCGACCGAACTTGGGGAGCCTGAGCCACATATATATACTTTAGGGGTCCAAAGGTTTGCTACCAAATTGAAAATCTCTCCGACATTTTCACAGAAATATGGAAATATTCCTAAAGTTTCAGAGTAAAAGCAATGTGGGACTTCTCACGAGTGGAAACAAGACCAAAGACTTAGGGTGGATTAAGAAATACCAGCATTTCACAGTGGACGACGAATGTAAGGAGACAAACAGGAGAAAGAAGGATACAACAGACTATCCAACCCATAGTCGAACATGGTGGAGGGAATATTCAAGTTTTACATTAATTGACTCCACCCTGACCAAGAAGAAACCTGCGACGCCCTCTGGTTTTTCATCTTTGTAGAGATGGAGCTTTGCAAGAAAGACCAAAGAAGTCCTCACAGTCTCTACCTCAGTCAGAATGTGACAGTATTAAATATTATTAACTGTATAACTTTGTCACTTGTTTAAATTGACTTCAGTCTAGGTTCAGAGCATGTGTGTATGCTGTGGGCACGTGAGTGTGTATGTGCCGGTGTGTGTGTTCATCAGCCTGGTTTGATTTTCTTTGACTTGGGTTTTGCGACAGTTTGTTTTCCCTGTCTTATTTGTGTTCTGGTTAATAAGCTGATGTAGCTGTCTGTAGAATCTCTCCGAATAGATTCATAATAGCCGGGAGAAAATGTTTACACCCGTGTTGTCACCCAAAAATACAATGATATTCTGCCCACAGCTGAAAAGTTACCAACATCAGCAGCTCTAATCTCCCATGAACGCACGCAGTCAGTGTGAACTGACAAATCCTCAGCTAGCATCGGTGATGATATTCTCTACACGCTGCAAAATACTTCCAGATATTGGCTGAAAGAGACACCGCCTCGAGCAAAAACCAGCAGAAATTATAGCAAGAAGTTTCCAGACATGGAGGGGACAAAACTTCCTGATCTAGAGCAGACGGTGACATAAAAAGCAGCAATATCCAAAAAGCTGCAAAAGCGACTCAAGTGGGACTTAACATGAGCCCAGCTGGCATCGCAGTGTTGCTTTCTGACAACGCTGAGTAGGTTCAACCCACCTGCCCCATGAGTGTCTGTACGCAACTTCAAAACTGACTGGCAAATCTCTGTGCTGAAGCCAGTGTAACAATGTACCCAATGTAGATTTTAAACTTTAATCTACCTTTCAATTAAACATAAGCAGCAGCAGTAAGGGGAATTTAGTATGAATGCATCATCTGACCAGAAAAAGGGCCAAGGAAAGTGCCATGTTTTCTGGGGTAAAGATTCAGTTTGTCTGAGGATGCACATTAAAATTGTATTTGTGCGCAGATTTCAAGCAGCGTTCTGCTGTTGCCTCTCTGCACCTACGGAGACGCCTGTCAAGAATAACCTGCCTTCACCAATAAATGAAGCTGTTTATTCATAAGGCTTTGAGTATGTAGGTTAGGCCAGCCGTGTTGCGCAAGCAGCTGTTATTGCCAAAAACACATCACGGTTGTCCATTTTTTATGTAGCTGCTGCCAAAAAATCTGCCCCAATTGAGTGAATCCGGCTTAAATGAAGGTACACTGAATGTAAATGAAGGGAAAAGATATGGGGTGCCGCTTGTAAAGCTCTGAAAATAACAGCAACATTTTGTCACATTCAGCTAAAAACAATGTTAAAAAAACTGGTTTGAATTTTTGAGTCACGTTTTTGCACATTTAGAACACATTTGTGAACTTAGAGATATTTTAAATATTTAAATCCAAATGTTAAATGTAAAATCTAAATGCTAAATCTAAATGTTAAATATAAACCTATATATATATATATATATATATATATATATATATATATATATATATATATAAATATAAATGTTGAAGCTAAATGTTGAATATAAATCTAAATGTTGGAGCTAAATGTTTCAGGTGAAACTAAATATTTAGCTAAAATGCAAATTCAAATGACGGTAACCGGAAGTGCCAAAATAAAAGCTTGAGGAGGTCAGAGCGTCTTTATAGTGGCAAATAACAAATAAAACCCATCTTATCCGGGGAAATGGACTCTTGGACTTGGATTATCGTGATAATAACTAGATGAACAAACACGTTTGGAGAAACTTTATTTGAAATGTACTTTGAGTTTTTAGTGTCACTTTTATGAAGGGTGCGGGACTTGTAGCCAGCCACAAGGGGGCTCACTTTGACTTGACTGTTGTTGTTTGCAGAGGTATGTCCGACAGTAGAGTTTACCGGGAGTAAAGGCGAGCGGGTGTAGACGATCCTACACCGCAAAAATGGCAGATCAATTTAAGTGTTAGTTAGTTATTATCACGATAATCCATGTCAAAGAGTCCATTTCCCCGGATAAGATGGGTTTTATGTTTTTTGACAAAATGTTTTACGCTTTACAAACAGCACCCCATAAAAAGAGGTGCAAAAAAAAAATCACATTTCTTCTTCTTGGACACAAACATTTCACTTGCACTCAAAAATATGTCCCGTGCGAGCTCGGATCTAAAGTCTGTGCGCTCAAATCTAAAGACTACGTGCTCAGCTCTAATGTGCCCGCACTCAAACGTGTCCTGTGCGCTCTCAAATGTAATGTGCTCGCACTCAGAACAAGCACGTCCTCTCAGGTTGAGGCGTCTGCTCAGACTGAATGATATCCCTCTTTGCGCTTAAAATATTCTGTTTCACCAGCCAATAGGGACAGCTGGAGTGTGGACCAATCTTGGGGGTGTTCCTTCGCCCACGTAGTCTTCATATAGCACTATCAGCAGGTCAGATCTTTAATTTGTCCAATAGTTTTTGACCTAATACCTGCAAGACTACTGAAATTTCCATCACCTCAGCTAATAATTACATTCATTTTGACAGTTATATCCAAAGACAATTATATTTCTGCCTTGCTTACACATATCAGAAGCAATTTGGAAGTCAGTGTCTTGATCAAGAAAACTCCATAAATTGTGGTTCTGCCAAACCCGTCACGTCCTGATACTGTATTAGATTTCAGGTCAGGTTCAAGACCTTTTGATGTTCCAGCTTCAGTCTCACAAAATAATATTTATTGCATCATATGTTGGATTTGTAGTACATTTCTTTCTGTGCTTTGTATTTGCTTTTATATGTATGATGCAAGTGCATACACACTGTCCAGTGGAAAGAGACTAAAGAAAAAGAAAGTATAGGAATATATATATAGCTAGTGAGATAATGGTCGACGGCTTAAAGGCTGAAATTAGATCTATGTCACCGTTAGGGTTTCTTTACAATGACCATTAGAGCCACGCAGGGCTCCCAACATGGTTGTAAACCTGTAAAATTTGTGCCCTTGAAAACACATTTTGTTGCACTAACTCACTTAGCGCTTATCATTGAAGCACTACAGCCCAAGCTGGTATAAAAGTAATGCAGTCCATGCCATTGAGTGCAGTGAGGACTGTACAGATCTAGAGAGCAGCTAGGCAGCAGTGGAAACACATCGACAGGCCCAAGAACTCTGCAAAGTATCTTTAAAGACATTTCAAACTGGTGCAAATCAGAATCAGAATCTCCCTGAACACTACTCTCAAAGGTTCAGGAGAGCTCATGATGAAGAGCATGGACTTCTCGTAATCACATCCTTATTTAACAGTAGTCAGTCCACCACAACCTCATAGTTGTCAGAACTCTTTAATACAGTGATGTGGGTTCAACTTCCTCAACGCTGAACCAACTGGATCCTTTAGAGAAGCATTAACAGAAGACAGTTTGGAATCATCATCTTATACAAAAACACATCCAGCATTTCTGAAGCTCTTATTTTCAACAAATTCAGCTCATGCAGTCAATCACCAAACAATGGGGACACTTTGATGAAGGTTCATTTGTAAAAAAACGAACCACCTCCACTCTACATGGACTCATTAGTGTCTTTCAGAAGCTGCAGCAGGCTTAATTCTAAAGCCAGAGTGAAGATACTGGAATCATATGAAAGTAGAAGATCTAAGGCATCAACCAGGCCATGCTACAATTGTATAAATTGAGTCTGCATGGGAAGCCGAGACTCTTGTGGATTCTATAGACTCAACTCGATCCGCGCGTGATGATGTTAATCCCGATTTAATTGTAGCAAGGCTATTTTTGGAAACTTGACCTCAACATAAATCCACAAGAATGACATAATAAGGGGGGTTCTGAGCAATTTACAGACAAGAAGTGATCACCACTCAATCACTAAGAAATGTAATTCCTACAGAAATCTCTAAATATTAAATGTTTTGATAGAAGTCTTGGTGTCTCAATGTGGTATTTTGGTCAACAAATATGTGTCCAAAATTGTATCAGCCCCAGGAACTGTAATATATAAGACATAGGACCAGTCACGGCCCTGTCACGGTCCCGTCACGGAAGCATGGGAACTTTTAAGTTGCTACATCTGTAATAGAGCATGGGGATGGTCATGATATATTTCATTCATATTATGCCATATTGTACGAAGCCCTTTTACACTCACAATGTTTATGACTAGAAAAACTTGACACACCGTCCTAAACTGCATCCCAGCTTTCAGGTGATGTATACCACTTGTGTGGCAGCTCCCTCTAATGAAGACCCTGCCAGAAAAAGACAAAAATGTGCTTATTATACGGAGGTGTGGAAGAGGTTGTCTGAATTTAGCCTGCTTTCAGACTTTTGAACCCACCCACATCTCCGATTTGATTGGTGATGTGGTGCTGTTGGAAAGTTGCTGACAGAATTAGCAACTAATCAAACACTTAAATATCTTGACACTTCCTGGGACAGTCCTGATGTCCACTGGTTCTCTGGAAGTTTGGTCCACAGTGGTTTCCTCAATGATGCTCTTCAACCTGTAGAAGAAGATGCTCATTGACAAAATAAACCACCAAATTGAAATACATATATGTTAAGTCAGATATAGTCGGGAATGTGCACTTGCAAATTGAGGCGACGGGATCTGACAGGTGCCACAAAGTAAAATATTCTTCACGCATGATATGTATTTTTCCTCCAGCCAGTATGAACAGGAGGAATTATTACAGGAAATAACAACTCTTTCAACCAGCTGCCTTTCAAGGCATTCAGTCCCCGGTGTCTCACAGTCAAACTCGATGTACCTACTTGCCTTGTAAATAGAGATCTGACTTTTTCACATCAAAATCTCAAGTCATATAAAAGATGAACGCTTTCAAAATAAAAGTTTCTTTTGTCCTGTCTTAAGCACTGCTGGCTGACACGGTTTCTAAAGAATCCAAGGTTACCATATTGACCTTTGAAGAGTCGACCGCTTTGTTTTTTTTTGTGTTTTCCATAACTGGTGTTTTTTTTTTTTAGAGCTTAACAAGATATGAAACGACTCACTATGTTGTACAGCTGGTGCTTAACCTTTTTGTGTTACATCAACACCGTCATCCAGCTCGAGACAAAACACAACTTTTTCATCCAAGTGGTTGTCAGTGCAGAAGTTAGCATCTGCTAAGACACAGAAAAGTTGGATTGGACTTCTACTGGTGTACTGCATCCCTTCTCTGCTGTCACCCAGCAACCTCTCCAGAACCGCAACCCAAAATGTGGATCCGTTGAGATTGAAGCACCCCTTGAGCATCAAGCTCAGCTAACTTCCCAAGACCTGTTTGCATTATCAGTAGTTTTATCATGTTCTGGCTCTGGCTATCCCCCATTTGGAACTACCCCTGCAAAACTCCTTCGGTCCACTAGCGGGGAAGTAATGATGTGTGGGTCGCGAACGATCCGGTTCTAAGAGCCGGCTCTTTGAAGTGAACGACGAAAGCCGGCTCCTTGTTGGGAGCCAATTTAGGGAGAGTTTTTTTTTGTGCCTCACTGTCTCCTCCCCCAGACACTGACACTCTCCCTCATGCCACGCCTGTTCTCACACATCTTGACCAATCACGTTCGACTTTCAATTAAAAAAATGGAGGAAAAACTTTTTTTTTTCTGTGTCAAAGCTGCACGTGATTGGTTGAAAAGATGTATAGCAGCATCCACGGCAGGGGTGACAGACACACACAGCGTTCGCGGAGGACAAACACGACAGGAGGGACATTATTGATTACATTATTGCATTATTTTGGGTGATAAATTAATTAAATAGTTACGTTTTATTTATCTAGCACATTTTTACACAGCATGTAGGGACCAAAGTGCTTTACAATGTCAAAAATAAAATATAATAACATTTAAAAATATAAAATAAATAATAACGGCTAAAATAATAATAATAATAATTAGTTAATAAAACCAATTAATAAAATGTGAGGAGCCGTTTGGGAAGCAAAAGAGCCAGCTCTCCAAAAAGAACCGAAATTCGCATCACTACGGGGAAGATGCTGCTATTATCCAGCTTCCAGTCTGCTAGTACTGCTTATTGAAATCTCACCGTCTACAGTGGAGGCTGTTTGAAGGTTGAGAGGCTCCCACAGTGATTGCGCTCATAGGGGGTTAATGACATCATGCTTTTTTAAAATCCCATTTTACATGAGTTCAGGGTTCCCACACCTTTTTCATGAACAAATTCAAGCACTTTTCAAGCACCTTCAAGCACCAGTTTTTCCATTTTTCCAGCACCTTTAAATAGGTAGCCTACTAGTTGTGTTTGCCATGATGGTCATGGGAAGTGCAGTGGTGCCACTGTATGGCATAATAATATGGGTCTAATTAGCATTATTTCATATAGTGGTAGATTGACTGTTTTGATTTTTAACTAATTGTGAAATTTCAAGCATTTTCAAGCACTTCACAAAAAATTCAAGCGTTTTCACAACCTTGAAAACACTGAATTGAAATTCAAGCATTTTCAAGGAATTCAAGCACCCGTGGGAACCCTGTTCTTTTAAAATTTTGTTCATGAATTTGTTAAAAGAAGTGTCAGTGAGCACTTCAAGATACTGAATAAACAGCATGGCTATGACACGGGTATGCCTTGGACAAGGTTATAGATGGCGTCCTATCAAAAAGTCATAACCCAACCTCTGCTTCTGATTGGCTTACCCTGATATTAAAATGAAGGCAATGAGTATAAGACAACTATATTCGTAGAGCGTATCAATTCATCCTAGTGCTTTTGGAGTTGGTCAACTTCTATCTTTGTGTCTATTATTGGTCAGTACTTATGCAGGGCATCATCTTATGCTTATGCCAATAACTCAGTTATGTTTTTTTCTTCTCAATGTGAGGTCTCTCTCAAACGAATATTTCATCTACCAAGATTTTATCAAGTCCAACAATATTGACTTTTTCTTAGTCACTGAGGCCTGAGTTTAGCTGATAGTGTCCCTCCTAATGAAACCTGCCTCCCAGAATTCTCCTACCTATCTGGGGTACACTTAAATGATTCAGACATGGCCAGACAGTCTTGGTAGTTTTAAATCTTCGGAGGTTTTTGGTTTTGTTCTTAATGGAAACTGTGTTTAATTTACAGACCTCCAAATCGAAACTCCTAATCCTCTGAACTTTTATCAGTCAACAAGTCTCAGCATTGTCATCGCTTCTGATTTAAACATTTATATCTGTAGTCATACTGCTTTTCATCAAGCTCCTTTAATCTCGTGTCCATCGCCTTAATGGATTTCTGTCCATTGGGGTTGATGCAATGCAAAACACAGTCGTCCCTCGCTATAACGCGGTTCACTTTTCGCAGACTCGCTGTTTCGCTGATTTTTTTTGTGTAATTTTGCATCCTTTTTTTTTTACAGCGTGCTGTACAGTATGAACGCGCATTGTGTTCTGCGTCCTGATTGGCAAAGGGAGAACCGCACATGTGTTCTGCGTCCTGATTGGCTAAGGGAGAACAGCACATGTGTTCTGCGTCCTGATTGGCTAAGGGAGAACCGCACATGTGTTCTGCATCCTGATTGGCTCAGGGAGTACTGTACAAAATGCGTGTAAAAAGGTGTATAAAAGTGTGTGGTTAGGGGTCGTACGGCCTTAAAACATGGATAATAATTGTAAAACTTACTTTGCGAATTTCGTTTATTGCGGGTTATTTTTAGAACGTATCCCCCGCGATAAACGAGGGACCACTGTATACATATTTATAAATAAGGGCTGTGTTGGTCCATTCTAACGTTACCTGGGCCTCACCTCTTTCACATCTCTGTTATCTGGATACAGCTAACATATTGGGACAAACAGTCGAGTGGAGCAAGATGGACAAACAAAAAAAAGGCAGTGTAAATGTAAAGGTGGTGCCGAGAAGCCGAGAGAGAAGAGGTTGAAGTCCCTGAGGCTGACAGAGCCAAATGTTCTGAAGTAACAAATTATTCATTTGGCACCGTTACCAGTCAGTCATCTCAGCCTTGTGAGCCTGAAGGTGACAGAGAAAGGAAGACAGCAGCCGAGTGACCCCAGCGATGCCATTGCAGCTGTTTAGCTATATCAGGTGCCTTTTGACTAACCAGTGTAGAATACTTTTCACACACGCAGATTTACCTTCGCCACGTTATGGGTCGCTGATGCATCATAATGCACTCGGCTGCAGTGTTGCAAACTTGGCAACTTTCTTGCTGGATTTAACTTTTCAGACCCTCTTAATGATTTTATTTCTAAAAAAGCAACTGCTGTCAAACTTTAGCCCATTGAAAGGTGAGAAATATATTCAAATATATATCACCCCGCATGCTGCACAGCTCTCCTGCCAACAGTGCCATGCCCGTAAGCAGCAGTAGGTGATGGAGGAGACTCCTCTCTGGATGTATGGATTAAGATCTTTCTATAACTTGTAAATATTTAAATATCATTTGATCTTCTTCCTCCCTTTGAAGGTTTTTTACAACAAATGTGGGGTTGAGTGAGTGAGTTTGTGAATACATATAGATATTTCTTTATCTATATGTCTATATATACAGTATATATGAACCCCAAAGACCGTGTGTGATGAAGCCAAAGTTCTAACATTATGGGCCAATCCCATTTCTATTTTCTACCCCTACGCCTACCCCTTAGCCCTACCCCTTGCCCCGTCAATAGGAGGGGCGAGGGGTAGGGCTGAAAAGCAATCCCTACGAAATGGGACACCCCTCCAACACTCGCATACGTCCAGGCGCGCAGATAGGTTTGAGAAACTGGGGGGGACGAAGCTGCCCCCAATGCAATTCATATTTTGGTTTCCTCGTGATGCTTGAATCAGAAGATTTGAAGAAGACAAAGTTTTTAAAAAAAAAACAAAAAACAAAACAAAACGTTAAGCTACATAAAAGTGGGTGGGACGGATCTACGGTCATTCAAAAGTGGGTGTGTCATGACACACCTGACACACCCACTATCTGCGCCCCTGCATACGTCAGCAGTTCGCGCCGCTACTTATGATGTAAACAAAAGGCGACAATTACCAGAAGCAAACATACATCGTTAGCTTGCTGCTACACGCTAATCTAGTGGTTCCCCCACCTACGTTTTATGGAGAATCTCACCACTACACATTGTGACAATGTCAAACTTTATACAACACTTTACAACCGAATTTAATCGCGGCGACATCTCCCAACGGACATAAATGTATTGTTTTTCGTAATAACTATTTATAACTGTTGATACATTTATGTCCGTTGGGAGATGTCGCCGCCATTAAATTCGGTTGTGTTGTCGTTGACAATGCCGCGTTGTGTTATGGGAAATGTTTCGTAGCCCTCCTTTCGGAGTCAGCCTGCCTCAACCGCTCACTTTGGAGGGGTTCTAAGCCAATCCCCTACCCCTACGCCTTCGTGTTAAGGAGAATTGGGATAGCCCTACCCCTTCACGGGAACGCGCAAAAGGGAGGGGTAAGGGTAAGGGGTGAGGCGAAGGGGTGAAATGGGATTGGCCCTATATCTCTATTTGTTGCGCAGGTGTTGAGGGCTCCTCTGTAACAAATTGTAGGTAGGATATATGACTTTTTTTTTAGCTTTCACTTACAAAACACCCAACCCATATTAAGGGTCACGCTCTTGACGTTACAGACGGTTTCCCTCTAGCGAACCCGAACCTACCAGACTTTCCCGTCTCTGATCACATGCCTGTCATCCTTCAGTTCGTACTCCCTCCACCTGCTCCGAGCTGACTGCTTGCTTCCAATCCTGTTCTTTTAAAGCCAAATTCAGCTCAGCAATTCCAGCGGGCCTTTTTCTAACTGCTACTCCCGGGACCTTTGATCAGCCAGAATTCTCAGCGGAGGACTGAGTTTTTCTTGTTTTTTTAATAATGCATGCAGAAATACTCATATTGCTCCCTTTAGAAACAAAATGATCCGACCGAATGCGCCGGCATGGATTGACGAGCGGATCAAGGATCTCAAAAGACAGCACGGGAAAAGCTCTTCACGTTACTTAAAGAGGTATTTCATTCAGTCAGTTCCAATATCCTGTCTTTAGTTAATTACTCCCTTTCAAATGGCTCTTTCCTGACTTTAAACATGCAATAACCACCACCAAAGAAGCGGCTCTCTCTCCTCGGCCCCTTGTTTTAGATCAATTTAATTAATAATTAGAATAATATTTAAAACAATTCCATACATTTTCAAAAAGACTGTCTACCTTCAATTTCTGTTATAAATAGCTTTGAAGAATTTACTGTTTAGAAACTGCTCGACTAAACGTACTCGTACTAAATGAATTACTGCTCGCTGCCACTTCTTTGATAGTTGACCACTCTGTTCAGGGTTCCCACAGGTGCTTGAATTCCTTGAAAATGCTTGAATTTCAATTCAGTGTTTCAAGGTTGAAAAAATGGAAAAACTGGTGCTTGAAGGTCCTTGAAAAGTGCTTGAATTCATGAAAAAGGTGTGGGAACCCTGTCAGTTGTAATCTGTCCTTTAGAAGAATGGGCATTATAGAGACTCAGCATTTGAATGCTTCCACTCCCTCCACACTGATACAGGTTTTCAATATTAATTGCCTAAACCTTTTCTTCCATGGCCCCCCCCTAACCTAGGATTAATTCCCCAAGGCTCCGTACTAAGCCCCTTACTGTTCTCAGTTTACATGCTTCCCTTGGGTCATATTATCCTCGACCATGACATTATTCTTCACAGCTATGCATGTCCTCCTTAGGCCAATGTTTCCAACAACTAACAAATGTTCTGTCCTGCCTGTTGGATGCTGCAAAACCTCCTTAATTCTAATTATGTTGCTTGCCCCAGTAATATCATCTCTGTTATAAAGTCTTGGTACAGGACCCTCACCTCAAACGTGAAGCCCCCTGCACCCTACTATCTAACCCTGTATAACACTGAAAGCACTCTCTTTGATGCATTACAAAGTGTCCTATCACATATGTTAGGGGCATCATTTGACAATATGCATTATGATGTAGCAAAAGACAATCCGCTAAGCTGAAAACAAGGCTTGTGCAGCCCGTGGCCCAAAAACTGAAATTCCTAGACAATGTGTATATGTATGGTCCCATCTCGAAGTGGAATATCTGCAGATGTTCTGATCCACTAAAGTCACACGTGTTACGAGATGAATGAATAACTGTTTCTGTTGTCTTTGCCAGCATCCTGACTGTAAGACAACTGGAATGTGACCAAACCAATGAAGGTCAACAAAAACTAGCCAGTCAGAGACGGGTCTTCATGGAATGCCAGTGGGGGGGTAAAAAAATTAATAATAAATCTGGCCTGTACTGAGTGCACTCTTCTAGCTGTCAATGTACTATCGCCAAGGTCAAGAATGAACTTTAATGCTCCAGGATTTATTAAAGATACATCTACATGAAAGGTTAAAGAAGGCAGGAGAGGATAAGGAGAAGAAGAAAGACACGAGAGGCGGGGGACGAAGGTAAAGAAGTCTTACATCGATACAAGAAAGTATAGAAGGTCAGATATAAAGGCACATTCCACTTCGTGTCATTTTTTCTTTCACTGTTCCCTTATTTTGTCTGCAGTGTGGCCTTTTCACGTTAATTAGCCGAAGGTGATTTAGCAACGAGTAAAGGCTGGCAACATCTGTCAGGAGCAACACAAGCCCTCCCTCTCTCTGCCAGCCCAAAGTTCCACTTCTCTAAAAATAAAAAAAATTAAAAGAACTAACTACTCCTGCATCTCAAGTTTGTTTGGTTGCGTGGACTTTTCTGTCTTCGGCAACACTTCTCACAGGGGAAGTAAATGGGTAATGTGCACAAATGAGCGGAAGTCTGTGCACACTGGCAGTCCGTCGAGCTAAAAGAGGAAAGGACGCTTTGCATGGAAATGATGCTCCGGACGTGGCTGCATCCAGAGGCAGAAATTAAAGGGAGTCTTCAGAACTGCATTCTTCATATATGGGATGATGTGCTTGTGCATTTTGCTTGAATTTATCCCATTTCGAACTCGTCCCGCTCCCTAATTGAAACCCCTCTCCTTGGGTAGGCATTACATTAATTCCTCCAGACAGAGGCTCTTATCAAAATGCAGCAGGCCTACTTGGGTAAATAAAGGTCTGGCAGAGGGGGGAGGCTGCAGCGTGCTACAGCTGAGACGTGGGCGCATATAAAAAAGATATTAGATCCATTCTAATTACGCTCTTGGAAACACGGTGGCTTGGCCTTCGCCATGTACAGTAGAGGTCAGTGAGAGAAGTACAGCAGTGATTATGAAATCGATAGCTCTCCACTGAAGGGCCAGCGGATTCTAAAAGGCCAATTATCATGACAGCTGCCTCAGCAAATACATGGTTTCTCTGCTGCGAAAAATCGGATTGGAAATAAGACTGTTACCCATGAGCAGTGCTGCTGGTGTAAATAAAATGTTCTTCTACAGATCTACCAAACACAAGCTTTTTCACTGTGAAAGATGATATTTACAGGGCGCTCGGGGCTGTCAGAGTCAGAACAGGGTTCTTAGTTTGAAACAGTGACAATGTGTTCAAAGGCCCAACATGACCAATAAGAGAACTAACCAGCAGGGCCAGATTAACACACTACAGGGCCCTGTGATAGAAATGAGCCTTGACCCTGTGAAGTCGAAACATTTTCAACACAATATGCCCCAGTTAGTTTGTAATGATCCCGGCTGACATTGAGTAAGAGGTGGAATATACCCTGGACACGTCGACAAACACATAGAGATAGACCAAAAAGCCAGAGCAGAAAGGCCTAAAACACAAACTCTCTTTGATAGAGGAACATTTTGGGTTGAGACCTCTTCCCTACAAACTACCGTTTGTAGGGAAGAGGAGCACCTAAAGTCTTCAGTTTTCTCAAAAGTCTTATAATCCGATTATATATGGATCAATATTGGTTAATCATTGCTACTGTAGTCAGGGGACGTCGCCGCCATTTTGGATGTAGCAAAGTAGAGTGCAACCCATTTCCTTGTATTAGTTTACGGGCAGATCTGCCACATCCAATATGGCGGACGCGTTAACGTATCGCAGTTATTCAGTTTTCTCAAAAGTCTTATAATCCGATTATATATGGATCAATATTGGTTAATCATGGCTACCGTAGTCAGGGGACGTCGCCGCCATTTTGGATGTGGCAAAGTAGAGCGCAACCCATTTCCTTGTATTAGTTTACGGACAGACCTGCCACATCCAATATGGCGGACGCGTTAACCTATCGCAGCAACGGACCAACCCACTCAATGAGGCGTCTATGTATATATGTCTATGGAAGTAACAGCGGTAAAAACGGTAACGAGGAATTCCAGTCCGACGCCGTTTGTGTCGTAAAAATACTACGTCACTGACATTACCTCGGGAAGAATAATAAAACAGCTGTTTATTCATTTTGGGAGTGAACGGAGTTGTCAGAACGCTAGTTTGTATCCTATTAATAAAGTTTGACTTATCTGACTGTTTTGTTGACATTTCCCTTTAGCGCAGCTCCATCTAGTGGATGCATAACACAACTACTGTAGCTTCTATTCTATGCGCCTTAATATAAAATAGGCTATTCATTGAAGGTGCGGAAAATACGGTATATATGCTATAATCCGTGGCCTTCATTAAACACCCCCCCGGCCTGAAGCCACATGACCCAATTCAACCTAGATACCCCGTATTTAAATGTTTGTTGTGTTTTATGATGACCCCTAGGTCTAACAATGTTGTTCTAATCTAATTACTACTCCAAGTGTTGCTGGAGCTTTGACCTCTTCAGACATTTTTCTCATTACCATGGAATCCTGAAAGTGTGTGAAGCTGTGCAGAAAAATTAGTTAAATCTTGTTTTCCCAGTGGTCAGTGGTCAACTGGCCATCGGGCATACTAGGAGAAATCCCGGTAGGCCTCCACGTCAGAGTAAATCTCGTAAATCTTCTAAAGAGACTGGATGAACTGTGAAATAAACAGCTCTCTTGCTGAATACATATCACAACATCACCAGTATTTCTTTGGTACTATTAAACTTGCACCAGTCCTCTGTAGCCCAGAAATGTGCACTCACAGGTCAATAACGTCCAGAGGCTAGAACGCCCCTGGAACCAGCTCCTCTCTTCACTGGCCAACTTCCCCCACCAAGAGACTTCACTGCAGGATCCATTTGATGAGCACAGATTCTGTCTTATTAATGAAGGGGAAAATTAGGGGATACAGGGAATTCTATCAGCCCTAATTCTTCTGACGTCTCATTAAAATCTGGTGCCCTGTCCTACAGCAGCTCCTGCTCAGTCCAAAGGGGGAGTGGAAGGGCATAAGCTCTCCATTCTGCTCCAGATCCCAGAGGATTTGGTTTCTGATGTGGTAAGAGGGTTGGACAGTGGATTGCTTGTACAGTAGGCGCCACCGAACGGCAACACCCCCACAAAGAAATGTCAGCCTGTTGGGGCCTTGAGTTTAATTTGATCCTATAACGATTCTATTTGAAAAGGCTACCGCACACACACACAGGGGATTTGTAATTGGCTCCCACTTCTACCGCACCACTATGTTTAACCATGTATCCTGAATAAATCCGTCCATCATATCACAGCTTTGAGTTTGAGTGATTTCTAGTCCCACTTTCTAGCGCATTCGAAACTCATAAATGTTGATTTAATTCAGTAACCATCGCCGAGTGTAACTGAAGACATCAGTTTGAAGGTTGCCAGTCGTGACTGTCGTACAAAGTGTTAATGTGTTTTTAATGACAGCAGTTCACACCTATTATAATCCCTCATACCAGACACAGAAATGACATAGAGAATCTGGTCGATTTTCGATTTCTTAGAACTATTGAGATGTACTGACTACAAAAATATTTCAGGACCTCATGTTCCTGTCAGGCCCTGACTCAAAGGAGGACTCAGATGCAGAGATTTCACCAGCTGGGTGGAACTTTTATTAGAAATACTCCAACAGTGAGAGACTCAAAGAAAAGACTATGAAAATTATCCTAGAGACATAATAACGATACTATTCAAGAATTAACTCTACAAAGCAAAACCACTCCGAAGAGGGAAAAAACATAAAAAGCTGTGATAATCAGTGTTATCTGTTGTGAGGCTGGACTTGTCTCTGGCAGACAAATCATGGTAAAACATTCTTGTGGGAAACGCACAACAAAGTGCAGTATGAATAAAGACTAAAATGTCTTATTCAAACAGCAAATGGAGGTGCGAGGGATCGGTAGCATAAGTAGTCATTAGATTTATAAATATCGCTTCGATGTGACATCTCTTGTCTTGGTTTACTCCTCCATTACCCAACCTATAATCAATGCATTAGCTCCAAAGCACCAGGAGAAATGAGTAATTCATCATTTGACTAATTCATAATTCAAGTGCTGCCGCGGCACTGATGCAAACACAGCTCCCCGCTACACACTGTCTTCTCTGTCCACAACATTCGGTGAATTTGTCATGAGCGTTGTGTGCTGAGTCATGCCTTCTCTGGCTGCCTGTTCACACACTCTCCAGGTAAAAGAGACTGCTCCAAAAACACAATGCATGAGGGTCAACAGTGAGATTTTTTTTTTTCAGATGTTCAATTCAAAAAGCACAGAAAGCGACTGTCTCTTCTATATTTGTCGGTTTGTTTACCAGTGTTCCACCTGTTGTCAAGCGGCTGCACAAAGCGTTTACCGCTGCAAAGCACGCACTGTGATTTTCACACTGTGCCGCTGGATCTCTATGACTATCAAATCAAATCAAATCAGATTTTATTTGTATAGCCCAAAGTCACAAAGTACATTTGCCTCGGAGGGCTTTACAATCTGTACAGGGAGTGACACCCTCCGTCCTTAGACCCTCGGTTCGAGTGAGGAAAACTTTAACAGGGAAAAAATGTGGAAGAAACCTCAGGAAGAGCCACAGAGGAGGGATCCCTCTCCCAGGACGGACAAACGTGCAATAGGTGAATGATAAAATAATTACACTAACAGATATGGTAGCAATAATATAGACAGTAGTAATATGTGTAGTGGACGTCATGCAGGATCACAGCAGCAGCCACGATTCACGAAAACCTGCTGGACGACAGAAACTCCGGGGAAGAAGTTTAGTTAGTAACATGCATTAATGAGACATGTATGTTTACAGATGGTAAAAAGAAAGAGAGAGAGAGAGACAAAGTGTTTTGAAGCCGAAAATATTAAAAGCGCTGGCGGTGTTGGATGTACCGCTTCTTCCACCTCCCAGCTAATCTAAAAAATTGGCAAGGACGTACATCATCGGACCCCTAGGTGCTCTAATAAGCCATCTGTAACGGCACGTACCTGCCAATCAAGTGGTCACACTGTTAATTATGCGCAACTTTGAGCCTTAATATCATCTGAACAGGTGAGTTTTAAAAAAAGTACCCCTTTACACACACTGGGAAATTAGCTATACAAGCTTACAAGGCTGTAAACATGTTTATTTACGTATGGAGACTGACTCACTTCGGGAGCCAGCCTCTAGTGGATGACAAGATGAACTGCAGTTTTGGTCTCTGTAGCTAATTTCCCCGTTCATGACAACTGTACTGAGGGTGAATTTATATACGACTCACCTGTTCACATTATATTAAAGCTTAAAGTTATTAAGAGCGTGGACGCTTTGAGTAACCAGGCTTCATTCATTTATAGCACAGCGGTATAAGAACAGCACAGTCAGAAAAGCCGTTGGAAGCGTCAGACCATACAATACCTGTGCCGTTACCACAGCAACCCATGCAGACAGGTTGGCGACGTCTAGACACACAAATTCAATCTTTCAATTTTAATTTGAAATGACTAATAATAGATGCGATCTCAGAACTAAATATGCCAGTCTGAACAAAGCCGACTGCTCGGCGGTTTTTAACATCAAAAACCTCAAATGTCAGCGGCGCTTCGGGAAGACATTTGTTGATTTGTTGTTGACATGGAGGTCTTAAAAGAACTTTTCATGACTGTTAAACTTCTCGAGTAGGGGAAACTCAGATGTAGAAACACTTGTGTTGCCAATCCATATGAAACACAAACACAGCACAGGGTGGTAAAGTACGTTACTATTTCATAATCAGCTTTGTTTGTATAGTATATTTCAAACGCGTAGGCGATTCATGCCACACAACTGTATCTGACATTAAATGTTTGTTGCTGCCGTTTCAGATAATCCAAGTGAAAATGTCAACACCGTCGCGCGTCTCCGTCTGCCTCTGTTTTGTCTTTGATAGTGCCAAAAGCCAGAATTCTCCACATAGTGGCTTAAACAAACATTTTATTCATGGAAAAAGATCACTTATTTGCATATCTCAAATTTCCCCATGGACTCGCTCAAACAGAAGAGTTGTGAAAACAAAGACCGTTTTTTCCAATCAGCTGGGAATGGCTAACTAAAAGTTTGGCTGTCCAATATTCAAACTCTTAAACATTGTTCGGGCTTTTGTTGTAGCAGAGGCCTTGGAGACGTGCCTCCATTTCTGTCTTTGTTTTCTCTGTCACAGAGAAAAGCAAACCTTGTATGATTTAAAGTGTGGCATCGGTGCTGAAACTCTCTCCTCCTCCTCCTCTGGGGACCATCCAATCGTCTATAAATGAACAAACAGTGTTTTTTTGTTTTTTTTTTAGGCCAGAACCTCCTGGTGTCTGTGACTCGCTTCGTTCTGCACCTGCTGACATACATACAGTCGACATGCACAGGTTAATAAGCAGCAGGCGCTCTTTACTGTCTCCATGGACCTCCCCGTGCTCTGTAAGCCTTTTACACACACCTCCACATGCTAAACCTCTTGCTTACATCTGACCCTCCTGAACCTAAACTGTTGATGTCAAAGAAGCTGATCAAGGAGCTCAGGACATGAAGTTTTGATATAGCTGTACTAATATCTCCAATCGTTGGGGCGGCTGTGGCTTGGAGGTAGAGCGGGTCGTCCACTAGAAGATCGGCGATCCCCGGTTTGATCCTCTCCAGTCTGTTTGTCGAAGTGTCCCTGGGCTAGCCCCAAAATTCCTCCCGAAGGCTGTGCCATCGGCGTGTGAATGGTTAGCTTCTCAAACTGATGAGCAGATGGCGCCAATGCTGTTCGCCCCGGCGTGTATGTGTGCAGGGTTCCCACGGGTGCTTGAATTCCTTGAAAATGCTTGAATTTCAATTCAGTGTTTTCAAGGTTGTGAAAACGCTTGAATTTTTTGTGAAGTGCTTGAAAATGCTTGAAATTTCACAATTAGTCAAAAATCAAAACAGTCAATCTACCACCATATGAAATAATGCTAATTAGACCCATATTATTATGCCATACAGTGGCACCGCTGCGCTTCCCATGACCATCATGGCAAACACAACTAGTAGGCTACCTATTTAAAGGTGCTGGAAAAATGGAAAAACTGGTGCTTGAAGGTGCTTGAAAAGTGCTTGAATTTGTTCATGAAAAAGGTGTGGGAACCCTGTGTGTGTGCGAGTGTGGTGTTGCCTTTATGCAAATGCAGGTCGGCGGGCGCTGATGAGGGGTTGGCCACAAACTGGTGAAGGCGGGGACAACACGTTCGGCAGCTGTGCAGGGCCAGGATTGGGGCGGCATCATTTCTGCACCACCAATGAGAGCGCCCCCGCGCCGTCTTCCAGCTGACTTTTAGCCAGGTGTCTGCCAAGTCCCGTGACCGGAGTGACCCCTCCCTCCTTCTCCTGGGCGAACTTTTAAGTTGCTACATCTGTACAAGTTGTCAGCTCCTACAAAGAAGGAAAATATAACATGTGTCCAACAAGGTCCAACCTTTCTCAGTGAATGGAGTTACTGATTTTTTTATCTTTTGTCTTGTTAAACCTTGAACCCAAACTTCATCATCCACTCTTTCCTTGTTCTTAAGCATGGCGTCGAAATGAAGAAAGCATGTTCTTTGATACCTCACATGATATGAGTCTGATGTTGACTCGCAATCTTTCTCCGAGCGTTATTTTTTCAAGGCCACCACAGCTGCATCCTTCAGCCCACAAAACCACTGTGACTGGTTTAAGAGATACAAACAAGGCAGCGTTCCTTTCCTCCTACGAAGGACCGGAATGATGATTGGACAGAAGGTTTGCATCCCAACTATGTACTATACATGTGGAGCCAGGGGCCACTGTAAACTGTAGCTCTGTAATTCTAGTGCTGTCGCCTTCTCTTGGCCAACCGGTCAATAAAAGCCTATAAGAGATATTATTGAAATGAAACTGTCACTTTAAAGCCTCGACAGCAGGAGCACATATGTAGAACAAACAGCCGGAGCTGTTTAACGCGTTAACACGTTATCTATTGACGTCTTAGCAGGCAGTGGCATGAAAGGGAAACACTTCCATCGACCCGGCCGGCCCCCTGAGCTTCAATGTGCCGCTCTGTGAATCATCAGAGCCACGTTTCGAGACCGATAGACGGACCTTTCCTGGCCACTCAGCAGAGCACTGATAGGACAATTTACATGGAAGGACAAGGGACATTTCTCACTGTCCATTAGGATCCCTAGGGGCGCCTGGCGCATGGGTCATTAAAGGCTCCTTTACAACAAGGGGCTTGTAAATGGAGGGTCTCCTGCTGGCTAGGTAGGAGGAGAATTAGTCATGTGCTATAAATACAAGGGTGTGTTTAAGCATGGTGGGGTATTACTGTTTATGTTCGGTCGAGCCGGGTTGTTTTTATGTACAATGTCATATTACATCAAGTTGAAGAACATTGCCAATGCTATAGAGATGAATCCCTCTGTTGGCATTTGTGGTCCTGTAAAATATATAATAGATGGATTGCCATGAAATTTGATACAGACATTTACGGTCCCGAGAGGATTGATTGGATAAGTATAAAAACTTCAAAAACTTCATTTATGTCTACTTTTTTAAAAATATCTACTTTGGATGGATTTGCAGGAGATTTGGTGCAGGGACTGATGACTTTGGTACTTCTCCAAGAAACTGGCAGTTTTGCTTTTGACTGAAATATGCTTGAAACATTTGTGTTCAGGGTGAACTGTAGCTCAACTTTGGTGATTCTCTGACTCAGGGTTCCCACACCTTTTTCATGAACACATTCAAGCACTTTTCAAGCACCTTCAAGCACCAGTGTTTCCATTTTTCCAGCACCTTTAAATAGGTAGCCTACTAGTTGTGTTTGCCATGATGGTCATGGGAAGCGCAGCGGTGCCACTGTATGGCATAATAATATGGGTCTAATTAGCATTATTTCATATGGTGGTAGATTGACTGTTTTGATTTTTAACTCATTGTGAATTGGCTTGTATTCTCAGCTTGTGAGCGGTGTATTGTGTAACTACCATAGTGCAATAACAGTGACCAACAGGTGTGGATAGTAGTCTACTGTTATTTCTCTGCAGAACACCAAGCGAGTATGATAACTGAGTTCTGCATGTAAAGGCATCGGATCAAGCGCGTAGCCGCTTAGGAAACATTTTTGTTTCCTCTTGGTTTATTGAGATAGACGTCACGCAAATTTCAAGCATTTTCAAGCACTTCACAAAAAATTCAAGCATTTTCACAACCTTGAAAACACTGAATTGAAATTCAAGCATTTTCAAGGAATTCAAGCACCCGTGGGAACCCTGTCTGACTTTTTAACTAGCGCTACTGGTGGCCAGCCAATAGTTCAGTTCAATGCAGCAATATTAATAAACTTTATTTGCATTAGCAGTAACTTAACACACCTTTTTCCACATGTAACAGACTAATATGTTGTTCACCTGTATTAAAATCACTTGTATTAACATATAATGTTTGTTTTTTGTTAGCCATTCAGTCATGAATCCTTCTGTTTTAAGAAAACCTTTGACTTATTTCCATTTCTTCATGGTAACATCAAGCCGTGGCCTCTGTGGGATCTGCATATTCACTGCAGCAATATTAGGTTTTGCCAGGTCCACCAGTCCAGCCGATGCATTTAAAGCCCGGCTGTGCGTCACAGGGCCGCACACATTTACGTCAGTATGAAAATAATCCAGCACTTGTGTTTTTTTTTGTCTCCATGGCTGCAACAATTTTAGCCCTAAATTGCTTCAGTGGTTTTTCAGAGTTTTCCAAACACACATGATATTCATCTTCAGAATAATATCAGATCGAGCTTCAGTTCTTTTTACCTCATGATCTGACACTGAAGCATGGATGTTCAAATCTAATGATGGATTTAGGGTCCGTCTTAAAAGTTCATGAAGAATGACCGGTAAGGCTTTCCAATCTTTGTCAGGGAGCATTCCAACTTTATTTCATCTGGACTTCTTATCATCATGTGCTTGTATTTTTCTTTGGTATTTGTTTTCTCTGCTGTCTATGGAAAGCACTTTGTGCTCCTAGCTGCATAAATACAATTATTATTATTATTACATTAGCCCATTGTAGTCACTTTTTTGTCAGTGACTGTTATGTCCGGCCTAGGAAGAACCAAACATAAGAAAAGGACGCTCCCCTCTTTCCCCACTTCCGAGAATGACCAAGGTCACAGAGCTGCAGTCCAACAAAAGATCATTTATTCAAATATTATTGTCATTATTATTATTTCAAAAGTGGCCAATCAGCAGAGGCCCAAAGAGGACCAAGTGGCATGGCCCAAAACAACAAACAAAACAATCTGACCTAAAGACCAACTTACCTAACCAAAACAAAAAAACGAAAATACAGGTTTCTAACCTGCCTCCCTATGAAATAAACAGGAGAAAAAAGAGAAGACAATGAGTGTCTCCAGCGGCGGCCATTTATAGCAGATCCACCAGTCCATTAACCAATGGGCAGGCAGCACCTGGAGAGAGGGACCCTAAGGTGGTAGCACCACCCTTAGGCAGGGAGGAACAATGGCACAAAAATAACACATACTAAATTATGACCCTGGGTCATAACAGTGACACTTCAGATCAACTTTGTTTATATCTGATCTTTCTCCCATCACAAACTCCAGTCTTTAAAGAGTCCTGGGATTATTTCCACCAATCAAATCCAACCAGACCATAAATATAATACCAATTCATGCTTGGTACATTCTCAAACTTTCTTTGTGCCGTCGACTCTGGGCTGAGGTACGCTGAGACATTTTGTATATTGTTGCAGATCCGACTGCATGATGAAAATGTTGCTTCTCCTCGAACCGATGCCCGCATCCATAATTCAGGAAACCAAGGGAGACCTGCTCTAGGCCTAGGGCACTTTTTATTGAACCCAGACGACCTTTTCTCTGCATCATTTGCTTCCCCTTTTAAACCGCACGATTCTTTCTACTGTATACATTTATATTTCATTTTCCTTTATTGCAGCTGCAACTCTGTGAAGTAGAAGGCCGTACCAATCGTCCTCATGGCACCATGTGATGCACGGGGGGGGGGGATGGAGGAGACTGTTCCGCTGGGTTCACCGGAAGCTGCGAGCCACATAGTGCACGCCTCAAAAGAGGAGAAGATTAACAGCGAGAGATAAAAAAGAAAGAGAGAGAGACGGCTCTGAGAGAGTGCGTGGACCGTGGAAATGAGATGCTGATGCTCTGGTAGCTCGTTTGTCACTGTTCTCTTTTGCAGGGAAAGCCTGTGTAAAGTATTCATGGGCTCCCTTTTGACTTTACATTTTTTTTTTCCTTTCCGCATTAGATCACTATTTACTCTTATTGAGCCCTCCACTGCAAAGAATCTTTCAGCGATGATGTGCCAAAGTGTGATATCGCGGCTGAACGTCTGCTGAGGCGTACCCAAATGACTGTTCCCCTGCCAGTTTTAACACTGGCTGTGTCATACGAGTGGGAAAGCAAGGTGGGATAGATATAGACGTGATTAAAAATTAAGTCAGAAATCAATTCCGCCATAAATAATTCAGTAGACCGGCGGAGGCACAGATTAAAAGCATACAAAATGATTAAAGGAAGAATGAAATTGTGGATACAAGCGATGGAAATTAGTCTTAGAGACAAGGTAAGGATAGACGTCTCATCAGGATCCCTCCGGGTACAGGGATGATGTATCTCATCCGTCTTGGGAATGTGTCCGGATCCTCCAGGAGGAGCTGAGAAGAGAGACGTTTGGACTTGGACGTCGGCGGCGGCAGAAGCATGATCTATCTATCGGAGCAGGAAAACATGCTCACGCATTTCTTTCCTAATTAGATTGAATATAATTTGGACCAGGGTTAGTTGGACGGGTTGCTTAATCCTACCACTGACCCTTTGCTACTGCGAACCTCTGAGAGTCCAGCTGAAATTAAATTGCATATTTCCGTCCGCCACAGCAAAAAATATCGGTTCGGTAAATCACTTAGCCTCTGTTCTTTGAGGGAATAGGAGGGATTCATGTATTTTGTTTCCGTTTCATTAATGATGGACCCTTGTTCTGCATTATTTCAGCATATTACCATCCCTCTATAGGCCTAAAGATGGAGACCATATTTCAATGCATCTTGCATTAAGCAGTAATGTCAGCCAAGAGTGAAGGTTCTTTACCCACATAGAAAATTCAACAACGTTGATTTCGCCAATGCTGCTCAACTTCCACACCCATTCCAGATACGTCCACGCATCTCTGGCCCCACTTCAGAAACATGGTGGTATAACAACTCATCAGAGATGTATAGTAACGAAGTGGAACTACTTAAGTACTGTACTTAAGTACTAAAATGCAGTATCTGTACTTTTTTGGAGTATTATTTTTTCCCCCAACTTCCACTTTTACTGCACTACATATTTTTGATGAATTTAATACTTTTACTCCGATACATTTTTCATGTGCTGAGTCGTTACTCGTTACTATTGTAGCGTCCAGCCGGACACGTGATGAATGACGAGGCGATATTGAACAAACTGCATTTATTGCTGAACGGTTTGGTTCCAGGACTCGGTGACTGTCGGCCGGAACCACGCCAAAAAACCAACTGAACAGTCCCGGTCTCACATCAACCTCGCTCATACGCCGTACGTCATACACCTGACGCACCCAGGTGCGCTCTCTCACCTGCTGCCCCGCCCCCTCGCTCTCGCATTCATTCAGACGCATTCACAGACCATGGGAAATCACAGAACTCTACCATGAACATTGTAACACTGTAACATTAGAAGTTGTGCCTTAATAAATATTTGAAATAATATAAACAACAGTACTTGTACTTTTACTTGTACTTTTACTTTCAGTACTTGAGTAGAAATTTTTTACATACTTCTACTTGCAATATTTAAGTACAAAACATTTTGAATACTTTAGTACTTTTACTTAAGTATGGTGTTTAAAGAACACTTCAACTTCTACTCAAGTCAGTTTTTTGATATAGCACTTGTACTTCTACTCCACTCCATTACTCCAGTACTTTGTACATCTCTGCAAGTCATCCCTTGACCCAGCATGGCCAGTGTTAATCTTGAAGTATTCTCACATCATACAACTCCCACTGGTTTATAATGAACTAACCCATGTGGGATCTGGTCATCTGTCCTCGATCTTTTAGTTGGGTTTTAGGTGAGGGTGAACTCTGTGTGCACCACACCCTCACATGGAGGCTCCACGGCTTTCCACCATGCATTTCAGAGGAGACCTGTAACAGTATGTCCCTGATTCAACCTGTTCATCTGTTGTAAATCACATTTTCAGTCATCGGAAAATTCAACAGAAAGCGAAAAATCCTCAAAATAAAAACAATAAATCCTCATTATTCCATTATATCAAACTCCCATGATCGTAAAAGACAACAAAGAAGTTCAGGTTTAATTCCTCCGAGCGTTATTGCGAAACACGTTAATCCGATATTGTCTGGCCTTAATTGTGCATTAAGCTCCTCTTTGCAATCACAGATCTGCTTCCCGACATCGTCCTCTCGATCACCTGCTCCCCGTAATCAAATTTATTCACTCATCACTCGAAGCTGAATAAAACATGAGGTCTATTTGCATCACTGAGGAAGGAGCGCAGAAAGCACGGCGTCTGCAGCCTCATCTTATAACAGACAAAAAAGTCAGAGGCCTTCGATATCTTCATCTCCACAAAATCCCCTTTGGTTCAAGTCGAGGTTGCACACTTTGGCAGCGGCATAAAAAATGGCATCCAGCAGAACTGCTTCCATCGGATCTTGGCTCTACCCTTCTTGGCAATTCAGCCACAGTCTGTGCTTTGGAGATATGCAGACTTTGCGATATGCCTCTGCTTAGTGTCGAGGATAGAGAGATCTGAAGTTCTGCCACGTTGCACAAAGTGGAGTTATTTGTTTTGGTCTTTAAAGGAAAAGGAGGATCTTCTTAGTAACACAAAGGAGTGACAGACAGAACGACAGTGAAATATTTAGATCAGAACTGTTCATGACAAATCAATTAAAGGCTAAATCACTTCTTCAGTGGGTTTCCTGAATATAATACAGAAGCTCCTGTATATGAGAGCAGATGGAAGGAAATGTAAAGAAAGAAGCATGCACGCTATCTGTTGAGCTTCTCCATCCTTTCCACATTTAGTCCCTCAGACCGACCGTTTGGCAGCCCCCTCAAGACGAAAAAAGAAGAAATCCTTTAATGTCTAAAATGAGGTCATCCATACAATGTCTGTCTCTGGCGTCCAGTGTTTTTCACACTTTTGCCTGCGGAGCAGCTTCTTGTCTAAGCTCTCTGATAAAACCCGGGTATAAACCCCGACAACGAAGATGAATGTATCCCACAGCCGCTCTCGGCCTATCAGTCGTGAGCACAGACAAGGACTGGGCGGGGGGGGCTTGGGAAACATGTCGACCTCCCTTCACAGGCGGAATTAAAGCTGGAAAGGTTTGCGGCAAGGATAAAAGAGAATCGACGGAGATCGGAAAGAGGCTAATGCTAATTTATTTTTCTTTTTTGGAAGGACAGTTTTTATGGCGCGGCCTCAAGCGCTCCTATGGATTTTTATATAACAGAGGTGTTCACAGACACACACACTGTGATGTAGGGGCGTTTAAATGGCTGACCACAATCAGCTGACCAGTCCAAAATGACTGAGCATATTGGTTTTAAAGGTCTAGTGTATCAGATTGGGGGGCGGGGTTTCTTTTCGGAATATGGAATATATTCTCATCAACTACCTGTACAGTAGCCAGGAACGGACAAACTAGACACGAGTCTTCCCGTAAACGTCTTTCTGTTTTTTGATTATCTTGCGGGACGTGGGGCTCCAGTTTCCCAAAAGTTGAATTTGGTTCAACTTCTCTCCCGGACGCCGTTTTTTTGTGCCAACATCTGTTTTGCAGGCTGCCGGTGAGGAAACGCACGAGTCAGTGTTGTAAAAATCTTTAATCTTTAGTCACCCCTGACAGTCCAATTGACGAGGCCGCCGTTACCTGTTGCAGCTAGTAGCATACACTATGTGCAGAAGTTCTGTGATGTACAGTGGTCCCTCGTTTATCGCGGGGGATACGTTCTAAAAATAACGCGCAATAAACAAAATCTGCAAAGTAAGTTTTACAATTATTCTACATGTTTTAAGGCCGTAAAACCCCTAACCACACACTTTTATACACTTTTCTCAGACAGGCATTAACATTTTCTCACATTTCTCTCTTATTTAAACTCTCTCAAAGTTCAAACTTTCGCAGATTTAACAAAAATAAGTACGTATACCGTATTTCACACTTCCTCTTTGTCCTGGTGCAGCTCCGCTGTATAACGGCTTTTTCCTCCTTGGTGCAGGTGTTTTTTTTTCCGAGTGCAGAACATACAACGCATTTTGTACAGTACTCCCTTAGCCAATCAGGACGCAGAACACAATGCGCGTTCATGCTGTTACAGTACGCTGTAAAAAAAAGCATGAAAAATGACACTAAAAAAAATCCGCGAAACAGCGAGACCGCGAAAAGTGAACCGCGATATAGCGAGGGACGACTGTGTCCTAGAATCCGCTCTAGTTGTATTCCTTATGTTTCCAGACGTTTGAGAAATTGCCTATTTTTAACTCTCCTACAGATGCTTTATATAAAACCATGCCGTCCCTATATGTGGTGTTTATACACCTTGAATCCAATCACTTGTTAACTAAAGGGCAAACACCTTGACACCCATCCCAGCTTCAGAAATCCCAGCTTCAGAAATGCGGCGGTTTTATTAGCAAACCCACATCACGTTACACTCCCGGGTTTGATGCGTGGTGTCTGAGGCATCAAGTTATCCACGTGAAACTAAATATGTTGAACCAAAACAAAATCAGCTGATGTGACCAGAATGTGGTCAGGGTTTGGTCAGGAGATAGGTTCAGGGAAAGATCGTGGTTTGGGGGTTAATAAGGTTTTTAAGGTTTAGGGATCTTTGTCATTGACCCGGAGCTAATATGAGTGTTTTCAGTGTAAAACTGTTGATATCGACTGAGCAGTTGTCTTTGGAAACACGAGGACAAGTTTCATTTGATGTGTGTTGGACACGTCTGTCGTCCCAGGAAGAATGACCATTAACGACGTCCATGGAACCTTTTTTGAACTGCAATCGCCGTCGACTTTTATTTACCATGAATTCTTTCTGTTACCGAATCATAATTCCAGGTGATTTTTTTCCCCCCGTTTCTATAAAATCTGAGTCTTCAATAGGAAGCCATAAACAGTACAATGAGATAAACAGTCAAATGTAAGTGGCACCGTCTTATGAGACTACTTAACATTCGGCTATACCGCCAGTGCATGTGACAGGATTAAGCTTTGGCTATATAACTTTAATTTAATGCTTGGATGAATTAAAAATAAAGCAGCACATCCCATATACATCCATGACTTAGATTCTCAGAGAAAAAAAAATGCAACATGTCTGAAAATAACCTGCAGCCTAATTACATCTGAAATCAAAGTGGAGATGAAAATGAATTTAAAATAAGCGGAAATTACATAATCATAATGCTCTGGGTTTGTCTTGTGGATTTCTTTATTTGATGATGAGAAATGGAACGTTTGCACAGCAGAGAAAGTGTTGTTCTGCAGTGTGAGTGAAGTTATTGATCCAGTTTTTTCACACGGCCTTTGTTGAATGGAAATTGAAAATACAGACATCTGTTTTAACATGAAACGGCAAACGCACAAAGTAAGCACCGCACATGACATGTAGACTACAGAGCGATGAGCGTGTGAGCAGGGGAAGGAAGAAAAAAAAAGGGCTGAGGAGACTACCCCCCTCCTTGAGGATGAAAGCCCAGGAAGGCTCGGAGGGGAAGTGGATGGGAGTGCGGTGAAATCCTATTTCAGCAGCCTGAGGGGAGCCGTGGCACCGAGGCTCCTCCAGCGGGGCCCCTCCGTCAAAGCCTGCTCGGCGAGAGGAACGGGGGACATGTGAATTGTAGTAAGTGCAGAGGCAGACATGAGCAGAGATGAAAGAGTGAGGGTGACTCTCAGCTTCTTTGCTGGATTACACTGAGGAGAGGAGCAGCACTGTCTTCGGCATGTTAATAAGACCGCTTAAACAAGGACAGTGTTGCAGAGATGTATGAAATGACTGACTTTGTTTGTATTTGTTGTAATGCCACTTTGTACGGTGGCCGGGAACCCTCAATGCTGCAAATAAAAGAAACGCTGCAAACAAAAAGAAACAGCGCTGCGAATAAAAAGAAACGTCGCTATCTACAGTTTAAAATCTAGTGCCCGACTACATCAGTTTGTACATCGTACATCGTATAAACTGACACCTGATCTAATAAATGAGATCAGATGTCTAACTTATTTTTTCAAGTGAATGCAATACACTTCTGTACTTCTTCTTCTTCTCGCTCACATAAAATAATACCGGCAATAATAGTCCCCGGTAATTCACTTCCGTTGTGAAGTTTCTTTTATTTGCAGCGGCGTTTCTTTTATTTGCAGCGCTGTTTCTCTTATTTGCAGTGGCGTTTCTTTTTTATTTGCAGCACTGTTTCTTTTTGTTTGCAGCGTTTCTTTTTTATTTGCAGCGCTGTTTCTTTTTGTTTGCAGCGTTTCTTTTTTATTTGCAGCGCTGTTTCTTTTTGTTTGCAGCGTTTCTTTTTTATTTGCAGCACTGTTTCTTTTTGTTTGCAGCGTTTCTTTTTTATTTGCAGCGCTGTTTCTTTTTGTTTGCAGCGTTTCTTTTTTATTTGCAGCGCTGTTTCTTTTTGTTTGCAGCGTTTCTTTTATTTGCAGCGCTGTTTCTTTTTGTTTGCAGCGTTTCTTTTATTTGCAGCGCTGTTTCTTTTTGTTTGTAGCGTTTCTTTTATTTGCAGCATTGAGGGTTCCCGGCCACCGTAACTTTGGGGTGCCGGTTAATAATTTTAATAAGCGTATTTCAACACACAACAGAGAAAAGTCCGGTCTGTATTTTTTCCTTTCGGCAAATCGGCAGATTATAGAACAAGTAGTTCTGACCGAGCAATCTGACCGGTCAGCTAGACATTTAGAATGTGCTCAAAACAGCTCCTCACTGAAAATATCACTTCCTCACGTCACAACCTGAAAGTATATAACAAGTAAACAAATATGAATAAGTCCACTTTCAATGAAGTAATATATCTGAATTTTAAATGTCATCTTTCTTTAATGGATATTCTGTATTTTATGGAGCTGTTGTTAATACAGCAGGTCGGAGATCAGACAGAAAAGACGGTCGACTGATATGGACTGAAGCTGAATATTTCATTAGACGGTAAATGGTCTGTACTTACTAATCTTCCGAGCACTAACCATTCATAAACTGATGAAGCAGTCTGGGGTTCAGTATCTTGCCCGAGGACATGTCGACATGCAGACGGAGCTGAAGATCGAACTGCTGATCATGTGATTATCAAACAACCCGCTCCACCTCTTAAACCACAGCCACAGCAACAAAATCATAAAAATCTTTTGGGCTTTACAACACTGTGGACTCGTGTGCAAATGTTTGGATCGCTTCCTCCATGTCCACTGACACAGTTGTACTAGCTTAGAAATACACAAAGCTCATGGATTTAGTAGCTAAGTCTGTCCATGGAAAAATGATCTTTGTTTTATGTGCAGCATTTATCCAGTTTGGAAACTCGGCCTACTAAACTGGCATCAATTACATACAGGAGTCTATGTGCTCCCTTACCGACTGTGCCGACTGTGTGCGTGACATAAAGAAAGTGAGTAAAGGAACTGGTTGTCAGGAAAGATGCATTTAAAGCACTGTCCAGCACTTCATACTCATTAATCCCAGGGTAGAGGGGGAACTTCATTGCCCATTCAGCGACTATCAGGCCCAGAGACGACATGTCAATGGCTCTGTTAAATGGCATACCCAGCATCACTTCTGGCGCCCTGTACCATATCAGGTTAGTGGACACTCCATGCCAAAGTCAATTAACATGACTTTCAGCGAGTGCTTATGGCTGCTCACGATCATGACATTACCTGGCTTCAGATCTGCGTGGAGAAATCCCATTGAGCTCAGGTAGGAAAACACTGTGGCCGGCTGATGAATTATTGGCGTTGCTCTATCGTGGGTTCCTTTGGCAATTTCCAGTCCAGTTCTTGGAAACTTTGGGGCCTACCGCATTGTCTTTTTTAAGGTTGCAGCATTTGGTTACAAAACCAAAGTCGCCCATCAGGGAGGGACTTCTGGAACTTGAGTCTAAAGTAAATAAGATACATTCATACGACAAAGAAACGCGGTCAGGCTTTGTCACATTGACAATACAGATACATATATTTTTAACTGAAAGTTTCCTGCTGTTATTATGTAGGGGGTCCTGGAGAGGAGGGTCCACAAGATTGTCAAACCTCGGATCCAGGAGGAGCAGTGTGGTTTTCGTCCTGGTCGTGAAACTGTGGACCAGCCCTATACCCTTAGCGCGGTCCTGGAGGGTGCATGGGAGTTCGCCCAACCAGTCTACATGTGCTTTGTGGACTTGGAGAAGGCGTTCGACCGTGTCCTTCGGGGAGCCCTGTGGGGGGTGGTGTGGGTGTACGGGGTTCCGGACCCACTAATACAGGCCATCTGGTCCCTGTACTCCCAAGTGCTGGAGCTTGGTCCACATTGCCAGCAGTAAGTCGGACTTGTTTCCAGTGGGAATTGGACTTTGCCAGGGCTGCCCTTTGTCACTGGTTCTGTTTATCTCCCTTAGAGATAGGGTGAGAAGCTCGGCCATCCGCGAGGAGCTCAGAGTAGAACCGCTGCATCAAGAGGAACCAGTTGAGGTGGCTCGGGCATCTCGTGAGGATGCCTCCTGGACGTCTCCCTGGTATCTAGTCTATATATGGTAGACTATTGTCATCTTTGCAGAACACTGTACATACAGTTCACAGACATTTCTTTTCAATCGAAATGTTTCATTCTTCTTATCCATGTCTATGAACGGTCCATCACTAAAAGGCACTCAATAACGCCCAATAACCAACCTATGCTACTGTCATAACGATGATATTTTCTGAGGTGAACTCAGAAAGTCTTTCAAACAGTGGATGTAGGCTTTAAATAGAAGTGTGGACGCCGCCCCTCAGCTGTTTGGTGTAGGTAGATTTAGATAAAAATAAATGATCTGAAAGAACTGAAGTGTTTTGACATAATCCATCCATCCTTCTCCTCTTATCCAGGGTTGGAACGTGGTGGCAGCAGGTTTAGCAGGGGGTTCCAGACGTCCTTCTCTCCAGCAACACATTCCAGCTCCTCCGGGGGGATCGTGAGGCGCTCCCGGACTAGATGGGCTACCTCCAGCGAGTTCTGGGTCTGCCCCGGGGTTTCCTCTCAGTTGGATGTCCAGGGGAAGGCCCCCAGTAGATATGAGTGCTTCTAAAACTGAAGTTTATATTCACAGCCGGTCTGTTACCTGTAGGTCTTTGTGCCTTACATCGACTTTAGTACTGCCAAAGTATGTATTAATACAACAAATAAATGTTTGCTAATCAATGTTCAAAGAGCTTTCCATACTGTATAACTATTACAAGCTAAAGAATAGAGATCACATACTGTATGTTAATAGCCACTGTAAAGATGACACATTGGATCACTCATTGTGGTTCCACAGAAATAAAGCAGCAGAATAATTCCGCCGACGAGATGTTTAGTTCATTTTCAAGCTGAGGGATGTTTTGGTGTTTTTCGGACGCGTCAAACAAACGAGAGAAATTATTTTCGTCGCACCTATTGTCGTCAAAGTCCAGTTCAAGGTCTGATTTTTCACTGAAACATTTTATTTCTGCAAATGACCTGATGCTTTTTTATGTGTGTGTGTTCAAGAGCTTCCTACGTTAATCAGAAAACATCTTTTGACTGACATTCTGGCTCAAACTCTCTTTAGTCTATCTATCACTGACCTGAATTTTATAATAAAATTTTTTTTAAAAATTAAATACAGAATTTAAAAAAAGCTTCAGGTGTCTGGTTGGAGTTGTTTCATAAAGCTTCAGGTTCAGGTAGCAGAACTCCAGTCTGCATTACACACAGGACATGTGCTGCGTTATCTTAACAGCTTTTTAATGACTATAATTCAAAGTGTCCTGACGGTACATGAAATGGAGTCGCTATAATGAACACTGAAGTGGCTGAAAAATGCTCACACTGTACAGTAAACCGAACGATTGTAGAGGCATGTAGAAATGCACGCCATGTAGAAATGCATGCCTATGATTGACAGTGTAGGATAACCAATGACAGTACAGGATATGAGGCTTCATATTGGGAGTTAAAGGTGCTCTGTGGAGTTTCAGAGTTATGTTTCCTGTCTCGTAAAACATCTTTAATATTATGAATCCTGCATTCTTTACATCCATGTTTACTTCCTAACAGACTTCTTCTTCACTGACGTTGTTGCTGTATATTTGGTGTGCTACTGCCACCTGTGGAACCTTTAAGGAAATGATCTTTTTCGGCTCGGTACCATGAAGGCAACATTTTTTAGTGATATTCACAGCAATACAAACAAAAACCCTCAATAGTAGTGTCATTTTTCACCACCCTTGTGTCAGGATGGTATCTAGAAATGTCGACTATCTACGTGTCTGGATACCCGGTTTTCGAAAAAGGAGTAAAGAGAAGATGATGTCAGATCCAACGATGGAAGAAAACAACAAGAGTTCATTAAGTGGCACCGACAAAACGTCAATATTCACCCACATCACGTTACAGCATCCATGAAAACAATCAGCTCGGTTTCTCACTCTATCATGATCTCTTTCGAAGGATGACAGTGGAGACGGACGCAGAGATTGAATTACGCTCTGTGGCTTTGGGTCTGATTTCTGGCTCAGTCGAATGCCGGCAGGCCAAAGAGCTGCGGCTCAAACTCCTCCATGCTCCTGAGTCGCAGTGTGGCCTCCTGGGTTAGGCTCGGGTCCATGTTTTCATCGGGAATCATCACCACCTGCATCCCTGCAGCCAGCGCCGCCTTCACACCGTTGGGAGCGTCTTCAAACACCAGGCACTGAGCAAGGACAGAGGAGAGGAAAACAAAAAGATATTATCCTATAAGCCTATTAGGTCTACAGGATTTCACCCCTGCAGACGCGGCAGAGCTGAGACCAAAGACAAACACAGGAAAATGGGAAACAGGAACGCTGTTCTCGTTTATAACTTGATATTCCTCTGAGGAGTTCCGAAAATATCCATTTAATCTATGATTTGAAGACGCGTGACCCCTGTAGCCCCACTTCATTGGCTTTGTTGATATTTTTATTCACCGAGGATGATCTGATCGGCGTCGCTCTGCATATCAATAAAAGCCACACCTGCAGAGTGGAATATAATCCAGATTAATGTAAAAACAGTGCTCGGTCTTTGTCACTGAGTCAGAGAGATGATGACCAGTGGAAGGTGGGGGTGCTCAGCGACTATCAGGTGTTGTATAAGAATAAAAACATAACATATATACTGCAAAAATGAAAATGAGTCATTCATGTTCATGAGCACACTCAAATCATACGACTACTGTATAGTGTGCAGTACGCAAACCAGCTGCATTTTCCGCTCTGTGATCTGTGACACTGGGAGACGAAAAAGCCCATTACTGTAATCGCAAACAAAAGGTTGAGCAACGAGAATGCTAATGAGGTGTGTAAGCTACGTGATCTCCAGGTAAAACAACTTTAAAGAACTCTGTGAGAGAAGCGCCATCTCCTGGTCATACCCTGTAATCACATAAATGGGTGGAGTTACAGTAAAAAATAGACACGCCCATGAGAAGGAGGGGGGTCACTCCGGTCACGGAACTCGGCATTAAGCTGGCGTTCAGCTTGAACGGGAACTTTTAAGTTGCTACTACTGTATATGTGACAAGATGGTTGTTGATCTTCCAAAAAGGTTGGGGCGTTGCTATCAGAAGTTTCAGAAGAACTTTCAAGTGTTCCTAGATAATGAAAATATCCAGAAGACACAAATCAGTTTCTACTACCACGATACAGTATGCAGGCCAATACCAGCCGAGAGTTTCCATAGAAAAGCCTGCTGAACTGAAGGTGTAAAACGGTTAGTCTTCATCCTTGAAATCTTTCTCATGTAAAACCAAAAAATACAGTTTGAAGTTTGAAGCGAGAATAAATCTCACCTTCGGGTCGCTTGTCCAAGTTTTTGACTGCAGCATCGTCTTTGCATCAAGTCAAGCTGTAATGGGTTTATTACTGCCCCCTAGAGGCTGAAGGTCTTAATGTTTCTTAAAACTGGTTTCAAACTGTATGTTTGGCTTTTACAGTAGAAAAGACTTGTAATAAAAAGAACAGGCTATAGACGTTTCTCTGAACCTTTCTAAGGGAACCATCCTCCCACACTGTGGATGGAACTCCAGTAGGAGTCCAGAGTCTAGGTCGTAGTAATCTCTATAAACCTGTGGGCAAAAGATTTTGGCACTGGGAGCTTTCCGGTTTCTGTTTGAAGTCTGACTACAACTTTGGTTGCAACATTCCGTGTGGAAAGCAAAAGAAATGGAAGACATTGGCCAAGAAGCGATCTTGAAGGATCTTTATTTATATGTAGGTATCTGTTCATCTCGTCATTCTCGCATATCAAGTTGCTGATCTGACTGCAGTAAGTCTTTCTGTTCTACTGTTCTGTAAAAAGGGTATAGATCAGTGTTAATGCCATTGTGAAAAACAAATTCCTTGAAAGGTTTTGACCTGTTGCTGACTAAAACTACGAAAGATGAGTAAAATGTGGCTAGAACAACAAGTTGCCGTATATAGAATAGAATAGAAAAAATAGAATAAATGTGTATTTCATGACATCGTACAGGTTTGATTTCCTCTGTTCCCGTCTGAGTCTGTTATTCAGGCGGTGTTAAATTTGATGTGTTGTCAGACTCTTCTATAATCAAGTGTTATTTTCTTCCATCTAGTGCGTGATCTTCCTCCATTTGCTTTCACGTCCGTCCTGACCCCAGGAACGCTGCAACATGTGGAATTATCCAACAGCATTATTTGTTTCCAACAAAAAGAAAAATCTTGTATGCTGGATTGGACGTAAAGAGAAGAAGTGAGTGAAAGCTGAAGTAAAATACTGTGTGTTATCACTTCTGTCAGTATAAACAGTACTGTGCTACTTCTAACTGTGGATGAGTGTTTCCTGCCTTGTTATACTGGAACACAGTCAACTCAGGTGTGATGTCATTCCCTGCAGTGACTTTCAAAGTAAATGGAACACACTTAGAGGCTTTACAACATGCTGTTACCCACAAATAAGAATATTTATCAAAGTACTACACACTCCTGAAAAAGAGGCAGAAGAATGGGTAGAGGTACAGTGATGTCTTTATTCGTGTATTCATGGGTTTGTCTTTTAATTATAAGATAGTATGAGCAGAACTTGTTGCTTTTACCACAGGAAGGTAAGATTCATCATCTTGGAAGTCAGAGAAAACAGCCATTCTGTTTAAATCCAGTCTAAAAAAGTCTTCAGAAATGGATGTTATTCGTGACGCACAACTCGCCGCGACATGCCAAGCTGAGCTACAATCTGAAATACATGGAGACTAATTGGCATTTCAAACACTCATCTGTGCACACGTTCGACGAGAACATTCCAACAGCTGCAGTAAATTAATACGACTGAACCCTTCGCCAGGAGGTTAATCAGTTTTCGGTATCCAATAATCACATTGACGAGTGTGCCGGCAGGAAGAGGGAAGACGAGTACTCGGAGGGTTTAGAAGGAACGGTTAACACAGGTTAACAAGACTTTGAGCTGGAGACAGAAGCACGGACATGGAGTGTACTCAAACAGCTAAACGTGGACATATCGTTCTCAAATAATCTGAATCCACATGCACAGATTAGGTTGCAGTAAAATGACGTACTGTTGACGTACTCATTTTCTTTTGCCGCTCTGCACGACAGACGGTAACAAGTCTGTTGGTAGTGTTGGAGAGAGGAGGATTTTAAAGGTAGACAGGCGACAGGGAACAACAGACAAGAAGAGTCTGGATTGCCGAGTGAACGGGTGGCTAGTAATCTAGAGTTGCACGATACCCACGGTATACACGGTACCCTGCGGTGCCAAATCATAATGGTCGCTACTATACTAGAAATTTTACACGACGGTACTACCGTGGGTTACTATACTACCGGTGCCAGGCAACACTAATTTTGCTTAAAAAACAAACGTCGTTGTTTCAAACGAACTTGTACAAATACATTGCAGTATCGCGATAATACCCGGAACCACGATACTTTGTCTTGTATAGTATCGTGGTTACTCATTTTAGTATCGTGACAACTCTACAGTAATCTAGTCTTGAGATGACCACAGCTTGTGTCAGGAGTTAGGTAGCAAGTCCAGTTAAAATTAAGTAACGAGAGTATGTGGCAACACGTCAGGTGGCATCTGTAAGTGAAGCCTGATGGGGTAGGCGGTTGTAGGTGGAGCAGGAAGGCAAGCGGGAGCTAATCTATTTGTAGTTTTTAAACAGCAGTTTGAGAATGAATGAAATCAATGGATTTATCACATTTCATTAACGTGAATTAAAACATTCACTGCAGACTTAGAACACAGAAGCAGGAAATACGTCACAGCCTGTAAGGTTACACCGGATCTGAAGTTTGTCACTTCAGATTAATCTGAGAAGCAACACTTGCTCCATCAGCTGAAAAAAAAGGTGAAATTTGTTAGTAATCTATGTAATATATTTCACGAGGACACCAGGAGAAGTGTTACATTATTCAGAACAGCTACATTATAAATGTGCGCAATATACTAAATACTAAAAGCCGTAAAAAAAAAAAAAAGTCACTCCAGGCCTTGTATAATATTCTTAATATATATTTCTGATCTAACATATGCCTGAGGATTTACTGTGGAACATAGATTTTTGGTTTTAGCGAAAACATATGTTTCATCGTTATAGGAAGTTTCATATCTCATATCTCAAGATTAAAGGTGTCGTATATAAGATTCTGAGGCACTGCCCAGGCTGAAGGAGGCAGGAAGACCATTTCCTGGACAAAAAACACTGTTTGTTGCTAAGTACCTCAGTGAAGTGTCCTTGACTCTGAATCGCACTGAGGAGGAGGGAGTTCATTGCTTCAATCAAAAGGCCTTTGGGACCAAATAAAGGAGGGTTGTGTAAATAATCTCTTAAGAATACTATTACAAGTGGAGAGAAATAAGAAATAAGAAAGACATTCATGCATGTGCATGTTGAGTAAAACACATAAGAACAGTGTGACAGAGGTTAGGGTATCTATAGGATTAAAGTAGGGAGTGTAAAGTAGGAATCACCGAAAGCTCTACATACTAATGTGACCCTGCATTAAGATCTCATTAATGAATTGGCTGTGAGGAGATTCACAGTGTTGCTGAGGAAGTTTAGTTGATTTGCTCAGCATTACTGGCTGTTGATGGGAGTTTAAATGCTCTGCTGCAATTATCCCTCTTCCTACAGAAACCACCAATCAAATGTCAAGTTGAAGATGAGCCGAGGGGTGTGTGTGTGTACACAGGAACATATTTTTTAGGATGTGTGCATGCGTGCGACAGCAGGTTGTGGGTGTTAACCATCTGGGTCCACAACCTGGAGCTGGATTTTCCAACTTAACGCCAACGTGTACATATACTGCATGTCTATGGGCCAGTTAAGTATCACCTCAAACTGGAAAACCTGTTTCTTATGGGTGTGTCTTTGTACGCAGAGTCACTGTCATGTTGAACCGGAAAAGAACGTTGAAGGCAATGGCCACAACCCCTGAAACCACCTTCACTTTTTGAAACGGACAATCAGCAGCGGTTCGAACTTCTCTTCTGAGAGACCTTTATTTTTCCACACTACTACATCCATCTTTGTGTGTAGAGAGGAATGCAACACCATCAATACAAGCGGGGAGAGATAAGAGTCTTAGCCTTTTCCCATTGGTACAATTCTAGATTAAGACCTAAAAGAGTTCTTGAAGAGATGTTGGGGAGGCAGTGGGAGCAGGTTTTTCAACCGACCTCCCAGTGTGGCCATTGGAAACACACAGAAACACTTAGGCAGGCAACACATCATGCAAACTAGTTTGTTTGAAGCATACTGAGGCCTTAGTTCTACATTATGTACAATTTGGTTTGAATACAATCTTTATCGAAAGAAAAAACCCTCACCATGCGGGGAAAAATATAAAATCCACACCATTTCTTTCCAATGTCGTACAAAGAACACGAGAAATCAAAGGCTGTGGATAGATCCTATATTTTATTCAACTTGAGATACCAGTGCTAAATCTGTTTAATTAAAAATTAATTACTACACTATTAAAAATTGATCCTTTATTTTAAATTAGCATTAATGTATGCCACAAATTGCCCTTTAACCTGAATTTGAAATGCACACTGTCATTTTTTTAATTAACCGCTCTGAAGAGTGAATTCGTTATTAGTTAGAAGACGGCTTCAACTTTGGGGCTGGAAACAGCACTTCAGTGTGAGTAAAGGAAACGGCCATACAATGAGTCTAAAGCTCTACAGAAGCTCGACCGAATGCTAAGTCTCAGAGAAAGTCTAAAGCACCTTTGTTCATCTCAGCTCTAATACCCAGGTAGAACAAAGAGGCTTCCTTGAGTGTCTCGAAACCCCAATTGACTTCTATGATGTCACTAAGCCTGAACTGGAGGATGTCGAACAATGACAGCGGAAATGCTGAGAGTACACAACGGAGGGCTCTTGCTAATTCCCCTGATTGGGAGCAATTAAAACTGGTAATTGGCCGATGAGCTCGCGAAATGACCCTTTAATCTGCTTCCAATGTGCTCGATTAAAATGAATGAAAACAGACACTGGTGCATTGCAGCGCACAGTAGATTGATGGCTCGGCTGGATTAGAGGTGAACAACGTGATGTGCCTTCAACCAAGTATGTGCCTGAACTGAGAGAAAACATAGATGCAACAATTTGAACTGCGGTACCACGGCCGTGTGCAGACGTGAAAAGCATTAGTCTGAGTAGAACTGCAAAACAAAAGGTCAAGCACAGTCCAGGCAGATATGAAAAAGGTGTAAATGCACCAGTTTCCCCAAGACACATATGCAGTTGTACAGGTTGTCTGGAGAAAATGCTTTTTGTTGAAGTAGACACTTCTTATCTAACCCGGGGCTTCTAGAACCTGAACTTTATATAACCTTGTCAATATTCATGGCAGTGCTGGAGCTAGTGCAAGCTGGTTGTTGGTCCAAAACAGTTTAGGACATGAAACCACTTTACAGTGTTTACTCTGGTGTGTACATTTGAATCTATGTAATCCTGTGTGATCTATTGAATGATTACTCAGTGTGTGTGTTTAATCCCATTTCTGCTGGGACTTTCCATCCAAATGTATCACAAATTTTAACCGAAGTAATTAAGCAAAAGAAATGTGCATGAATGTTCGATGTATGAATCCTACGGTGGCTGGGAACCCTCAATGCTGCAAATAAAAGAAACGCTGCAAACAAAAAGAAACAGCGCTGCAAATAAAAGAAACGCTGCTGCAAATAAAAGAAACGCTGCAAACAGAAAGAAACAGCGCTGCAAATAAAAGAAACGCTGCAAACAAAAAGAAACAGCGCTGCAAACAAAAGAAACGCTGCAAACAAAAAGAAACAACGCTGCAAATAAAAAAGAAACGCCGCTGCAAATAAAAAAGAAACGCTGCTGCAAATAAAAGAAACGCTGCAAACAAAAAGAAACAGCGCTGCAAATAAAAAAGAAACGCCGCTGCAAATAAGAGAAACAGCGCTGCAAAAAAAGAAACTTCACCACGGAAGTGAATTATCGGGGACTATTATTGCCGGTGCACCTGTAGTTTTTTATGTGTTCCCGGCTACCGTAGAATCTACCACCATTATGAGAACATTGGTTGGTCCACGAGACAAGCAACAGGACAATGTAATTAAAAGAGTGCTAGTCGAAGGTTACATTCATTCTGTGTGGAGCCATCATGGCTTTTGAATAATCTGTATGGGTCAGAGACTTCAGGCAATTCGGTGTGACCCCATCCAAAGGCAAAAATGTTTTCACCAAGCCAAGAGCCAAAAGCCTGCTATCATAGCCCCCATGCTGGCTCCATCCTCCTGTCTCCGCATCTCCCTCCAACAAGCTGATGTCTTTTGGTTTGTAATTTTAATGCAATGGATTGCACAGTTGGGATACCAGCTTTCAGACAGTCTGTGCTCGAAGGCATTGAGTGTTAAACTCCGCTGTACAAACAAAAGCTGACAAAAGCAGCTGTGTGAGTGGTGATTTCACACCCCGTCAATAAAGTAGGTGTGATTATTAGATTGCCTGCATTCAAAAAGTCGGATCTCAAATTACATCTTTAGATGAGACCACATTGAAAATCTCTGTTTTTTATGTAAACTTGGAAATAATCAGAAAGTTTTAGGCTTCAGAACAAAGTGAAAGAAGTCAAACTGTTCCCACCTGTCTCTGATTGGCCGGTATTGTTGCCTTCGTAGGTTCGAGTTGGTTGGGTTTAGGCATGAGGCGGACTGAGATTGGTCAAGTTGAGGGGAAGAATGTCAGCCAATCACAGGCAGAGTAGGGCGGGTCTTCACCAAATAATGACAGTGACGGAGAGAAAAATATAAAGGAGCACAAGCACGACTATTTACATGACACCAAACTTTAGCAATAAAACCTTTCATGTAAAACATCTGATAAAATGACTGCTTGACACAAGATTTAACCACCAAGAAACTGATCATAAATCTACTATATGTATATGTCAGGGTTCCCACACCTTTTTCATGAACAAATTCAAGCACTTTTCAAGCACCTTCAAGCACCAGTTTTTCCATTTTTCCAGCACAATAGGTAACCTACTAGTTGTGTTTGCCATGATGGTCATGGGAAGCGCAGCGGTGCCACTGTATGGCATAATAATATGGGTCTAATTAGCATTATTTCATATGGTGGTAGATTGACTGTTTTGATTTTTAACTAATTGTGATAAATTTCAAGCATTTTCAAGCACTTCACAAAAAATTCAAGCGTTTTCACAACCTTGAAAACACTGAATTGAAATTCAATTTTCAAGGAATTCAAGCACCCGTGGGAACCCTGATATGTGCAAAGAATTTCTCTGTCTATGCAGATACTTTTTCCTCATTGCAGATCTGGAAGCTCTTGCAGGGAATCATGAAAATAATAGAGTGAATTTAATAGAGTTTTAATGAAAAATCTTTAATATACAACTCATCTGCTGGGATTGAAGGAATAAAGAAGCTTGTTTCAAATAAAGGAGGAAGAGATGTGCCACTTGTTTCACACTCATTCACTGTCACTGTGTTACGGTGCACAGTATGTAAATGGAGCTGAACTTTCTCTCCTGTCTTTACTCCCGCTGCCCTCCTCAGGCCTCCACCCAAACACATGCACGGTTCATCAAAGCCAAAAGAATCTGGATCCAGTGTACCTGAGTCAGTGCTGCTGAATGAGACTAGACAAAAGGGGAGGTGGGGTGAGGCCATACACACATCTTGACTATTGTCTCAAGCACAATTGGGTCCCTAACACAAACACACACACACACACATACAGTGAACCTCTTTAGAGGAGTGTGTTGTGGCCAGATGACAGCAGCCGATGCCTGCGTGCTGTGATTTGGAGAAGATCCAGGCCTTGTTTGGCTGCAGACTGTGCTGTGCTGGCTGTGGACGGCATTTCAATAAGAACACCTCTACAAAAAGGCGCTGGCCGTGAGATAAAGTCCCTCACGCAAGTTTAGAATTAAGGGGCCGAAACAATCGACGGTTTTCCACTGAAATTGGAAACCTCCTCAAAGAAGGAGGTCTTGCCCGGGCCAGAGCACGATAAACAAAAATTGAGGCTCCGTCACAAATAAAGAAGGTTAAATCTGAATTTTATTTGGTCCCAGGAGATTTTGGAATGTTGTGAGTAGGGCTGCATCTAACGATTATTTTTGTATCGATTAATCTAATGATTATTTTTTTCGATTAGTCGATTAATCTAACGATTATTTTTGTATCGATTAATCTAATGATTATTTTTTTCGATTAGTCGATTAATCTAACGATTATTTTTGTATCGATTAATCTAATGATTATTTTTTTTCGATTAGTCGATTAATCGAACGATTATTTTTTTGTTAAATTATTTGAATGAACATTTTATCACAGCAGGGCACTTGTTTGATTTTTCTAACAGTAACAGTTTTAAAAGCACCGCTTTATCTGATGAACCTTCTGTTGTAAGCCGTCTCCCTGTTGATTGTTCTTTTCATTTCCAACCTGTGTCTATTTCTCTCAACCAGCTACCTTCAATCCTTAACTCCTGTTTATCACCGTGCTCTGAGGTTTATCACTGGTTGTAACTGCCTCACCGACCTCTGTGAACTATATGCAAAAGCTGGCATGCCTTCCCTCGGTGTAAGGCACTATACACACTAGATGACTCTAGTTTATTGCCTCACAGATGTCTTTTGCTTGTATATATTTTTAGATTTGTATATTTCTATTCTATATATATATTTTTTTATATTTTCTTTTACTATACTCGTGCTGGCTGTGGACGGCATTTCAATAAGAACACCTCTACAAAAAGGCGCTGGCCGTGAGATAAAGTCCCTCACGCAAGTTTAGAATTAAGGGGCCGAAACAATCGACGGTTTTCCACTGAAATTGGAAACCTCCTCAAAGAAGGAGGTCTTGCCCGGGCCAGAGCACGATAAACAAAAATTGAGGCTCCGTCACAAATAAAGAAGGTTAAATCTGAATTTTATTTGGTCCCAGGAGATTTTGGAATGTTGTGAGTAGGGCTGCATCTAACGATTATTTTTGTATCGATTAATCTAATGATTATTTTTTTCGATTAGTCGATTAATCTAACGATTATTTTTGTATCGATTAATCTAATGATTATTTTTTTCGATTAGTCGATTAATCTAACGATTATTTTTGTATCGATTAATCTAATGATTATTTTTTTTCGATTAGTCGATTAATCGAACGATTATTTTTTTGTTAAATTATTTGAATGAACATTTTATCACAGCAGGGCACTTGTTTGATTTTTCTAACAGTAACAGTTTTAAAAGCACCGCTTTATCTGATGAACCTTCTGTTGTAAGCCGTCTCCCTGTTGATTGTTCTTTTCATTTCCAACCTGTGTCTATTTCTCTCAACCAGCTACCTTCAATCCTTAACTCCTGTTTATCACCGTGCTCTGAGGTTTATCACTGGTTGTAACTGCCTCACCGACCTCTGTGAACTATATGCAAAAGCTGGCATGCCTTCCCTCGGTGTAAGGCACTATACACACTAGATGACTCTAGTTTATTGCCTCACAGATGTCTTTTGCTTGTATATATTTTTAGATTTGTATATTTCTATTCTATATATATATTTTTTTATATTTTCTTTTACTATACTCGTGTCCATGCTGTTCTGGACAAGAGAGAAACGTAATTACGATGCTCTGTATGTCCTGTACACATAGCAGCATTGACAATAAAGTTGACTTTGACTTTTGACTTTGAGGTGCAGAGAGACTCTAAAGTTGTGGAAGAAATGACGTAAGTAAAACAAGACGAGGCAAAGATTTTATTACGATTCTTACTGTGACTTCTTGTTTTTCTTCTAGTGATCACTAATCCTACTTATTGATCCCGGAAGTTGGAATCTGCCAATATCTTTCTAACTTTACCAAAGGGCAGTGGCCAATGTGGCACCTTTCCTGATCTCGTAATTACGAGATCGGGATCTTGTAATTCCAAGATAAGGGGTCTAATTTTTTTTTTAATCCAGTGAATGCAATGCTCTTCCGTAGAAAGTAACTCTTCAATAATAACAAACACAAAGAGAAGGTGGACTATTGCACGCAATGTTTCTCTAAATTATTGATGATTAACTCAGAACATGGTAGTTTATGTTAGTTGTTATTTCTGTGCATTCTCCCATTCTTCCGAGGTCACCCCTGCCCTTATTCAGCTGTTTACATATGGATAATCCAGAGACAGTGCAATTTGTGGCACCTGAATTAGCATTAATGTACCACGTGTGTGTAAATAAGTCACACACGTGGATAACATGAGAAGTTCCATTTTGTAGGCACCATTTTTGAATGAAGACAGAAAAGTTTGAGGGACTCTGGCGAGGAAGGAAACCTGCAGAGAGGTGTGGCGGTGAATTTCTGTCTTCAAACATCAGAGCAGCTGGATGATGTGAGGCCATGATGCGCCTCTGCTCTCGTATACTTTTTTTCTATTTCCATTGCAGCGCCGCGATTCACCACACAACCATCGCACACTCTGACAGCCCTATACCCTCATCTGATTTCAACCGGGCGTGTTTTTTTTATCCACCTTGCAGAGTGTGACACGCAATGAACTCAAAGCAGCGTTGTTGGCCTTGCGGATAAATCAAAAGAGCTGATGGAGCATGGGTAAAAACCAGCCTGACACACAGGAGGCTGGTTCTCACACAACATTTCACGTTCTGGTTCAATCCAGAAGAAGAAAAAAACTCTCACTCTCTCATTCTGAATCCATCAGATCTTCTTTTAAATCCCATTCAGATGGGATTAACGTGACAAAGGAGCTGGTGGATGAAATATTCACCACGCTCCCCTGGATCTTAACCCCAGACATCATTTTTTTTAAACTGAGAAATTACAAGTTATAGTGTGTAATTCCTGTAAGAAGTTACAATACGAGCAATACACAAGTTAGGGCTGCACGATATGGCCTGTAACTAATATCTCGATATTTTTAAGCTATATCGCGATACACGATATATATCTCGATATTTTTGTTGTTTTGTATTGTTTATTTCTAAATAATGTCATAATTACCTTGATAGCATTATAATTGCTCAGTATCAATGTAGAACAGTAGATTTACACTTGCTGTATGAGACACATCTCTTTTTTATAGCATTTTAACACTTATGGTCATATTTTTTATGAATTTTTAATACATTTCATGATGTAAATATGAGCTTTAAAGGTCAATAGCTTCCAGGTCATGTGACCTATTGGCTCAAAATCAGTGTAGAACAGTCGATCTACACCTGCTATACGACACACACTCTTTTTATAGCATTTTAACAAATTTTTTATGAAAGTCTCTTTTTTTTCTTTTTGTGACCGCAGTTGTTTTTCTTCGGAACCAAACACTGTAAAGTGGTTTCGTGTCCTAAACAGTTTTGGACCAACAACCAGCTTGCACTAGCTCCAGCACTGCCATGATCGTCCACCCCTAACACAAGTATCCAGCTTCTTTCCTCCTGCACAAAGTGACTGCATGTATTGATTTATTTTAATTCTACATATAATATTTGTAGATATTTTCTACCTTTGTGCAGCATGAATTGGATAACCTAAATGATAGCTTGAAACAGACGCGGGCATTCAGAAAGAAAGATGAAAAATAACGCCAGAAGTGGGAGCGTGGGAGACACAGATACGGTGTGAGGTGAACTTGAGTTATAAATTGTACTCGTATGTAATTTGAGTCTTAACACACAGACGTGACACACATTTGAATATCATTCAGTGTGACTTACGCTTCCCGAAGATATCATTATCATAAATGTCCAAAGATAGGAATCGTCTGAGAATCATCACATTTCTGAGTTGTCTTCAGTGTCAGCCTTACTGCAAAGAGGAACTGCTAGTTCAACAGGCTTTTAACGGTGCCAATGTGAAAGAAATATTAATAAATACAGGCTGAGAAATGGGACATCAGCTCATTTGAGGAGCTTTTTTACGAGGTCTTACTCTCCTGATGCCTTTCGAGTTAATAAAAAACAGTGAAACAAGGTAAAAAAAAAAAAAAAAGTAGAAGGACACGAGGCTTTAATTTACAGGATCAGCGAATGCGCTGTAAAAACACAGTGGGTGCCGAAGCTTTAATTATTACCGGGGTGTGGGTGAGAATGTTCCCATATCCGCTCTCAGACAGGATTAAAATTACTGTCCACCGCAGGTTAAAGTCACTCCACCTCCCCCGGAGAAATAAATTCACTCCAATCAGAGCTGGGCACTTCAGATGCTGTGCCTGTGCTTCAAATGTTCTCTACACTTGATCAATAGTCAACACATATAACCCTCAACTCAATTCATTTCATTCATTCAAGAACCGGCACGCAGGTAGCTTCAGGTAGTAATCACTGTCTCTGTGTTTGTTGGCGTGAGCGCTGCTTGTTGTAGGACGTGTGTCGTTGCTTCGGTGTGTCGGGGTACGGAGCAGAAGCTTTTCCTGTGAATTACATCAACAGACCGATCTGCCTCGTCTGACTCGTGGCTTGTTGACACCGAGGTGTCAGCCGCGTGCGCTGACAGCCTGAACGTGGCCGTGGGATGAATCTGTCACGGTGAAAGTGTTCGCCACAAAACCGTCGACTAGGACAAACATCGATGTCTCGCTGCCTGCAAATAAATATGCCGAGTACGAATATGAAGTCATGTTCAAGTGGCATTTGGACACACATACTAATGAGGGCATGGAAAGAAAGAAAGCTCTGGAGTAACTTTGGGCTTCTTCTTTGTTAGTTCCCACATTTGGCTCCCGGCTTCAGGTCTGTTAGCCAGATTAGGTGGACAGGGATTCAGTTTAAGACATGTTGGACTGTTTACAGGGTTCCCACACCTTTTTCATGAACAAATTCAAGCACTTTTCAAGCACCTTCAAGCACCAGTTTTTCCATTTTTCCAGCACCTTTAAATAGGTAGCCTACTAGTTGTGTTTGCCATGATGGTCATGGGAAGCGCAGCGGTGCCACTGTATGGCATAATAATTTGGGTCTAATTAGCATTATTTCATATGGTGGTAGATTGACTGTTTTAAATTTTTAACTAATTGTGAATTGGCTTGTATTCTCAGCTTGTGAGCGGTGTATTGTGTAACTACCATAGCGCAATAACAGTGACCAACAGGTGTGGATAGTAGTCTACTGTTATTTCTCGGCAGAACACCAAGCGAGTATGATAACTGAGTTCTGCATGTAAAGGCATCGGATCAAGCGCGTAGCCGCTTAGGAAACATTTTTGTTTTCTCTTGGTTTATTGAGATAGACATCGCACAAATTTCAAGCATTTTCAAGCACTTCACAAAAAAATTCAAGCATTTTTACAACCTTGAAAACATTAAATTGAAATTCAAGCATTTTCAAGGAATTCAAGCACCCGTGGGAACCCTGGTAAATGCATTGCCACACTGACTAACAAGTATTGTTTGGACATATAACAGTTTTAGCTACTAAAAATATTTTATACATTTGTATTTTCTACACAGTTACATGAACAATAATTCATAAACTTAATTTAAATATAATCAGGAGACATGAGGCCTCATTAACTTTTTATTACTAACCGCTAAACAAGCGGGCGAGCGCCACCCTTTTTTTGATAAACAAACTTTTACAGCGTATAAACTTTCAAAAAAACGTTCTCTCCCTGGTTCATTGTCTCCGTCTGTCTCCATCCAGAGGTGCCCTACTGTGGTAGATAAAACATGACAAAGTCACATTGGGACGCTACGTGATGCAGTGCCCTTAAAACAGAGGGACAGCGACGCGGTTTCCTCTCGGGTGCATGAAGTCTACCCTACATGCTAGAGAACGAGTAGGCCTCTACGAGTCACACAATAAAACTATTTTTATCTTCAGAACCATAAATGCATCACGACCTTCCACACGCCGCTGCCTTTGCTGTTTTTTTCCGCCGCTGCTTAACGAGATGATCCGTGTCTGAGGGGAAAAACAGGGAAGTTTGAAACCTTTCTCAACTTAATGTTTGTGTCGTCCAGTAAGAATTCTCTCGTGTTACCGCCGCACAATGCATTCCACAAACAGGTTGAGGTATTTGCTTAATCTCCAGAGATGCCGCGTGCCTCGATGAAACGCATTTCCCCTCCCGAGTCTGTTATGATTGACTCGCCGGCTGTGTAAAAGCATCGTGCGTGTAACTCACAGACGATGCCGCCGGTGTTCCCAGCAGAGCCGTAAAAAAGGACGACATGTAAAGACAACAGTCGCCATAAAACGCGGCTGTTATTTACAGCAACGTCTGACAGATGATGTGAAACTTCAACAAGGTTGACGCACCCCTGTATGTGTCCTTAATGAGATTAAGGGAAACCGCATGTATGTGCATCATCGGTGCATTTGTGTCCTGCGTGCAGCGCCGGTGGATAAGCGACAGTGACGGATTGCCCGACGCATCTTCTAAATGATCCCGGAGCCCGGGGGCGACTTGAGCGAGGGATGTGTAACGATTCATCATCTCTGTTGTGGAGAGCGGAAATAAAGCCAGTGTTGATGATAGACAGACCCGCACAATGGAGGACAAGTGCGCGCGCGTTAAAGTCTTGTCTTAAAAGGTCGTGCGCGCAGCCTCGACGGTTCAAGGTCGACTCGGAGTTCTAATGGCTCACCGCGCAAACAATGCAACCGATGTCGGAATGTCGAGGAGGAGGATCGAGATCCTGCCGGGGTAGGTACGGAGACAAAGATACGTCAAACGAACAAATCCAGTTAGCCTGACACACAAATCCTCATGACAAACAACTCTACAACACACACACACAACATCAGCGCGACACTCGTCATTGCTGCATGAACTACCGTGGGTTCCTCACTGAGATACTGAGTGTGTCAAGATGAGTTAAGAGTTATAAATTGCATGAATCAAGTCGAAGGAGTGAAGGTATTATAGGTGGATTTCATCCCTGTATACACCCATGAGTCTGTCCTCTGCAGTGCATCATTCATTCACAGCAGGAGAGACTGAATCCGACTCTTTAAGTCAAAAATGATTTATTGTTATCGTTTGATTTTGATTGACCTTTAAATTGAACCAATAAATATCATTTTGAAACCGTGATGTGAGATGAAACCCTGCGGTGGAATTTGGAGTTGACGGAGTTTCTGTTTGTGAACTTCAGGGTCGTGGGAGTTCGTGAAAATCTTTAAATGTATCATTTTTGATTTTGTGTTTGTGTTGTCATTGTTGGATAATATAATACTGTTTAGGTAGCACTGGTCAATGAAATTTCAGAATGTGATCAGGTCTAGAGTCTAGTTCAGACATGGGCACAACTACGGCCCGTGGGCCGTATACGGCCCGTTAGGCTTTTCAATACGGCCTGCCGAACTTATTCACATGAAAAAAATAAAAATAGAAAAATATCTTACAAAGATATGTGTCTTATCTCTGTGCGATGAAAACTCGGCGAGCTAGCCCTCAAAGAGTAGCAACAAAACCCACAAAATGATGCAGTATGTCTTATCTTTGCTGTTTTGTGTCAAAAGTTCTAGAAACGCTGCTAATGCTTTAGTTTGAATCAGTCACGAAGCTCCTGGTTGTTACATAAAGACAAAGAGGCTTTGACAGTGAAGTGAGACCTCTTGGTGCAATATACCACCTTTGGGTTTACTTCATTCTGGATCGTCATTGGTGGGTCAAAGGTGAATGTGGGCGGTACTAATAGATTCTCCTGACTCTGATTGGTTGACAGGTGACAGGTGTCAATCAGGTGTCAATTGGGAGGGCTATGAGGTCCTGACCCGGCCCATCTGTCAAATTTTAGAACCCAATGTGGCCCGCAAGTCAAAAAGTTTGCCCACCCCTGGTCTAGTTCTTCTTATCCTTCTCCCTCATGAATCTTTCACACACCTGCATGCTTTCAATCACAAGTGTTTGACAAAAATCTAATGACCATTTTTTGGTGAAAATATCAGTTTGGAACACACCAAGGATTCAGATTCAGCTGGAATCAGGATGAGGTTAATGAAGTTTAGCATTAAGACTGGAAAGAGTTCAAAGATACTCACACATATACTGTAGATCAAACAATAATTTGGCGGTCTGTATTAATAATGTTTTTATTGTGAGGATTCTTTTGTTTCAACTGAAGGAACCATGTGAAGTTAATTGCGTGTCCTGTTCGGAGTCGACCGGTGCGACTCTCAGTTTGCGAAGCTCGTTGCGAAGCTGGCGAGAAAGAAACACAGCCTGACATGTTTAGCGACTGACACAATGCGTTCAGCGACAGGGGCGGCTATTACCGAGCACATTTGTCATTACCAGATAACTCGCCGTTGTGCTGAGTGTGAGGAGATTGCTCAAAGAAAGGCTCACGGACGGCCCGAGGACTTCATCAGAATATCGCCCAATGAGCCAAAAATGAGTGTCTGCAAAGCCCCCCCTGTCCCGCTTTGCTTAGCTGGTGATCTGAGGAGGACCCTGCAGCCGGCTTAAGCCGCGCATTTGAAGTCCGCGCTGATCGTATCCAGCAGAAAACACAAACAGGGCATTCACATGCAAGTTGGGCAAGTCATACGCATGATAAGAGTGAGTGTGAGCTAAATCAACTTTACCATCACGGCTGTTTAGAGCGTTCACCCACCCAAAATGTTTTGTCAGTGTGATCCGAAAGCTTCTTTAATATTTCACAGAGCAGACAAACAGAGTGAGGTTGAGCCTGTTTGTGAGCGTTTTAAAGAAAGCAGCATCAGTATCACCACATGTTCTATGAAGGACCCTGGACATGTGGACCAATCACACGGCAAAACAGTGAAACGAAAGTGAAGGATGAACGTGCACAGACGGCAGCTTGGAAATGGTGATTGTTATGTGAGTCTTTGTGAAGCCCTGATGCTCTTTGGAGGATGGAAGCTAATAAAAGTATATCCTGAATCGTAGCCGCCGTGTTGTTGCAGTGTCATTATCTGCACATCCAAAGCCTGACGATCCACCCCAATGAAACATGAATAACACAATTTGAATCAGTATTGTTCAATGTGAGCCGCTGCATTGAAAAGCTAAATCTGAAATAAATTGAATTTATTAGTTTCAGGGTTCCCACACCCCTTTTTCATGAACAAATTCAAGCACCTTCAAGCACCAGTTTTTCCATTTTTCCAGCACCTTTAAATAGGTAGCCTACTAGTTGTGTTTGCCATGATGGTCATGGGAAGCGCAGCGGTGCCACTGTATGGCATAATAATATGGGTCTAATTAGCATTATTTCATATGGTGGTAGATTGACTGTTTTGATTTTTAACTAACTGTGAAATTTCAAGCATTTTCAAGCACTTCACAAAAAATGCAAGCATTTTTACAACCTTGAAAACACTGAATTGAAATTCAAGCATTTTCAAGGAATTCAAGCACCCGTGGGAACCCTGTAGTTTGGAACTGAACATTCAGTTCTCACAATTCAAATTTTAGCTTTATGTGACAAACACCATGTTTGTTTGTGTGGAGATCCAAAATGTTGAATATGAGAGGGTTTAATTTATCCGAGAGCTGTTTTTACAGAAAATGAATTATTCAAATTTCATATAAGAAAATGTACAAGTGGAAAAGTGTTATTTAATTCACGAAATGTTAAGAGGTTAAGTAACTGGACAGCATTTAACCAATGAGTGATATTTATTTTTCTAGTCTATTGTAGACTGTGTTGTGTTATTTCATGACAGATCACAGCATAGATTTTCTGACTGAATAAATAAATATTAACGATGATATTTTTAAATACCATGCCCATAAAAGGAGGTGAATTAAAGAGAGCAGTGAGAGCGTGACTTCATTACAACAGTAAATCATATTATCCGAGTATTATCTATATTACCCGTCACCCGCTGACGGGTAATAAATCTATGGAACGCATGGAACGTCACTTCAAAATCATGTTTGTGTGAGTGAGAGTGTACACTGGGTAAATCCAGACCTGATCACGCATGAATGTGTGTGTTGAATTGACCCACAAGACCTGTCGTAGATGTGAAAAGCGTGCCTGTGATTCATTTCAGCTTTATGGTTTGTTTGGTGTAAGGAGAAGAAGATCCGGCTAGTTAAACTGAGCGGTGAATAAAGAAGAAAGAAGCCAATAAAAGTGCTGCTCAGACGGCTCTGTGCTTTTACTGTCTTGCTGCGGCAGCACTTTTTTTTTTTCTTCGCTGATGATTTATTTGGGTTTGTGACATTAGTACCGCCGGGATGAGAAACTCTGAAACAAGGTGGGAGAAAACAGACAAGAGATCTTTCCAAAGGTAGAAAAAGCTGCAAGAGCGACTTGGCTTTGCTGTTGCAAACTTCACACGGTGATCAAGGCTCAAGTGCAATCCAGCATGGATGCATGACGCTGAGAGTTATCCTGATGGAGGGTGCTTTGCTTCGCCCTTGGATAATCTGTCGGTATCTGGAAAAAAGAAGCGGGAAGGAAAACTGTCCAAGGAGCGCAGAGCATCACCATGAAGGTGTAAAGGTGGAGGACAGTTTGCTTCACCGTCTCCTGGCATGTCATCAGCCACGTCTCTGCCTGGACGGATACTTGACTATTCGAAACAACAGGTCACATAACAGATGGCGTTTCACACATGCCAGAGAACGACTTTCAGCGGAGCTCTGCTGGTGCCTCAGTTTGCCCCGACCAGCACCAGAATCCACAGGGTTCCCACACCTTTTTCATGAACAAATTCAAGCACTTTTCAAGCACCTTCAAGCACCAGTTTTTCCATTTTTCCAGCACCTTTAAATAGGTAGCCTACTAGTTGTGTTTGCCATGATGGTCATGGGAAGCGCAGCGGTGCCACTGTATGGCATAATAATATGGGTCTAATTAGCATTATTTCATATGGTGGTAGATTGACTGTTTTGATTTTTAACTAATTGTGAATTGGCTTGTATTCTCAGCTTGTGAGCGGTGTATTGTGTAACTACCATAGCGCAATAACAGTGACCAACAGGTGTGGATAGTAGTCTACTGTTATTTCTCTGCAGAACACCAAGCGAGTATGATAACTGAGTTCTGCATGTAAAGGCATCGGATCAAGCGTGCAGCCGCTTAGGAAACATTTTTGTTTTCTCTTGGTTCATTGAGATAGACATCACACACATTTCAAGCACTTTCACAACCTGGAAAACACTGAATTGAAATTCAAGCATTTTCAAGGAATTCAAGCACCCGTGGGAACCCTGAATCCAGCACCATGGAGGATCACATCGTGTCTGAACGCACACGGCACAGGTAAGGTTGGCGTGAGATATTCCGGGAAACAATCGCCGAGCACTTAACATTTAGAAAAGTGACCTCGAACCACTTACCTACAGTACATTTAACATTAACAGAAAACTTAATTCAGAGATTTGCATTTGAAAAATCTATGGGCTGCCGTGTACTTGATGAAGCTGGGCGCGGGGGGTGAACGTGGTCAGCTTTGTCAGAGCAGTAATGGGCCAATTTAATGTTCAGATAGAAATGTCCGCGTCTTAATTGTACCTGATTTGAATATGTGGATTAGAAAGCTTTCCCCAGGTGGAATGCCTCGTATGATTAATGACAGCACAAGAACTAGTTCTGCCGGCCCCTCTCCGACCCCCCCTCCCATCATTGTGAGCGTGAACTAGCTCACTTTCATGTTTCATTAATCTTATTCAGGCTGCTGAGCACACCTTTGTTAAAAATCTCATGTCTCATCAACAGTGTTACTTTGGAGATGTGAAAAATGTCTCAGAGAGAGAGAGAGAGAGAGAGCGCCGCTTTTTCTTTGGCTTTCGGTCAGTTCACAGACAGCCGCGTCGACACCACATTACTCACCTGTGAGGCCCGCTGAACTGCAGTGCTCACAGTGAGGACACGAGCTCCTCTCTGCTTTGCCTCCGGCAATCGGAAAATATCACATTAAATCACATCATGTAATATATTTGCCGTGCTGCGGGGGACGTTTTAATGAAATCACTCTGAACGGGACCACGCTACAGTTTTCTGACTCTTCCTTTGTTGTGTCATGTGTTCAAAACCCCCCCGATACTTCCCTGTCAAGGACGAGTCAATACACAAAGATCTGCTACAAATATTTACCACATAAAATCATATATTACAATGCTCACCTTTCATATAAATGAACCGGTGACTCGACAACTTTGCTAACAGCCAATCATCAACCAGGTCCCCAGCAGCAGCTAATATAACTGACTAGTCCAACAGCAGTCAGCCCAGCCCAGGCGTCTGTGTAGTGCCTAGACTGCATACAACACAATAGGGCTGCACGATATGGCCTGTAAGCAATATCTCGATATTTTTAAGCTATATCGCGATACACGATATATATCTTGATATTTTTGTTGTTGTTGTTTTGTATTGTTTATTTCTAATAAATAATAATGTCATTATTACCTTGATAGCATTGTAATTGCTCAGAATCAATGTAGAACAGTAGATTTACACTTGCTGTATGAGAGACACCTCTTTTTATAGCATTTAAACACTTGTCATATGTTTTATGAATTTTTTATATATTTCATAATGTAAATATGAGCATTGAAGCAGTGCAGGATCATACTTGGCTTATGAGACACTTTTTTTATAATAAATTTTAACTATTCTTTATATTTTATAAATAAACGTTTAATACATTTAACACCCACGTCCTATTTTGAAAACCGGAAATATCCACATGCTGCAGTAAGCTAGTGCTGACTTGCTCAGTTTTCTCAAAGTATTTGACATAAAGTCGGCAATATAGTCATTTTATACATCTCACGTAGAACAACCCACGATGTATCGAGTATATTCGATATATCGCCCACCCCTACAAAACAATGAAACACACACTAAGCTAATGATTTCATACCATTGACCTGCATGTCACAAGTACACACATTGTACATGTCGGAAAAGTTTCACACTAAAAAACCCTAATCACACGGTCTGCATCAATCCTTGCACCTTATGTGTATCTATTATGATTATATGTTCACAGTACAATCATATTTATTTGAGAGAAATATTGTCAGAATATTTATTCTGTATTTTCCGGACTATAAGCCGCTGCTTTTTTCCCGCGCTTTGAACCACGCGGCTTATACAAAAATGCGGCTTATCTATTGATTTTTCTTCAGCCGCCAGGGGGCACTCTAACAGGAAGTGCAAAGAAGAACCGCTAGTTTTTATTTAGCACATGCAACACAACAGGCACAACGAATTATTAACAGTGAATTTTTTTTTACCCCCTCATCGTGGAAAGCACACGAAGAAGTTCGTACGATGCAGCTTTTAATTTGAAGACCGTCGATCTGGCTATTCAGGAAGGAAATAGAGCTGCTGCACGTAAGCTTGGCGTTAATGAATCCATGGGGAGACGTTGGGAAGAACTTATTTAATAATAAATAAACATTCACGGTACAAAATCTTTCTGTGTATCTGGTAACGTCTAATTTCTCAACCTGGATATTGGGGCTTATAGTCCGGTGCGGCTTATATATGTACATTTTTACATATATAAGCCGCAAAAAAACATAGTGGGCGCGGCTTATATTCAGGTGTGCTCTATAGTCCGGAAAATACAGTACATTTGTCTAATTTGTTTTTGCATCCCTATATCACATTGTATTTACTCGTGTGCCGTCTTTCTGCCTCTTTCAGCTCAGAAACAGTTCACTATTTCCTTGATCTTCATCTAGCCCAGCATACGAAACACACGGCCATATTGTTTATGTGGATGATGTGAGCTGCGTATCAAATAAATACATTGTTTTTATACAAATATTTGTACGGTGACAGAGACGTCTATGTGACGTCGGTAGTTACAATATGCACACCTGCCGCAACCGACAGTCCGGGTGTCTGACTGCAGCAACCCGTGATTGCAACAACTGTTTTCCAGGATGGAGTCTACAAACGGCAGAAACCAATGAATTATTGAGCAGACTCTTTAATGTGCTAACAACAACAAACATACTGTGAATCACTCAGAGTCTGTGATTTGTACAGAAAATGATATTATTGCGAGTCTAGGTGCGTCTGTGTGTGTGTTCGTAAAAAACAAGCTGCTGTGTTTTTTCACTTGAGTTGAGATTAAGGCAGGAAGAGCTGACAATTGGATGTGTGTTATTAGCATACGGCTGCCGGTGTGTTTACCTCGCCCCCTCCACCCTCCTCCCTCCAGCTTCGCCTCCGTCTGCTCTCCTTCTCTTCCCCCTCTGTCTCATGTCTCTGTCTCTCACCCCTCCTCCTCCTCCTCCAGCTCCCGCTCCCCTGTCACGGAGTGGGAGCCGGGGAGTGACGCATCATCATTCGTTATTCCACTGAACACTCTGTCGATTCCCCCTCTGAGCCTCGGTTTCATATCTCATCAAGAAAAATGCCAGCCTTAACCGTGGCTGGCTCCAGATTAAAAAAATCAGGTGCGCCGTGCCACAGGCGGACCTATTTGCAGCAAAAAAAAGCCTTTTAAGTGAGAGGAGTTAGTGAGAATATATCTATTGGATGCCTCAAATGTTAAATTAGGCTGTAAATATCCAAATGCAGTGCGAGGAAAATGCAATCATCGCTCACTTTTTGAGTGATTTCTGTCTGACTTGGTTTTTATATTATCCGGAAGCCATTTGGAAATGCAGGCTTTAATGCTTAAAATGTGATATACGCTCCCCATCACATTTTATTAAGGTTAAGGTTTATAACAGCGCTGGTGGCGAACCCGCTGAATGATGAACCTCTGATGTTATGTACGTCCCAAAAGCCGCCCCACATAAAACTGCTCTTACTTAAAGCCGACTGGATTGTGTCTACAGCACTTACCGTCTGACTCTATCAAGTACTAACAGTTGTCGACAAATGGTTGTCCAGATGCTTATTCATGTTTTGATCAGATATCCCCTAAAACATGTCATACACTCGTTAATTTAACACCTTTTCTCATGTTCGTTTCATTTGTTCCTAGCAAGACATCATCCAACACTTTGAGAGCTTTGCCTCATCTCATTGACTTCATATAAAAAAACATATCCATACCCCAAGCAGTTACACAGTCATATATGAATTTCTTAGTTTTTTTGTGATAATAGTTAATTATCAATTAATTAAATGGAGATTTTGCGCATTATCCTGTAGCTCATAAATCATTAACGGGATAATTTTCTCGAGCTCTTGAGATAATGATATTCATTTGAAATCTTGAGAAAACAAAAGGACAGTCGAGTATAGAGTTGCACGATACCCACGGTATACACGGTACCCCGCGGTGCCAGGTCTTCGTCAGTGGCAACACTAATTTTGCTTAAAAAACAAACGTAGTTGTTTCAAACTAACTTGTACAAATACATTGCAGTTTATAAAAATAATAATAATAAAAAAAGGCAGCGGTATCGCGATGATACCCAGAACCGCGATAATTTGTCTGGTATAGTATCGTGGTTACTCATTTTAGTATCGTGACAACTCTAGTCGAGTATATTCAATTATTTTAGATTTCAGATTCATTTCGAATGTTTCTTTACCTCGAGATTATCCCCTTATCTTGGGATAACAACATTTCGACATATTCACGTAAATAATTCAAGATCTCGAGAAAAAAAGGAAACTGACTCGTCGTCATGAAGAAACTGAAATCAAATGTATGAATGTATGACAGCTTGGGGCTTCCGTAGAAAAGTCAGATATTGTGAAAAATATCATTTTGGTACTGAAAAAAATTAGTCAGCTCTACCTAAGCAAACACAACTTAGACTACCTGCTGTGAAGAGAATGAGGACGTCCTCAGTTAGTTATTTATATGGCACATTTCTTTCGGTACCCAGTGTATCTGTACAACCTTGATTATCCACTGCAGATACACTGTACACTGACTGACACATCATATATAGAAAGGGCAGAGTTGGAAGGCTCAGGGGAAGCAGAGGTCACTGTGGTAATCACAAAACTCCACACCACGATTGTTCCCTTTTTAAAAAGGGGACCAGAGAGTTTGTTCCAGCTGCCGGGGGCCCATCCTGTTCATGGAACAGTGAAGCAGCACTCTTGCAAAGATACTGGTCATGGGGCTTTGCCTCTGCAGTCTGCATGTGGTACTGTGAGAGAATAAGGCGGAATTAGAGTGAGAGCTGTCAGAATTTTTTAACAGGAAGTCAAGCGTGTTCCCAGCGGATGCTGGGATCCGTCAGGGTAGTGCCTCGCCATCACTGCTGTTCAGTGTCCAGTGTGGTAGCTTCAGGTTTGCATCTCTGCTTTTGCAAATGATGCGGTTGAACTGGCTTCATCAGACCACGACCTTCTAACATTTATTATTTCAGCATAAAAAGGACTTATATACCTACAAATGCAATAAGAACAAATAAAATAATTAGGTTATGGTATGTAGAATGGAAACGTAACGCTCTAAGCTAGATCATCAGGAACAAATGATTTCCAAACAGGGTTTTTAGATTCAAATTGCCAAACCACTCTCTCTACAGCTGATGTTGAATTATTAGTTTCATTTTTTTAAGGCCATGGGAGAAAACAGAGGAGTGCTCCCTTCAGTCTGATGCTCAGTCACTAGCCCAGGTAAACAAATTTAAAGTATCTTGGGTCTTGACGCATGAACATGATGGATTTGCACCGCACTGCCGCGGTGAAGAGCAAGCTGAGCCTGAAGGTGACACTTTGGATTTACAGGTCAATCTATGTCCCGACCCTTGTGAATTCTGACCACAACCGTGAGCTCCTGGATAAAAGTAAAAATAGTAACGGATGGATGGATGGATGGACCGACCTTATTAAAACTACTGCAGTATAATTCAACAGCCATGCTGTACATTTCTGAAGGTTTAACTATGGTCATTTTAAAGGCTGGAGTTTTTGATTGTACTGCTTGATGTAGATTTATGTGTGAATGCTTTATGTGATGCTCATATTTGGCCCAACCCAGCTTAATTCATGACGGGTATGCCATCATGAACACAGGATTTATGTTCACAATCAAGATGCCTGCAAAAATACATACCATGTTCTGAACAGACAAATTACAAACTAACATTACTGTGATTAGGGAGTCAAAGCGGGTCGACCGACATCTCGACTTGGGCTAGTGAGAAATGGTTTGGTCCAGGTTTGGACGGGCAGGTCAAGTGAACAAACAGTGGTGGTCAGTGGTGTGTGGCCTTTTGTAGTGAAGTCTTACCCACTTCTTGCATAGGATCGTACCCAGAGCCCAAAGTAAATGGTTGGTGTTATATATAGGGATGTAACGATACACTCAACTCACGACTTGATTCGAGTCACGATTTTTTGTTCACGATACGATTTTTTCCACGATTTTTTTAAAATCAAAATCACCAAATAAAATTATCTTTTTGTTTGTAGGATCTGTCTTTACAGAAACTCTCAAACAGTTTGTGTTCTTATTAGGGCTGCCAGCAAGCAGCTGATCTGACCATTACCTTTCAGCTTGAAGTATGAGCTAACTGAAAATAAAAACAATTAAGATGATAGCTCATTAACCCTTTGATGAGAGTCCACGGCCGCGGGAAACAGCGAGGTCCGGGCGCTGTAAATGATTGTCCATACTCCATGGTGATTGGTTAAAATTGCAACACCGCCCTGAATTCACGGGGATTCACTGAAGTTGCGTTGAGGTTGGAAATCGCAACATTGTGAATTCCTGGAGGGTCTGTGTTATGGTGTCATTTACGGTACAGTCAGGCCTGACGGCGATTACCACTCCTGCGCATGTGTGTAGGCGTAATCTATTTCTAATTTAAAAAAGACAAAAAAGAACATATCCTACTTGTCTCGCATTCGCCAAGAATCGCGATTCATTTTTTCTGTCAACCGATGCGAGTCGTCACGCATTTGTACCGATTTTAATCGTGTCACGATGCATCGTTACATCCCTGGTTATATAAGAGTCGGTTGATGACAAAATAACCAAAGTAGATGGTTATGGTAAATGGACCATTCAAAGCGCGCCACACAAACACATTTATACACTGACAGCATTGGCTACCATGCAAAGTGCCAACTGTTCGCACACATTCACACAACAATGGCGCAGCCATCTGGAGGAACTTGAAGTTCAGTATCTTGCCCAAGGAAACTTCGACATACAGACTGGAGGAGCCGGAGATCAAACCACCGATCTTCTGATTAATGGACAACCTGTTCTACCTCCTGATCTAAGTCCTGTCTTCTTAGTTTTTAAATGTCCATCAAAATAAATGGTAGTAGTAGGGCATGTGGAGGATGTGACATGATTCCAGTCCCTCCACTGTCATTGCATCAGTCCATTGTTGTGTGTTCACCTCACATTCACCACAGTCACCAGACTGCATTAAGGTCATCTCTATGTTCACTACATTATCTAGACCTCTTGTTCCATCCGTCAGGAGCTCATAAACAAAAGGGAGAATCTTGCATTCAGTTCATTTGCTTGACATTCAGACTTGTTTGCATTAACATTGAATTCAACACATAATGTGAGAGGGTAACTGTTAAAAAGAGATACTGCATATAAAAGGCCTCTCAGTTGTTTCTCCTTTTTCACTGGATTCATTCATTTCAAGGGCATGTTGCCAGTTCAATCTTTGTGCACGGCTCTCCTGAACAAAAGTGAATACAGAGGGCGTGCTAGTCGAAGGTAATTCTTAGAAAAGGACATGAAAAGAGTTAAGCCCATGGGTCTAGTTTACCCTGCACACTGACAGACTAAATACACACATTACGGTTTAGGCTTGAGTCAATGGTGTATGATATACCTCAACAGCAGACTGGACAGACGTGTTTCAAAGCTCTGTGGTTGCAGTTTTACCTCTGCCTACACCCATGACCACTGGTGGGTGGCCCTCTGAGAGAGACACTGAGTGGGTTACTGTGTTGTTGCTTGGTTAGCGGCTCTCCCAGTGTGTGTGTGTGTGTGTGTATTAACACTTCCAAGCTGATTCTAATTCTCATATTATATATAGAGTTAATGAAAATCTACTAAACTATTTGAATTTGAGCCATTTGTAATCGTAATAAAGTTTAAAGCCTGTGGAAAGGTGGCTTCAAAAAGTAAAAATGCAGAAATTATATCAAAGTTGAGCGTCAACATCCATCCACAAAAATCTGAGCGACACTAATCGTTCCTAACTTTTAGAAAACCTGCTTCAAAAACAGCTCACTTCGCTGTTCAGACCATCTCTCAACACCGTGTAGATGTGGCGGATCGTGTTTTGATTGACAGCTCCCTCATGAGTAATGACAGGAGTTAAGCAGTGGACTGCTGTGGACGGGGAAGCTGCATTTATAGCACCTAAAAACGTCCGTTTAAGTGCACGCTGTATTTTAAAGAAATATATTCACCTCTTTACTTTGATATCGGAGAGTTCTTTATGATGGAGAACTGACGCTGTTATATCATCAGAGCTGGTCACAGAGACGGTTTATTTATTACACTAAACGTATTGAGGTCATTCATGAGTCAGTTTCTTTAGGGTTTTTTGTTTGTTTGATTGAATTAATTGTGTAATAAATGTCTGAGCATAACCACGACCAATTCAAATCTAATATCAGGGAAATTTCCTAAAACTCAACAATAATAATTGAATCTGGATTGAAACCAATTTCTAATTTTTTTTTATTATATACATACTGTAAGACCCTAGATCAGGGGTTCTTAACCTTTCTGACCCTGAGGCCCATTTTTTTCAGTACAGAGTGGCCCAGGGCTCATTAAATATCATTTTCATATATATTATTTATAATTATAAATTCTATTATATATTATTTAATATGTATTATTTAATATATATACACTGTATAGGTTTATAATGATCTCACTCTTCGTTTGATTTGTATTCAATTCAATTCAATAAACCAAATCCACTTACAGTTTACCAAGCAAAAACCTTGTCAAATAAAATGACATCACAAAATATGATCATCACAAAGACTTTTATTGAACATGTCAATGTTAACGTCAAGGTTAAACATGTCATGAATCAAAGCCTGATGTGTGTGCACATCTACAAAAATTCCACCGGCTTTACCACAAGCGTCGGATGCTTGGTCTCTAGGTGTTGCTGTAGTTTTGACGGCTTAAGTGCTTCGTTAGACAGCCCACACACTGGGCTCTTGGCACTGCCTTGCTACCTCCGTTTACGAAGCAGTCGGGATTGTACTTGCGCAAAAATGTACTTTTTGGCGGAGGGTCGTCTTCATTTTTTCGTTTTAAATATTTCTCCATCATGTTTGTTTACAGCTAGCTGAGTGTCTTCTTCTCCTTATTTATTTAAGGTTAAAGTAACAACTGACTGATGCATTAGCGCCACTACATGGTCGGGAGTTGTTATTGCGTCCCGCGGCCCTCGCGGCCCACGCGTACAAAACAGATTTTTTTTGCGGCCCACTAGGTGGCGCTCGGGGCCCAAGTTTGGGCCGGGGCCCTATGGTTAAAAATCACTGCCCTAGATGACATAGTAAGAAGGCTGTTGGGTTTCCAGTGGTTTGAGGCAGCTGTGGCCAAGGAGGTAAAGCGGTCTTCAACTAATCAGATAATCGACCTCTCCAGACTGCATGTTGACGTGTACCTGGGCAAGATACTGAACTCACCTGTGTTTGAATGTGCATGAATGGTAAGCTCCTAAAACAATGAGCAGTCAATGCCATCAGCAGTCAATGCCATCACTGTATGAATGTGTGTGAATGGGTGAATGAGATATGTAGTGTAAAAGCACTTACAGTCCAGTCCATTTACCATTTAGCAAGAATTGACTGTTGCCGTCTTATCTGTGATATTCACCCATTTCAGCTTTAATCTCCATAGTCTTCATTCATTGTCCATGCTGTCCGACTACACATTTGTCAACAGATTTCTGTGGAAAAGATCCCGGATGTCCCAGTTTCACTTCAGCTTTCTATTCATTGTAAAAGAAATCAGGGATGGTAATAATATTATGATCTATACGTGACAGCATATTCCCAAAAAGACACCAGAGATGTCAGGAGTTTCAAACTCTTATTAAGACAAGCATGTCTTTCGATTAAATGTTTAATTAGTGTGCACTGATCAACAGTAGATTCGTTCAAATTGGCATGCACGTGCTTTACAGTGTGAGTGTTTTCAGGAAAGTAGGTCAGGCCTCATGCTGTTATGTTGTTAAAAACACAATGGTGTTTTTTGAGCGAGATATTTGGCAGCTATTTTAGACTGACTCGACGCTGCAGAAGGCTTCCAGAGTGTCTGAAAATATATCCTAACCAGCCCATGAACACTGAAAGCTCCCCACTTTTGATCAAAGTGCCACAAGCAGAAGTGTGTGCCGGTGCAGAGTGGCTGACACCAGGCCCTGTCTGCATTGCTGCAAATGGAACATATTAGCTGCAAATAAAAACGCTATTGGGTGACATACCTGCAGCTAAATACAACTTGATTGACACACATTGAAGACACGCTGTCTGACACATAGTTCTGCCTACATGTCCTCCATATGCTGCAGAATTTATTGTGTTTTCACTGAAGGTACAGCTCCGAGACCTTATCCAGTCTGTGCTGTGTGCAGAACACTTTAACACATCACACTTCAATGCATTTCAAGTGGCTAACAACACACAATTATTCATCCTGTATGCTCTGAAAAAAATGTTTTCAAATATATAAAAATGTAAACGTTTCTAAATATGTATATAACTAAATGGCTGTCAAAAATTCTGAATAAAATCATGTATCATTTTTTTCTTACTTAGTAATGGTCTATTGATACTGATACCGATCTATTTATTTAAATTAAGATATTCTACAATATTGCGGCTACAAATAAACATCTTTTTTTAACATGGACCACTCTCCATTATGTAAATTTTGCAATCAAGAAGTGGAGGATCGGTTACATAAATTTTTTTACTGCCCACATGTAGTCAGATTGTGGTTAGATATTTAAAATTGGCTACGACCCATAAATATTAACTTTGAATTCACACCCCTAAATATTTTGTTGGGAGCACTTTATGCAAATTGCCCACAAATACAATTATTCTTTTGGGGAAAATATTTATATTTTAGGCTCAATCAAAAAGGAATTTTAATTTGTTTTTTAGTTTTTTAAATGAAGCGCGAAGCCAATTTCTTTTGGAAAAAATCATTGTGACACATCAAGACAAAGTAGAAATACATAACAGAAAATGGGAAACAAAAAAAGTTTGAGTAAATACACATATGGAATGTCAATGTTAAAAAAATGAACAGCACCTCAGACAGGAGTGCTTAATGGATCCGGTTTCCAAATCTATACCTGCACCCCATTCAGAAAGCTCAGCTCCACAACTGATGTGTTACCCACAATTATCTAAAAACAATTAAAAGATCCACAACTCCACCAGAGCCTGGAATCAAACACAGGCTCAGAGCTGCTGCAGGGCACCAAGGAAAAAAAAAACTCAAGACACCAGCTCAGCTAGAAATTCTGCCCTTACAACAACCATGTTCAGTTTTCATTAACACTCTTAAGGAGGTTTTAATATAAAGGTGAAATGAGCAGGACTATTCAAAATTAGAGAGCAGTGGTTAAGCGACCTCGAAGGTAAATGAACAAAGGGCGCTACGATAGCAAGCGCAACACTGTCAGCCAGAAAAATAAAATGTTATTTTCTATTTCACATGCTTTAACCCTGGCTACCCGGCCTATACAACAGTGCGACTTATTTATATATTTTTACTGGCCAACGGCCAATGGGGGGCACTCTCTAGCAGTAAACGCAAAAGTGAAACAGATGTGGGGAAAGATTATTCTCCGAAGAAGACACTAGTTTTGATTTTCCTCATCATGGAAAACACATGAAGAAATGCACATGATGGAGCTTTTAACTTAAAGGCAATCGATCTGGCCATCAAAGAAGGAAATAGAGCTACTGCGCGTAATCTTGGGATCCCGTGTTGATGCCGTGTTGGTGCCGTACTGCCGATTTTCAGGCACAGTTTTTTAAAAAGCGTGTCTTAAATTAAAACTACAAAAAAATCTTCTGTGTATCGTCTTTGTGTGTAAATACCTCATGTTACAACAACATGAAAACCTAAATATAACCTAGCGCCTTAAAGCGCCTTATATTCAAGTGCGGCTTATATATATACAAAACATTTTTACTCGATTACTCGATGAATATTCGATAGAATACTCCGTTACCATAATATTTGATAGCTGCAGCCCCAATTAAGTTCATCAACGTATTGAGTTTAAACTTTTTAACTCAAGTGGAAAAAAAACTTCACCACCACCTTGATCTGCCTCGACCAAATCAACAACCGTAACCTCCGCCCGCACTCACAGCCTTCCATTCCATTTCGCTTCTAAAAACACTAGCAAAGTCGGTTGACCAAGCTGAGCCTATGAACAAAGATGACTTCGAACTTGGTGACTGTGTATTGCGTAGTACTGACCTTCCCTGGAGGAGCAGGAGGGCTGAATCTACCGGCACAGACCAGGAAGGAGTCGGGTTGTGGTTTGCTGTTCTTCACCTCGGGGTCGTCACCCAGAACAATGTGGTCGAACAGACTGAAGAAGTCTTTGTGTTGGCTCGTCTTCAACTTGAACGTCACACCAGCTGAGCTGGTCGCCACTGCAATGGGGATGTTGTGCTTCTTCAGATGGTTCACCAGTTTCTCCACACCTAGAGGTAAACTTGAGGTTAGACTAACTTATTCTTACATACATACGACCAAATACAGTATATATTTGTATACACGACTTTATGGCCCGATCAAGTCTCATTCAGCTGTCTGTGTTGTGTTGTGGTGGTGATATGAACAGGTGAGATCCTGAAGTCTGAAATATAAATCAAAACCTGAACTGTATGACAGTAGTGCTGTAACCACCACAATAAATCATTCACTAAGGCAGGCAGCAGTAGCTCAGTCTGTGGGGACTCGGCTCGGGAACCGGAGGGTTGTCGATTCAAGCCCAACACAGACCAAAGTATGGAGTGTGGGCTAGTAGCACGAGAGGTGGTGGTTTGCCCCCTGGGAACAATCTGTTCAGAGGAGAAACCAGGACTGAGGAGGACAAATAAGAAGAAGAGAACTACTTGGACCAACAAACAAAAGGAATGGATAGACCAGTGGAAAGCTTTGAACTCATGAGTCCGAATTTGAGGTTTTTAGTTCAAACCGCCATCATACACAAAAAAACATATCGTATGCCCCAATACTTGCATAGCTGCATATACACAAACAGAAGGAGCAGCACGCCTACACAGCCCACACAAGAGCTAATGATAGGCTGCTCCTGAGCTGAGGACAAATCAACTGTTTTATATTTCTGTGTTCTTTCGTGGACAGTCTAAAATATGCACTGCATGTCACACGGCGTGGTGAATCAGGTGTACCTGGCATGAGTTTGGCAGAGGGAAAGATCCTTTCTTGTATTTGCCTGGTTTCAGCGAGGAGCTCCTCGGCTGTCATGGGAAGCTCCAGAGCGTCCCGAATAATCTGGCAAGCGCTCAGAGCATTTTTACCCATCACTGACGACTTCACGTCCCATGTGTAGCGCTTTCCGAAGCGGTCACATATTTCCTGGAAGGACACCGTGTACAGTCGCTCTGTGTCTGAAATGAGAAAACACGAAAAAAAAAAGCTTTGATTTCAATGAAACATGGGACTGAACATGAATGGAACCTTTCCTACGCTGCCACAAACACAGAAATGAACAGATGGCTGTGACACAAACTTTAAGTAAGTACACAACTCATACACCTGAGCACATCAAACTAGGGATGCACCGAAAATTAGAGAAATGATCCAGGCCGCGATGCATGCGGACGAACCGGAGGAGAGCGGAGCGCAGAAAAAAGGACGCGCCTCTCTGCACCAGATGTGGGGCATGCACCTTTGTTGTCTGATGTGTTCAATGAGATCCTGCAAGATCCTCTTCACGAGAGAACATATTTAATTTAAGAATCTTTCAGCAGACCAGTCAGTTATAGGTCAAGTTTATAGTCAAATTTATATTGTACATCGTTGTAATGTCATGCTAAATAAATATTTTCATACTTTCATACTACATACTAATTGATTTATTCTTTGAATTGCAATGCCTTGACTTTTGTGAGGTTAGTACACAGTCATAGCTATGAATGCAATGCTTGTAATAATTGACATAATCATTTCTTTCGGTGTTTCGGTTTTCGGCCTTGGTCCCTACTATTCCCCTATATCCTCTACATCCCTACAATTTATGCAATAGAAAAAAAAAACAGTGAAAAATTTAACAACTGCATTTCATATTCGGTTTCAGTTTAGGTATTTGGCCAAACATTTCATTTTTATTCGGTTTCTGACGAAAATTTTCATTTCGATGCATCCCCACTATTCATGCAATAGTAAAAAAAAAAAATTGTGAAAAATTTAACAACCGCATTTCATATTTGGTTTCGGTATTCGGCCAACCATTTAATTTTTATTCGGTTTCGGTTAAAAAATTTCATTTCGGTGCATCCCTACTATTTATGCAATAGTAAATACAAAAGTGAAAAATTTAACAACTGCATTTCATATTCGATTTCGGTTTAGGTATTCTGCAAAACATTTCATTTTTATTCGGCTTCTGACGAAAATTTTCATTTCGATGCATCCCCACTATTCATGCAATAGTAAAAAAAAAATAGTGAAAAATTTAACAACCGCATTTCATATTTGGTTTGGGTATTCGGCCAACCATTTAATTTTTATTCGGTTTCGGACGAAAATTTTCTTATCGGTGCATCCCTACATCTAACGTTCGAAAATTAACAGTAATAAGCTTAAACACACATTAAATGACATCCTTTATCCTTTTATACAGGTAACAGTCCCAAACGAAGCTTTAGAGTCAAGCCAAACATCATTTAAATATATGGTCATTTGTAGTTACTGGAGTTATCTACACATATATAATTGACATGAACGGCGTCATACGTGTGTAAGTATGTGAGTAGATACATATGTTTGATTCGGCTCATGTTTTATTAATAGGGCTGTCAATCGATTAAAAAAAATTCACTAATTAATCACAAAAAATTCTGTGATTAATCGGGATTAATCGCGATTAATTTATCAATAAATTAATTGCATTTTTCTGAGACTGAAGCTTATAATGAATATTTATTTGTGTAAAATGATCAAATGAATGTAGAATAAACACAGAGAAGGTATATCTCTTTTCATAGCTTCATTCATTTTATTGGCTTAAGGTGCATATATGCACAGTGCAAATGAGGAAATATACGGATGAGTCCTTATCCATCTTTCCGCCATAGACTCCTTTAGTTAGGATAGATGTTTGACCGCGCATGTCACCAAAGGTTATGGGTCAGCCGCCACCGGAAGTAAACAAAACCACGTTAATTGCGTTCATTTTTTTTAACGCGTTAATTGTTTAACAGCACTATTCATTAATAAAGAAGTTGGAAGTGTCGGTCAAACTCGGACTTTCATTAGTGGGTCACCGCCGTCAGCGTAAACTTAACATGGACGTGGAGCAGGTGACGCAGAGTAAATGTTGGATTTCTCAGGTTTGTGACGCAGTTTGCTGTTTGGGATGTATGCCGGATTCATCCGTACGATATACCACCACAACAACTCTATCAAGTTACGTCCGACGTCGTGCGATATTTCAGTTGTGTGCAAAGAAATCATAAAGTTGTATATTTTTCAATGGAGTCCGGAGTTCACTCGAAGTGAATGAATGAAGTACAGTATGGACGTAGCCGTAACGTAGCTGCAGGCTCGTGTAGAAGCAGATATAGACCTCACAGACCTAACAGCAGTCCGTCCATGTCGAAGAGCACATGGCTCACAGGCTGGAGGCAGCTGCTCGGCACCGACATGTTTCACTCTTCACTGTGGCTCCGCGTCGAACAGGACGGCGGGAGGACGACTAAAAAGTAACACGGAGTCTAAAAAACGAGCATAAAAACGCTGCTAAAGTCGACTAATGCTCCACAAATAAGCACAATTGATGCCGTTCACATAATTTCCGTACGTGCTTCACATGAAACTGCCCATAAATTAAAGAGTTTTATATAAAATAGTCATTCAGACTGCTCAGGGTGTCTTTTTAGTCGTCCCCGGCGCAATGGCTACTGGGAAATGAAGTCCAATTCAGTGTAAGAGCTTTGTTTGTAGTTCCAGAAAGCACTTCACAGATCACTGTGTTATATAGATTAAAACACATGTTTATCGTGAACATGTACACACAACAGACAACAGGTTTATGTGTCATTCCACTTGTCCAATTGCATTAGTTTAGTATTTTAATTTTTAATAATGATTTAACAGTTTATTAGCAATATGCCCATATAACTGTGCTCAGCTAATTAATTCAATAAGAGTAGTTCAGTAATGTATTTCTTAGCTTTACTATGGATTTAAAACTGTGCTTCATTTCTGCGTGTGCCAACAAAAAGTTGTTTATTGTGAATAAATGAATCCTGACAAATGACTGGACTGTGCACATGTTTTTTTTTTCTTCATATTGGAATGACTCTGTAATACACAATTAATGTCCCGTTTTTTACAATTTGACACACACTAAATTTGATGATATGGTTGCATTTGCAGACGGAGTTTACTACTATAGGTAGCGGTGTAAAGATAGCACAGCAGAATATTCATCCACATTAATTAGTTATTTAGCTGATTGTAACTGACCAAACAGCAGTTTGTTTTAATTTTATATTTTTTGACAACACTGAGTATAATACAGCGTCAGTGGCACTGATTTTAATGTGAAGTGATGTCATCGGTGATTGGAAAACTATGATTTTGTGTGTTATGTACTGTTTCCATAAAGTTGGCGCATAGATGAATGAAAACAATGGGGCGAGATGGGAAAGTAATGTGGGACGGAGAGTGCTGATGACGAGCTTCCTCTGTGTGAAAGTGAAGACAGACAGGCACCAATGTTCTCAGAGCCACAGGAAATTGTTTGATGGATCATCTTTTTATTTTTATCTCTAAATGCAGCTTTGCAAATATCAAGCATCAGCATTGCATGTGTATATTTTTCTTTTTACATTATTACACTTAGTCAATTTGACGTTGTTATGTAAGAGCCAAAAATATCCCAATGCAAACCTCTTTGTTCAGCCTATTATACAAACCTACAGACCTTTTCTTCACAAACACCTTTTATGCTTATTGTCAACAGTCAGTAATCCAAGAAGTTCTGAAGAATCTGGACAGAGGGTGTCACTCCCTGTACAGATTGTAAAGCCCTCCGAGGAAAATGTACTTTGTGACTTTGGGCTATACAAATAAAATTTGATTTGATTTGATCTACTAGGTCTGGGTCTCTGTTCCCTTAATGCCAAAACATCTATACAGAGAGCAAAACTGTGTTAGCTGCAAAATCAAAAAGCACTTTTGGACATTGCTCAGGTAGAACTGTCACCAGAGGTGTCAAAAGTACACACATTCTTTACTCAAGTACAAGTATAGGTACCTGTGTTTAAAAAGACTCTAGTAAAAGTTGAAGCACTGACTCAACTTTTTTACTCAAGTTAAAGTGAAAAGTACAGGCTCTAAAACATACTTAAAGTATAAAGTACCGGCAACGTTGTGAAGGACAAAACCACCATTTTAGGGAAATCAATACAAAAAGCTACATTGGCCAATCTTTCCTAAACACATTCAAAAAATAAAACAGCTGTACAAGAATGAGGGATTGCGAACTCAATGTGCATGGTGTTCAAAAACTTTATTGGTCAAAGCAGACTTCAAAGCCAAGACAGTAACATTAAATGCATACCCTTGACTAACATCTATTTACCAGCAAGAGATCATGTGTAGGTAACTCCTCAGTGTGTGTTTACATACGTTTCTAAGCATAATCCAACCAATCACGTTGTCTGCATGGCGCATTTTACTGATACTGATGGTGAAATTTTACTGTTTATTAATCAGGATCAGAAATACTTTAATAATCCCGGGGGGGAAATTATTTTTTGTTACTATACTCCAGTAAACAAACAAACAAAAACAACATATGTAAACACGTGACCATCTATTAAGAACATATAACAGCTGGTATATCGGCTGGTCTTGCTTCTATGCCGGCCGGCATTAGCACGATCAGCTGTTCCCCGGTGTAAACAAAGGCAGCTTGTCCAGGTGGAAGCGGCATTTAAAAAACAACATGAAGAAACAAACACAAAAACTCTAAAACATCACCATCTCAACGCAGGAGTAACGACCCTGATTTGAAAATGTAGGGAGTAGACAGTACGAATACTAAAATGAAAATAGTAAAAGTCAAAAGTCGGCATGAAAATAAATAGTGAAGTAAAGTATAGATACCCAAAAATTCTATTTAAGTACAGTAACAAAGTATTTGTACTTTGTTACTTCCCATCTCTGACTGTCACCTCATAGAGGGTTCCTTTCCAGATACTTTTGTAGGTCCTGTGTAGTGCAAAATCTGTGGTGGTTTCTATATTTATCCACCTTTTATCATGAATAAATTGTCTTATGTTTTAATCAAATAAAACCTGCCCATCTAGAGTCAAAGTTCATGTCTTTGAATTATTTTTATCATCACTTGTGTGGGAAGACTTAATCCAACCTTGAGTGTCACAATTAGGCCGTGGTCACATTTGCTTTTTCTTCCTCTTCATCATCTTCTCCTTGTCAGTTTTTAAAGCGAGCTCCTGATAAGACAGAGCACGCATTGTATTGAGTATTTTCTTTGATGAAGTCTGCCTGAAACGAGCTGTTCTTATCCAACAACATGATTCCAAATCAAAATGATCAGCTGAGGTTATGTAACTAAGGATTAGGAGCTTCATCTCTTCCTCCGTTTGGCTTTTTCTCATACTTTATCTGATATTCCAGAGCTGTGTGTTTCATCTTTCTCACTGCCTCATTCTTGATGATCTTCCTTTATTTATATTTCAGCTTGGCTGGCATTTTTTCTTTTTTCCAGGATGACCTGGTTCATCTTCTGGTCCATCCCCTCCTTTCTGAGAAACTACCAGTTTCCCCGGTCAGCATTTAGGGCCATCAAAGTTTTGCCAGCTTTAGCTTTGATCTCCCGTGCCTCCTTTGTCCAGTTTTCTGCCAACTGGTTCTTTTCTTTCCAGGATGCATTGACCAGTTTGACCCGCTTAGCCAAGGTTTGGCTTTGCTGGTTATGCGGAGACTCCACAAGGAAGTGGACTTTTCTCTTTGCTCACCTTAACTCTTGTCTCTAAATTAACTATCAATTGGCAGCTATTTCTTTCTTCAGGGCAGCGTCCTTTTGTACTTCCGTTTTTTTAGGAAGTCCAGTTCTGCATGTTTTAAGCAGGGCCTTTCAATTTCCGTTGAGTAGATTTCTGTCACTCATAGCAACCTTACTTACCAACCTTTCTGGTCTCTTTCAAAGTCAACGCTTTGCAGTTCAGATACTTGGCAAAACATCAGTTTGATTGGGGCATCATGGTCGGGAAAACACACTCTACAACCCAAGTCCCTGTGGGTCAAGTTGCAAAAACAATGGATTCTACATTTCCAATAATGCAACCCAATATACCAAATGATTGTTAGACTCCCCTCCTGGAGTCACTAATGAATAAATTGAGCATTGTGTGTAAAATGTGTGGAAATCCTAAACTTCCATAAGTTTTCAGAAGAGCCTCATAGATGCCGCTCTCCGAGGTGCTGAATAACAACAGTTTTTTATGAAGTTAAAATCCTCCAGAGTGTGTCACAGAGATGGGCCGCAGCAAATTACTGACAAAAGGCTGTTCACTTCATTGCTACCAGCACTGCCACATTTTTTTCTGAATAATTGGAAGCTGCATGTTAACAGAGTTTGTCTTGTTAGTCCGAGAGCGATGTCAGGGGAATGAGACAACCCTGTAACCTGGATGATGTAATGAGCCTATGGATTTCAGGTCTAATTGGGGGACGGCGAGAGTGAAATGGAGGCTGTGAGCCCCGAGGAGTGCTGTAGTTTGGGGAATTGCTCAGGTGTGACTGAGAGAGTTAACACTAAGTAGGAGCACGGGCCTCATGCCTTTCCGGAGGAGCACTATAAGGAAAAAGTGAGATTTCCTGATGACACATTTGTTCTGTGTCAACACCACAACTCTGACGAGATGAGAAAGTTGAGTATTTTTTGTTCCGGCGGGATCGTGGGCGCGGAGGAAAACGGCGGCAGAAAAACAGTATGAGCCTGATGATGCTTCCAATCCCACAAACCAATGCAACAACAGAAAGATGACAGTCTGGAAGAAGCAGCGGAAGATTGCTATGAAGCTAGCCCGGAGCGACACTCTGCTGTCTGACTCCAACAGTGCGTCTGTGGATATAAATAGTGGAGTGGTGAAATCACAGCTAGAAACACAGTTAGTTAGTTTTCACATCTCCCTCTGGAGTGGGACTGCTGCAGAAACACTGCTCCATTACGACTGTATTCAAAGCTTTATGTCTGCTGTCTAATTATTACACCCAGATCCAAACACATCGCTTTTTTTCAGTGTGGCGATATGATGGCGAAGACACAGTTTACTTGATTAAATGTAGAATTAATCAAGACGCTGATTGCTTCATTGCTCATTAGAAACCTCTTAAAAACAGTGGCGGCTGGTGGAAAATGTTCCAAGGTTGGGCTGTGCCACATCCAATCAATTAGAACAAACACCTGAGAGTGAGTCAGCGTAAGAAGGGAAGGTTTCAAAAAAAGGCATTAATACATTGCAGTTTTATTGAAACGTGAAATAAATCAGTACGTAACATGAGGACATCTCACTTTAGATGCATTCACCATAAAACATGAGGTGACCCTATGGACATAAAGTTCAGGGTAAGTAAACATGAATTTCAGTTAGTGTTTGTGAAGCCCTTGCTATTCAGACACTGAAAAGACAGATGCATGGAAGTCAAGTGCTCTGAGGTGTAGAGATGGTGAACGACACACACACAAATATTAATATTGAATTAAATTAATTAAAACATACTGTCACACCGCGGTGATGTCAAGCTGGGTTTTTGTCTCGTCTTGTCATTTCCTGTTTTATTTTGAAAGATAACTCTCCTCTCGTTTCAGGTCACTCGCCCTTCCTCATGTGTCACCGGTCTGATTGTCTTCCCCGCCCTGATTGTTTCCACCTGTTCCCTATTACCTGGTGTATATATTATCTGCGTCTCCCTTTGTCCCGTGCCGAAGTGTTTCGTCTCATGCAGCGTTCACCAAAGCCTTTTTTCATAGCCCATAGTCCTTTGGTTTCTTTGTGTTTGGTCTAGTGTATTTTCAGCCTCATTGGAGCGCCTTAAGTTAATGTTTCATAGCCATTTGTTTTTCCTCGTTGAGAGTGATCTTGAGTTTGGTAATCTTTATTAAGAGTAGTTCAGAGTTTTTTCCTCCTCTGGAGTGATTTTTTGTTTCTCTTAGTTTAGGCCTTTTTTTCATAGCCTCACTCATTCGAGGGTATTTGTAGACTCGAATAAAACAGCTCTCTGCTAAACTCTACATCCCGAGTCCTGCTTTGAGTCCCGGCCTGACACATACAGTGTACAATGACAATAAAGTTTGAGTCTTATCTACAAAAAAAAATAGACACATTTATGGGAAATACCTGTTGAAATACAACTTGAAATAAAGCAGTCGACAAGTACACATGTTGGCTTGCACGTCATTGTAGCAATTGTGCGGAATTGTGCGGAAATTTCCCAAACAATAATAGAGTTAGACTTTCAGCCTGGGGAAAAAAGGAACCAGTGTGAGTACAGAAGGAGCGCTGGGATGGATTTTAATTACAGTTATTTGGAAATAAATGCAGCACCTAGAAAATTAAAAACCACCGGCACGATTTGATTATTTTGAATTATGTGTTTTTTTCACCACACCGCTCACTGTATGCCAGGAGATGAAAACGGGTCACCGATTATTATCATTTGAAAAACTCGACCACGTTCAGAAGAAGATTCCTATTCTGAACTATATTCTGAGTAAGGAGGGGAACGTACCAACACGGCCCAGTTTGATACATCAATCTTACATCACACAGATGTGCACGCCTCAGACTGTGTGGATTGTTATATTTGATCAAATCAAAGCATCTCTTCCATGAGATGGATGACTGACAGACATCAGTGCTGATTGCTCCTCAGAGAGCCCACACGCCCAGTGAAGTAAACTCTTTTTTTAGTTTTTGCGTGCGCATTTTCATTTTCCATTCGCTTCCCGGAGATCATGGCAGTAGGTGAAAGTTGGAAAGTAGATCTGTTTGCAAATCAAGAGCTTCGCCTGCAGCGCCTGCTCCCTCTTCACCGTGGTAGTGTGACAGTTCGGCACACATCGCAGCTCACGGCGCACTAATCTGCCTGTCCATCTCACATTCCATCTTATCCTCGTACTCATGAACAAGATCCCCAGATAGCTGAGCTCCTTTACCTGGGGCAAGCAACTTGCTCCCAACTCTCAGAGTTAGAAATCCACCTAATGCTGGTCCCATTGGCTCGGCGTTGGAGATGCTGACTCTCATCCCAATGCTTCATATGCAGCTGAAAAACAACCCAGTGTTTGCTGGAGGTCATGGATTGCAATAAAAAAAACCTTCTGAGAATTACAAGCAGCTAAACTCAACACTGCCTGACTTCTGTTTGACTTCTGGCCAAGATCCAACAACTCTTTTGTCCATGTTCTCTCATAGAAATGGTTCTGGCAACCTCTATTCCCATGGCACCATAGACAAGACACCACGAGGGACATGGTCAAAAGTCCACAAAGTTGCATGTAGACTGGAAGGGCAAACTCCCAGACTCTTTTGTGGTACCCGACTGCAGCTGGACTGTTGGATTCATCTTATACAGGGATTATTTTATGGATAATGAATGTCAGCACAAAATATTAGCTTTCAACAGCTTCTTTGCAAAAGTATCACTATCAGTTTCCAAAACCTTTATTGTGGAAATGTTTTTAATTGTAGCCATTTATGAAGCTCCGGTTATTACCGTTCCAGTAAGAATGTAGATATCATCGACCGGCACATCTGCTTGGTAAATTAATTCACTTTGATTTGGTAGAGAGAGGGATCAATAACTGCATTCTGTGTTATTACTGGACTGGCAGAGGCCCAGTTGATAAATCCAGTACCTTACAATATGACAGAGAGCCACCGATGATCATCCTTCAAAGCCGACACTGTCACATCCACGGATGATACAGTCATTTGTAATTCCCCTCCAGTTTATCCTTTGATTACTAACCATGACACTTCCACAGGAGGGACGGGCCCCGGAGCCATCAACACACACACACACACACACACCGCTATTTACATTGTGATGATAAGCTCGTTAATTCTCTGCGGCTGATCGGTATCGCCCTCAGCTCCAATTCCCCAGCCAACCATTCGTCCTGGGTGAGATATCAGCAATCACCATTTTAAATGAGGAAAGGTGATATGAAATGCTAATTCAGCAACTCAAGATCAATACTGTTCACCGGAGGGAATAAAGTGAAGCGGAGTACCCGGTACAGACGGCTGTCCTTGAGCGCTCAACGAGAGACGTGACATTTCCCTACAAACACAGAAACCAGCATTAGCCTGATCTGACACGTGTCCATCAAAACTATTAAACGTTGTTTCAGTGATCGGATGAATTAGTGTGTAGTATATGCATGAACATTAACCAGCAAGTAAGTATAACATAACAAGTACTCTTTATAATGTTATTTGCAGAGACCAGCAGTTCCACCATGACCAAGCACTTGGCGACGGTGTTCCAGTATCAGGACTCTTCTGAAGATGGTTTTGCTGCAAAACTTAAATATCTTGTACTTTTAGAATGTGATCAATGTTTTCTTTGGTATATCTTCTACTGAGTCACAGGCAAAACAAGATGGTGATGTTTTTCTGTCATCTCCATGGTAACATATCTATCAGAATCACCAGGCCAGGGAGTTGGTGTTAGGTTAATAATCTCTGATCACTCATCTTCTCTTTTTTTAAATTGACTTTCATCGTTGCCCTGTCACTCAGTGTGCTGTTTCATTCTTTCTGGTCAGCGATCATCAAAGGACTCATGAAGGTGACATGAAGCAATAAATAACAAGAGAAACTCTCAAAATCAAAACTGCCAATAAGGCTAGAGTCATTTATGGTATACCACAGGAGTTTAATTAAAGAAAAAATATTGACTCTTTATGACCCACTTCTGACACTGACCTATTTATATGAGTGGATCTCCATGGCGCATATTGTAACGGTAAACTGGTTTTCAGGGTGCCAGTTAGGTCTCAGCTTAACAATTTTTGGGTCGCGTTCGTCAGTCAAATATTTTATATTTATCTTCTACCCTACATAGTATTAAGGAAAAGACAATAAACCAACTACCCAAACCCTCATATCCCCTAAAAACCACACATCATATAGATATGTCCCACTCAAACACGTTTGAATAATAAATTTAAAATATATTAGTGCTGTCAAAATTAACGCGTTCATTTTGTCGATTAATTTTAAACAATTAACACATAAAAAAAAACGCAGTTAACGCGGTTTTGTTTACTTCCAGTGGCGGCTGACCCGTAACCTTTTTGAGCGCTGAATCGACGTCGACGCCATTTTGGATGTGGCAAAGTAGAGCTTTGTCTCCCAGATATATTAGTGTGTGTGTGAATAGGTGTGTAAGAGACTCACGGAGACTGCGCCCTTGGCGGTCGCCCACATTGCCCATAGCTAAAACTAGCCCTGCTTGTATTAGTTTACGGGGCAGATCTGCCACATCCAATATGGCGGACGCATTAACGTATCGCAGCAACGGACCAACCTGCTCAATGCAGCGTCTATGTATATGTCTATGACCTATCCTAACTAAAGGAGAGTCTATGGCGGAAAGATGGATAAGGACTTTTAGGGGGAACATTTCATTTTAAAAAGTTGCCCGACGGCTCGTTGGACAAAAACAAGGAAATTTGCACAGTTTGCAAAGCCGAATTTAAATTCCACAGAAGTAACACGACTTTAACATATCACCTCAAAGCAAAACACCCTGCTGAAATTACCTCCACGGGACCTCGCCAGTCTACACTACAGGAGTGTGGCACTCGTCAGTATATTTCCTCATTCTGGCTTTTTTCTATTTGCACTGTGCATATGTGCACCTTAAGCTATTAAAATAAATGAATTTAAATATACTTTCTCTGTGTTTATTCTACATTAATTTGATCATTTTACATAAATACATATCCATTATAAGATTTAGTCTCAGAAAAATGCAATTAGTTAATTAGTTAAAAAAATTAACTAATTAATCGCAAAATTTCTGTAATTAATCGCAATTAATTTATCGATAAATTTATCAATAAATTAATCGCGATTAATTACAGAATTTTTTCTGTAAAAATTAACTAATTAATCGCAAAAATTCTGTAATTAATCGCGATTAATTTATCGATCAATAAATTAATCGCGATTAATTACAGAATTTTTTTTTATCGATTGACAGCCCTAAAATATATATAAAATATAGTATACTTTGAGATTCTATAAAAATCTGAATGTTTCCACTTCTCGAGATCACAGTAAACTCATTTGACAAGAAAAAACACTGCAATGTTTTTTAGTAATGGTTGACTGTGAATGTCATCTCAACTTCAGTTCTGTCTCTGATTTTATAAGCGGTCATATCAACCTGATGTTTACGACGCACACACATTTCACCTCCTGTAATCTTTGATGGAAGTAGGAATCTTAGTAGGAATGTTTGAAATAGCAGAAGTAAGCTGCCGGACCTGAGCAAATGTGTAAACAGTTCCATGATATAAGTGACAGGTCATCATGAGTAACCCCTCCACCCCCACCAAACGACTCATAGGAAAGCTGTAGGCACTTGAGACTGGAGTGTTTATGAAGTGGCTTCCCCTCACTGATGATCATGGTAATTATGGCACTCATTCGGAGGCATCTCCATTTTCAATTAGAAGAGGGGTTGATTACAGGAAGTGTGAGTTCATGTGAAGGAGTTTTGATCCTAATAAGTGTACAGGGCTGGAAATGGATTAGATTTAAATTCATAAATAAATAAAGAGAATAAATATAGTTTATTTTTCCAGTTTCAAATTTTTGATAACATGACTAGTTTGTTGAGTTAGAAAGGTTTGATAGGAAATGGTGTAAGTGCACAGAATAAACCAGCGGTGTGACTTCTGGTTGCCACCCCCCTCTGCTATTCATTAAAATCCACAACGGGATCCTCTTAAGAAACTACTTTATTAATCCTGCATTGGGGAAATTCATCTTTCTCTGCTGTTGTTATCCACACATACAGTAGGCATGAAATACACACACATATTTTGATTATATTTCTGTTGTGTTCTCCGCATCGGGAGTTCAACATTTAAAACAACGGGTTTACGTTTTCCCGCCGAGCGACCTCCGGCGACCTCGTGAATAATAACTGCTCTGTGACTCGAGTGTGACATTGTTATCACAAAAGCGTGTGGCTGTGACACCGGCGAGCGTTGTTTGCATGGTGTACTAACAGTCAACAGGTTTTTGGTTGAACTCCATGTGAAGTAGAGTGAGGGATGTGAGGAACCAAGGATGGTCATCATTATTCTCACCGCCGGTTTTTAACTCCCACAGCACTCCGACTCCTCTTGACTTGCTGCAACCACAGAATAATGAGCGAGATAGAGATGTTGCACAGTTTGTAAAATAAGCATTTTACAAAATGCTCCTTCATAGTTCGAGACAGCTCTGTCCTCTGAAATAAAAGAATGGACACACAGTACCGTTTGTTGATTTTTATGAATCTTGGTGGAAGCGTGTGGCATGGGCCAAAGAAGAAGAAGTTAGTCTCGGGCTAGCGTTATTGAAATGAGCATATCCGAATATATCCAAATTCACTTGTCACAGCATCTCGTATACACAAGGTCGATGAGAAAAATCAATCACAAGCAAGAAATACATAGAAGAAAGTCATGCTAGAGTTAAAGAGTCTGTCAGCTGCTGGAATGAAGGACCTCCGTCTTACATGGTGGGAGTATCAGTCTGTTGCTGAAGGAGATGCCCAAGCCCACCACAGTCTTGATGATGGAGGTCAGCTTTGCTGACTTCCTCTTCTCCCCCACTTCCTCTAGGGAGTCTAGGGTACAGTCCAGGACCTTTGACCAGTTCGTTGAGTCTTTTCCTGTCTCTCTCCATAACATAATAACATATCATAAAACATTTACATTTAGCTGATGCTTTTATCCAAAGCAACTTTCAGGGAACAATTTGGGGTTCAGTATTTTGCCCAAGGACACTTCGACATGCAGACTGAAGGAGCCGGGGATCGAACCACCAATCATCCGTGGTCGACCCACACTACCTCCTGAACCACAGCCGCCACATAATAAAATAAAATAAAACTTCTTCTTCTTCTTTCGGCTTTTCCTTTCAGGGGTCGCCACAGTGAATCCGTTGCCTCCAACTAACCCTATCTTCTGCACCCTCTTCTACCTTCATGTCCTCTTTCCCTGCATCCATAAACGTCCTCTTTGGTCTTCCTCTAGGCCTCCTGTCTGGCAGTTCAAAACTCAGCATCCTTCTACCAATAGATTCACCATCTCTCCTCTGGACATGTCCGAACCATCTCAGTCTGGCCTCTCTGACTTTATCTCCAAAACCTCTAACATGTGCCTCATTCCTGATCCTATCCATCTTGGTCCCTCCCAAAGAGAACCTCAGCATCTTCATCTCTGCTACCTCTCTACCTCTGCCTCCTGTCTTTTCCTCAGTGGCACTGTCTCTAGACCAAACAACATCGCTGGTCTCACCACAGTTTTGTACACCTTTCCTTTCACTTTTGCGGAAACACTTCTACTTTCTCCACCCGTTCCAACCTGCCTGCGCACGCTTCTTCACCTCTTTTCCACACTCTCCATTGCTCTGGACTGTTGACCCTTAATATTTAAAATCCACCACCTAACCTTTATTCCTCTCCTTTCCAAGGCGAACCTCCACCTCTCTAGCTTCTCCTCCACCTGTTCCCTGCTCTCACTACAGATCACAATGTCATCTGCAAACATCATAGTCCATGGAGATTCCTGTCTAACCTCGTCTGTCAGCCTGTCCATCAAAATCAAATAAAACATAATAAGATATAATAACAAACTATGAACTGACAGTTTAAACCTATTCAATCTAACCACTGAGTACACTGCAGACAACCCATCTGTGCTGAGCCTATGAATATTGGTCAGTCTTGGAACCCATCGGCTATCTGACGGGACAACAACCAGTGTTTAGGACTCCCAGTATAGCCAGCCGATATCCAAAAATCTGACAGCAGATGCCCAAGCCAAGACTAACTCTGCAGCCATTTCTGTGCTCGTCATCATCGTTTAAGATTGTATTTCAGCAGATTCACTCTACTTATTTTGCTCACCACATGGACTGCTGTAACCAACTCCGGTCACGGTACTTAGCAGACAGCTGGCTGAAAGTCAGCTGGAAGACGGCTGCCAATCAGCCGGTGTTCAGCCTGAACGGGAACTTTTAAGTTGCTACTAATGTAACACAAATACTGTTTAATACTTGGACTACATACAGAACTTTGTGTCCATTTGTCATTGGTCATTTGGTTTGTATTTAGTGCCTTTCTGTTTCTTTAATCAGTTCCCTGTGATTAAAATGTTCCAGTTTGCCAGTGATGCATCAGTGCGATTTGTTAGAGACAGAACACTGCGATCTGGTTTGCAGTGTCCATTTGGAGTTTGAGTTGGTTTTTATAAAATCTTTGATCAGTTCCTTGAGTCATTTGGTGTTTGGGAATACTGGAGAAAATCAGATTGTCACACATGCTACTTCATTGTTTCCTTTCCTTTTATGACAGTCCATTTTTTGTTTTGATGATGGCTTTGGGGAGGGGGGATTGTTTTGTTCGTCTGTTGTTGAACACAAGAATCGAGAGAAGCTGCTTATTTCACTGTGAAGCTTCAACAGCAATCAAGTTTGTTATTGGTGGAAGTCAGACTGATGCTGACCTCAATTTCTGTATCCTGTCTGTAGGTTTGTCTGTGGGTGACAAATTCTGATTATTGTATTGAGTCATTTAACAAGCAGAAAGCGTCTTGAAAAAGTTCACTTTCTATTTCGAAAAGTTTTGGATGGAAGTTTTCTACAGGCGATGCATCTAAAGCTGCCGTAATTGATTTTTTTGGCCACTTGGGGGCAACAGAACAAGCTGTAAACACACCACTGATAAAACGTTGATAGTGTGAACGTGCTAGCAAACAGTGCCCTATTTCCATATCCAGCAGACACAGAGCAGCATAATCATTCATTTCAGGTTGTCTTTGTGTCCCGCTGATGAATGTAAGTCCAATATTCACTCTCCTATTATCCTTTCCCGGGTGTCCTGCACCAACCCCTGAGATAAATGTCTGACTCTTGAGCTGCTTTGCAACATTCACCAGCTAATAAACTGCTGCTGAAAATCGGGTTGATGAGAGTCAAGTTTTTTTTTTTTTTTTAAAGATTTTTTTTGGCCTTTTATTGTTAGGACAGCTGGATTCGAACCGGGGCCACCTGCAGCGAGGACTACGGCCTCCACACACGGGGCGGCCGCTTAACCCACTATGCTACCGACCACCCCAATGAGAGTCAAGTTGCTGAAAAGGCTGCATTAGAGGTTGCATGTGTTTGTTGATAGCTGTGTGGACTTCTAAACAAAATTGTCGGACGGAATTAACAATATTAAGACTCAGATACAACAGCTGTGCAGAACGTCAGGCGTGTTAGACAGAGTTTAGTTTTTGTCGATTAATTTTTAGGATAACTTTTAGAGGCTGCGTTTATGGTGTATTGAGGTGTGCATCGAGGACTGCATTCTTCCATTTACGTAACAATCGCCAAAATCAGACGCATCGTCTCTCAAGATGCAGAAAAACTAGTCCACGCATTTGTTACTTCAAGGCTATTGTCACTCTTTGTTATCAGGCTGCTCCAATAAGTCTCTTAGGACTTTGCAGCTAATTCAGAATGCTGCTGCACCAAGATCAGAGATCACATCTCTCCCATTTTGGCTTCCTTGCACTGGCTGCCTGTTAAATCTAGAATAGAATTTAAAATCCTTCTCCTTACTTACAAATCTCTTCATGGTCAGGCACCATCATATCTAAAAGAGCCCATAATACCTTACTACCCCTCTAGAACACTGCGCTCTCAGGACGCTGGGTTCCTTGTGGTTCCTATAGTCTCCAAAAGTAGATTGGGAGCCAGAGCTTTCAGCGATCAGGCTCCTCTTCTGTGGAACAAACTACTACTAGTACTAGTTGTGGTGGATGATGTCTACCAATGAGCTTGGGTCCGTTCGAGGTTTCTGCCTGTTAAAAGGAAATTTTTCCTTGCCACTGTCGTCAGGTTCTTGCTCATGGTGGAACTCATGACATGGTGCTATATAAAAAAAACTAAATTCCTATATTTTGTCCATTTCGCTGTGTTGACGGACAAATACTGATTATAACCTTTATGTAGGAAGGGTGGTAGGTGAAAGTGTCAGATGGGGCTCCGGTCCTTGTTGACAAGGCAGGCTGCAGTCTGGAAAAAAACTCTTGTGGTCACAATCTTAACCGCACGCCTTTATCCATATGTCCACTCTCCTTTTTTTAAACACAGTAGCATGCTGGTTTTGGGGGCAGTCGGTGCAGAAGGAGACTGGAGTCAGACACACAGAGACAAAGACGAGGCCTGTGGTCGGCTGCATTGTGTGCGACATTTGTGTCGTGTCACCCTGACCAATTAAGTACCCTGATAAACGGGCGACTATTTGTGCTGAGAGAACCCCGGTGGCAGTAAGTCTGTCTCAATGTTTTTCTTTAGAATTATGTCATTATGGATGGTTAATTATCTGAAAGTTGCACCGATTCACAGTAGGGCTGTCATCCTTCCTCTTTAATCCCATTCGAATTTCATTAATTATTATTTTTTTATTCGAATAATATTCGAATTTTTTATGTTAAAGTATAGCCTATTTATGCATTACTATAGGTTACCTTGTAGGGCATGGGGTTATTATACTTTTGGCCAGTAGAGGGCGTTCCGATGTAATCAGTAAACATTCTATACCAGAAGTCAAGAGATGTTTGTTGTAAGAAAATAATAAAGATCAGGCAGAAAAGGAAAAGTTCAATTCTGAATTTTAATTCAACTCTGAGTACAACACTGAGCCGCGTCAAGGCTGCTGGAGAAACCTGGTCCTTTAAAAAAATGCTTCCGTTTTTTTTTTTCCGGCGTACGGCTGATAAGCCCCGTGAGGCAGGCATGAAAGAGGTGATTCGTGCCTGCTTGGGCTGAGGTTCATCAGTGTCCGAAGTTAGCTCGGCTAGCTTGCCAGGGTGTAGCGTCAACAGGTGTGTCCGCATTTACTCGTCGTGGTATGATACTTCATTCGAGCCTCGCACAGCCTGCATATTACGGTTTCTCTGTTTGTTATTTTTCCATTTTCTGACGGAAATCCAAAGTATTTCCATACCAAGCTTCTGTGATGTTTAGGAGTGGTAATATCCGCACGTGAATTCTCCTCGCTCGCCATTAATTAAATTCTGATACTGTAGCTCCTAGGCAACGCTATGATAACGTTCAAGCATTGAAGTAATGCGATAAATCAACGTGAAATTGCTAGTTGAGTAGGACATTTAAGGCAAACTTTGCACGCTAACCCCACATGATAAACATGTTGCACACTTGAGCACAAAGGATCACTCTCAGGCGTGCATGAGTTTTAGATTCTTTACTTTTGTCGGTCAACACAGAAACACAAGCACATCAGCACGACAACATCGCGTCATGCAGGCTGGCTGGGGGTCCACTAAATAATTAGCGCTCTCTAGCCCCGTTTTCTCATACCAACATTAAACAACATATATATCTGGCACGCTCACACAACTCATATTTTAACAGGTAGGTGATATCGTAATTCGCCGTTTACTCCTGTTAGGTGAAGCACGTTTTCATCAGACTTTTGTTCCCATGGAAACCGAACATAAACACACATTTGCGGCACAATCTCGTTATTTCACACTCTGCACGCTAATGTCATAACTTCATATTCAACACATGTTATACTCTTAGCTCACCTGTCAACACAGAAACACACGCACATCAGCACGACAACATCGCAACATGCAGTCTGGCTGGGGGTCCATTAACCAATTGGCGCTCTCTTGCACTACCCTAAAAGGACCCTTAAGCTGCCTCATAGTGCCTGTGCCTAAGCTATGCGTTGGATACACCAGTGTTTCCCAACCTTTTTTGGCTTGAGTACCCCCTGAGCCTTCTTGTCACTTCAGGAGTACCCCTCACACATATATGCGTTGAAAATTCTCAAAAAAATAGAGCATAAAACAGCGGTTATAGATAAAAATCATTGTATTTAATCTTCTTAAACTGAACATAAACTTGTCAGGCTCTCTCTCCTTCTTTTTTAGCATCAACTTAATGCAACATAAGAATAAAGAATGGACGTTTTAACCATTTATCCATCATGTAGCAGCCACCAGATATTTTTAATATGCGTCATCCGTTGTCATGGCTTCAGTTGTATATTGTGTATCAGGCCATTGTCTTCCAGAGGAAACGATTTCCAGCCGCAAAGGTACCGTTTTATTGATGAGCAGGATATGACATTGCTGAGAATATTTAGGCCTAGGCCTATCATCTTGGAAATTGTAGGCCTATTAAATAAATGACTTACAGAGCAGACATTCTGTTGTCATATTACGAATATTACGAGTTTTTGGACTACAGTTTTTGTAACGCCTTCTTCTTCAAAAAAAAAAAATCTCCCCATGCGCTGTGTACCCCCCTGCAGTACCTCCGCGTACCCCTAGGGGGGAAACACTGGGATACACCTTTTAACCTACTGCAAATATTAGCTGATCTTCCGCACAAATATCACATTGCAGATAAATAAAAATAATGACAACAAAATGAGAACCTAGCACACACCGAATACAAACTGAGAATGGGGGGTGTCCATGAATATCGCCAACAAACACTAACATTCTTAAATCAATGCTAAAAACTTCACGTGAAACAAACATGAAGGTGCGCGTTTGTTAAATTGCGGTACGCGTCTTAACCACGACTATACGGCATGTGTAACCTGACTGTTCATTCATAAACTTTGTGTTTTACACTGCCATCAGTCTGCCAGTCTTCACCCTTTAATCTCATTTCAGAACCTGCCACTCCCCTCCATGTCGCATTCACCATGGCAGCAAGAGTATGACGCTATACGAGAATCCGTAATGAAGGAAATAAATATACAGTTTCTAAGTATAAATGTGTAACCATTGAAAACAAAAATTTATTATAAATCCTGACATTTTCTTCAGCTCCAGCTTCCTATTCTTTCATTTCATTCTTTCATTACTGAGACTTGATTGAAACATCTCTGCCTCGAGAATATAAAGTACGTAGTTAAAGATGTCAGACCCCCCCGCCACCAAGCCCCATCACACACACACACACCTGCACTGTTCGCTCTATACCCCCCCCCTCACTTTGGTCTACTCTCCGTGCAGCATCCATAAATATCCTCCGGGAGCCACAAACTGCTTTTATTGCTGCTTCACGTTACACTTTTAACACTCACTTATATTTCTATTTTCTATTTTTGTATTCCTGCATATTGCATTGCATGTATGTGCCTCGTTCTTATCTCGTTTTTGTCTCTTTGGCTTTAGCATCGGATGAGTCTGAACGTTGCATCATTCATTCTTTACACCGGGGACCAGGACAAACGCAATTCCCTCACCTCTATGTGCTGGGCTACACCGTGTACAGGTGGACGGCAATAAAGTCCCTCTTATCTCAAATATGCAGCGAGACTCAGAGACACTTAAGTGCACATATGTATCTATTACTGCAGCGGATCGTTCTTAGTCATGAGCTTCGTCGTCTTCGTCGTCACCTGTCGTTATCGGACTGTACGTAATTAGACTTCGTGAATCCATGAGATCCAGTCGACTTGAGCTAAATCACACTTGTGATTCTCTTCAAGCGCTAAACAAACAGACTGAAGAGTTTCCATCTTCAAGTGGAGCTGCAGAGATCCTTTTTGGAGGAGTACAGTTGGTACTGAAGGCGCTTTGAAGCCTTGACAGGTTTGTTGTTCCGCAGTTAAAAGGAAAAAATATGAGTGCTTTTGCTTCTGCGACTCCCGACAACATGACTCATCTCTTTTTTTTTTTTTTTTACGATGCCCTGCGTCAAAGCTGCAATATTCATGCTTCAGATTCGATTTTTTTTCCTTTCACGTTAAAATACCAATAAACAAACTCAGTCTGCCTCTCTGTGACTCTGTGTTCAAATTTTAAGTAGCAAATATGTTTTGAGGGAAAGATAAATATTGATACTGAACATATGAATAAAATCTTCACTGACAATGTGTTTTCAGACAAAATTTTACAATTCACCAGCCACTCAGAGAGACTAAATCTGTCATTGAACTTTTGAAGGGTTCTGGCAGCAACCATGAGCTGTACCAAGGTGCCTCTGTTGCCTAAGCCTGTTGTTTTTTAGTATCCATACTGGTAGGCTTTGGGGTTCAGCTGACCGGTCTGTATTAAATTAACCCTGATCCTGCCTTATCTATAGTAATGCCTGAGAAAATGCCCAGCATATACTGTACTTCTTAGGGATCAATCAAACTATTTTGTGAAACAAACTGTCCTTCCTCCTCTGATAGTTTCATACTATGGGGCACATTAAAAGCTTATTGAAGAGGACAAATAATCTCATATACAAAAGATCATACATAGCAGAAATGGAAGAATTGGAGAAAGAAATTCTTGGGCTGGAAAAAGACTTTCAACAACACAGGGATAAGAAAATACACGGCGTATTAGTCAATGAAAAACTCAAGTATGATACATAATGCACTTATAGGTCTGAGAAATATTTTGAGAACAAGACAAAGGTACTATGAACTGGGAGAGAAAGCTCATATATTCCTATCCACTCAATAATAAACATATCAGACAATTCATATGGAATGATAAGACTCCAAGGGTCTCGATAGAAAAACCTACATGGGACTATAAACTGGGGGTCTTCGACTGCCTAACCTTGAAAAGCATTATCTGGCTTCTTTTTGAAAAGGAAAAGGAACCTTGGGTTTCAATTGGTACGAACGCTCTTAAATAAAATATTCTTTATTCCTGCAGACTTTACTCTACTTTACACTTACGACTATCTCCAGGAAAACGGACAACCCCGTCTTGATTCACGTCATCGAAACGTGGCACAGAAACATATTATTTTTACCCAAAACACCATTGAAACATAAAGAACTCATATCTATGTCAGTGGATAATAAGACCCTGGAAATGTGGCACCAGAAAGGGATTCATCATCTGGAGTTTTTTTTGGTTGTTATTTATAGTTACAGGGTTCCCACACCTTTTTCATGAACAAATTCAAGCACTTTTCAAGCACCTTCAAGCACCAGTTTTTCCATTTTTCCAGCACCTTTAAATAGGTAGCCTACTAGTTGTGTTTGCCATGATGGTCATGGGAAGCGCAGCGGTGCCACTGTATGGCATAATAATATGGGTCTAATTAGCATTATTTCATATGGTGGTAGATTGACTGTTTTGATTTTTAACTAATTGTGAATTGGCTTGTATTCTCAGCTTGTGAGCGGTGTATTGTGTAACTACCATAGCGCAATAACAGTGACCAACAGGTGTGGATAGTAGTCTACTGTTATTTCTCTGCAGAACACCAAGCGAGTATGATAACTTAGTTCTGCATGTAAAGGCATCGGATCAAGCGCGTAGCCGCTTAGGAAACATTTTTGTTTTCTCTTGGTTTATTGAGATAGACATGACACAAATTTCAAGCATTTTCAAGCACTTCACAAAAAATTCAAGCTTTTTCACAACCTTGAAAACACTGAACTGAAATTCAAGCATTTTCAAGGAATTCAAGCACCCGTGGGAACCCTGTAGTTAAGATCATTTCTTAAATCTGTTTTGGGACCTGAAATGACTTTACCCATGCTCAGTGATCTGGAAGGACTGCTTCATGAGGTCTTATCTCTAAAGTGTGTTCTCTCTTGATGGACGAGGCTCCAAAACTAGGTTTACATAAATCAACGGAGACGTGGGAGACTGACTTGGGTGTGACAATGGGTACAGAGCTCTGGTCTGAATTGTCTCTGCCACTGTTAACTCCAGATACAGGATGACCTGTTATAACTTTATCCATCAATCCTACGTAACGCCACAGAAATTGCATAAATATAAACCTGAGATATCCAGCTTGTGTTTTAGACGTAGTGTAGAAGAGGGCTCGTTCCTGCACCGCTCTTGCTTATGCACAAAACTTAACACATTCTGGCATAATCTTTCTGACATCACAACAAAACTTCTAGAAGTGCATCTCCCATTAGATCCTCAAACCTGCTTGTGAGGAGATACAGTCGTCCCTCACTATAACGCGGCCTCGCTGTTTCGCAGATTTTTTTTTTGGTGTAATTTTTCATGCTTTTTTTACAGCCTACTGTAATGAACGCGCATTGTGTTCTGCGTCCTGATTGGCTAAAGGAGTACTGTACAAAATGCGTTGTATGTTCTGCACCAAGGCCTTCAGAGGAAAAAGCCATTACAGCGGAGCGGCACCAGGACAAATAGGCACCGTCAGAGGAACTGTCAAATACAGTTTCATTTACTAATACAGTATTGTACTTATTTTTGTTAAATCTGCGAAAGTTTAAACTTTGAGAGTCTTTAAATAAGAGAGAAATGTGAGAAAATGTTAATGCCTGTCTAAGAAAAAAGTATATAAGTATGTGGTTAGCGGTTTTACGGCCTTCAAACATGTAGAATAATTGTAAAAAATAAAGCTGATTACTTCGCGGATTTCGTCTATTGCGGGTTATTTTTAGAACGTATCCCCCGCGATAAACGAGGGACCACTGTACAGAGGTGTGAGCAGAATGGCATGTGTGGGTGGGCAGTTAACTCATCTGGGGGGGCAGAAAATAATCATTGGTGGAAAAACACTACAATTGAGGCGTTGCAGCGCCGGTCCTGGACCCCCGGAACGCAGTGGCCGCGTTGCGTTCGTGATAGTGCAGTAGCAGTAGGGGTATCGCGCATGCAGAGTTCTCTATTTTGACGCATTCAGGTTAGAAATTCCTAACAGATTACAGAGGGGCATGATATCAACAAAAAAGAAATTAAGTACTTTGCTTTACTTTGCAGATATATACTAGCCTATATTTTAAAATCACCACCAGCATTTATTCTATCAATACAAGACACAAACCGAGGTCATAAATCGTGGCCTTTTTCTGGACAGTTTTCTTTGGATGGTCAGGGCAATTCTCAGGGGGGCAGGGCTTGTCCCTGGGGGGGGGGAAGGCACTGCCCCCCCTGGCCACGCCCCTGGCCACGCCCCTGCCACTGTACTACAAATATTGATGCACGGTTAAGAAAAGCTCAAAAGAAGTTTCTCTCGCCGGCCTTGTGTGTTGCCAGGAAGTGCATTGGCATCATGCGAAAGTCTGACTCCCAACTTTCTATAGGAAGTTTCAGAAATGAATAGCTGTGTTCCACTTGAAAATGGGTGAATGAGACATGTAGTGTAAAGTGCTCTGAGTGGTCGGAAGACTATAAAGGAGATATATAAGTTATCCATTTACCATTACACATATTTATTTTTGTCTCTTCCTCTCTTTCTCGCGGTCTGTTGGTGGGTGGGAGGGGTTTGGAGTTGTGTGTTTGTGTTTTCATCCTGTTGAATTGAAAGCTGAAAATAAAATATTCTAAAAAAAAAAATCTGAGTCATAACATTATCATTATTCTTCTTATTATTATTATTATTATTTAGTTTACTGGAATTGCTCTTTTATGATTACATGTGTCAAATACACTAAATTGAATTAGCATTGACGCAATGTTCAGGTGGCCTTGGTAACCATGGTAACACAGACGTGCGTCCATTTAAGTGCTGTAAGACGTGTACTTTAACAAACACACTCTCCTCTCTGACTGTATGAGATGTTTCTTTTTTTATCCTGTCTCCACCTGTCCATCATTATATCAGGCCCAGTTGCATTCTGGGCTAATAAAAATTGTAATCAATCGATTTTCAGTGACAGAGAATATCAATAAACATCAGATTGATATGATTTTGGATGAAGTGACCCATAAATTGCATCTTAGAGTTAGTTATTCTGTCAAAGAAAAGTTACAGGGTTCCCACGGGTGCTTGAATTCCTTGAAAATGCTTGAATTTCAATTCAGTGTTTTCAAGGTTGTGAAAATGCTTGAATTTTTTGTGAAATTCTTGAAAATGCTTGAAATTTGTGCGATGTCTATCTCAATAAACCAAGAGAAAACAAAAATGTTTCCTAAGCGGCTACGCGCTTGATCCGATGCCTTTACATGCAGAACTCAGTTATCATACTCGCTTGGTGTTCTGCCGAGAAATAACAGTAGACTACTATCCACACCTGTTGGTCACTGTTATTGCGCTATGGTAGTTACACAATACACCGCTCACAAGCTGAGAATACAAGCCAATTCACAATTAGTTAAAAATCAAAACAGTCAATCTACCACCATATGAAATAATGCTAATTAGACCCATATTATTATGCCATACAGTGGCACCGCTGCGCTTCCCATGACCATCATGGCAAACACAACTAGTAGGCTACCTATTTAAAGGTGCTGGAAAAATGGAAAAACTGGTGCTTGAAGGTGCTTGAAAAGTGCTTGAATTTGTTCATGGAAAAGGTGTGGGAACCCCGAAGTTAGGTCCGCTGCTCTTTACTTGTGCACTTGGCCTCTGGCGGTGCTGTCCATGTTGCACTTGAATAAGAATCAGGGGCTGCTCTGCAGGAAATACAGAATCAGAAGGAGGAGGTTTCCCTCTGTGGGACTCACAAATGAGCTCTGAAATGTTCTGAACTCTAATCAGCCCAACTGTTCTCTCAGTTCTACCAAATGAAGCCCGGTCTTCGGGTCATTTAAAGTCTAATCCTGGAGCTAAGAGCTCTCTGCTGCGGAGGCGGTGCTCTAAAACCGTACAGCAGTATTCTCTACTATGGGACTGTTTGCCTTTGACCTTTGGCGTTTGACGTTTAACACAAATAAATCAAATAAAAACAGTTGAATACTCGATTCTGATCAACATTCTAAGGTCTGTCATTTCTGTATAGCAGACCGCTGTTATTAATAACAGACTGTTATGGTTCTCATTCATTTGAAATGCCACAAATCCTCCAATGAATCAATCAGATTGGTGGAATTTAAATTCAGCATTTCCTGTAACATTTTGTTGCCTGCCACATAGTCACATTTTAAACTCCACTGGTCCGGTTCAGAATCGTCCCAGAAGCGGGCCTCCATGTGAAATACGCCACTGTTCTGTTTTGAATGGATGCCGTTAGCAGCCCGAGTCAATTTACACAGATTTTCAAAATAAAATACTCAGACAAAACAGACAAAAGAGAAACAAATGAACTACGTAGCACGATTTTCAAAATAAAATACTCAGACAAAACAGACAAAAGAGAAACAAATGAACTACGTAGCACGATTTTCAAAATAAAATAATCAGACAAAACAGACAAAAGAGAAACAAATGAGCTACGTAGCACGATTTTCAAAATAAAATACTCAGACAAAACAGACAAAAGAGAAACAAATGAGCTACGTAGCACGATTTTCAAAATAAAATACTCAGACAAAACAGACAAAAGAGAAACAAAAGAACTACGTAGCATGAACAAAGGCTAAACGCTTCTGAAGACGTGTCCGGTGGGGTTTCAGGGTAAAAGTGCAGAGAAGAGAAGGTGTCCATCACATTAGCTGTGGTTCTTGAACAGGTTCTATTTAGGACATTAGTGGATTTTAACCTGTCATAATGGCGGTACTTTGACAGCCTGATATTTTCTGAGGTGATACATGTGGGGAAACACACTGATCTTGAGCATGTACAGTGGACGCAAGTGGCCTAACTCTGAGGATTCTTCATTTCCACATGTTTTCATAAAGTACGGTAGATTACAACAAGCTGTAGGAAGATTCATTCGCTGGACCCAAAACAACCCTATTATAATCTTTTAATTAGACTATTAGACTATTAGATGTCCAAGTTATTATCAAAGCACACCACAGAAGAAAAAAGTTCCTACTAAGGCCATAATTGGTTTCTTTTCTAAAATGTTTACCTTCATCGAAGCAACTTTAATTAATCATCTAGTCTCACTGAGGCGAACATCTCCGACTTCTTCTGCTCTCTCTAACCACAACAACAAATTTCAACCAGGCACACACGAGCAACAAGAAAAAGTACAAAAAAAAAACAGACATTACTGATTTTGAATATGTGATTTAGAAAATCCAGCTGTGTGGATTGCAACCACCTCACCTCACCCACTCCCTCTCCATGATGGCTCATGTTGTTGCCATTGCACAGCGTCATTGTGTCCTCGGAGCTCTATCTGATGGAGATGATGATCTGAAAACACGAGTCGGCTTGAAAAAACGCTTCGGACGAGCACGAGCGCAAACAGCGTACACTAGTAAAGAATTCACCTGCTCCACATGGAGTCACACATCACCAGTTGGAGACGCATTGCGTGTTTTAGTTCATGCATTTTAATGCAGAAATCAACACACAAATGTGTTGATAAATGAGGCCCATTATCTCCATTCCTGTTGCGTGTTTGTTTGTTCGCCAGCAGAAAGGGTCACAGTTGCCCCGCATTAACAGTCTGCTGCACCTCAGGAACATCTTCCTGCTTGATATGGCTTTTGATTTATGTGGCTGTCATGGCTGACGTGCAGTGACCCCTGAGCAGCCCAATAAAATATTCATATCTATGCGGGACACGCTCCGCGTCCTCCCTGCTATTTACAGAAAACACCGGCCTTACTCCACTGCTTCACATTAAATACGAGCGGCATCCTGTAAAGTGGCGCAGAAATAGTGTGGTTTGGAAATCACCACAGCCTCCGGGCTTTGCACAAACTCCAATCATTCGAGTAAACTGAACCCTGTGGAAAGCTGGAAATAATGTGCGCCTAATTGGGTGTGACTAACAAGGCCTCAAGGCAGTGCTATGCATTGTGTTTACAGCAAAGAAATAAGAGGAACCCCTTTAAAAGTCAAAAGGGTCCACCGGGGAACTGAAGGAAAATAGATGTTTTTTGAAGGGATGCTCCACCATAAATCAGAAATCAGATTATTACTTAAAGTCGTCAGCTTGGAATAAGTTAACTTTTTTGGTCAATATGTTGATTTTTGGTTTCTTAGAGTGACATAGAGGGATTCAATTCAATTTTATTTATATAGCGCCAAATCATGACAAAAATTATCGCATGACAAATCCCAAATCCCTTCTTCCACAGCCCCTTGCAAATGCAAAGCAGTGACACCTCTTGTCTCAAATTGAGGGCTCGTCCGGGATTTGAACCCCTCGCACCCAAAGCGAGAATCATACCCCTAGACCCACGAGCCACTTCTGTGGCAGCCTGGCTAACAAACTGAGCTGACATGAGCTAACAGCAGCTACAATTGGGCAGCAGTTTACTTCACTGTCCATCAGAAAACTCTGTAAATCCATTAAATGGACGTTTAAATTGGGACTTTGCTATCCAGTCTTTAAGTTTAAACTTTCAAGGTCTAGACTTGACATTACATGACCTTTCATACTTGGAACTATTTCTTGACAGACAACAGTTAGCAGGAGTTCAGTTTACTTCACTGTCCGTCATAAACTCTGTAAATCACAGAGAGTTGAGGTGGAGATACATTCTCTGCGAAGCATGAATTTCCTAAACGCAAAGCAGTGACATCTCTTGTCTCAAGACAAGGGCTCGTCCGGGATTTGAACCCGGGACCTCTCACACCCAAAGCGAGAATCATACCTCTAGACCAGTGTTTCTCAAACTTTTTCAGACCAAGGACCACTTTGTCAAAAAAAAAAAATTCAGGGACCACCTGACCCCGTCTTCAGCCACCTATCCATCATTGTTTCCCATCCTCTCCGTGCCTTGTTTTAGTTAAAGTTCACAGCTTTTGCTGCTCTTTTCCTTGCTTTCTTTTCCTTACTTACTGACGTGACAGCGGAATGATTTTGTCTATAGGAGACGCCGTGGTTGCTTAGGCAACAATTTGGGCACTGCTAATTCAGATTTATCTTCAGATATCCATTATACATATTTTTAAAAAATATTTGTCTGCATTTTTGTTCAGAGAACAAATTCGCTTTACACTTCAAATAATGTTAGGTAGGACTAGGGCTGATATGGCCTGTAACCAATATCTCGATATTTTTAAGCTATATCGCGATACACGATATATATTTCGATATTTTTGTTGTTGTTGTTTTGTATTGTTTATTTCTAATAAATATTGTCATTATTTCCATGATAGCATTGTAATTGCTCAGAATCAACGTAGAACAGTAGATTTACACTTGCTGTGAGACACACCTCTTTTATAGCATTTTAACACTTGTCATATTTTTTATGAATTTTTAATACATTTCATGATGTAAATATGAGCTTTAAAGCTCAATAGCTTCCAGGTCCTGTGACCTATTGGCTCAAAATCAGTGTAGAACAGTCGAGCTACACCTGCTATACGACACACACTCTTTTTTATAGCATTTTAACACTTGTCATATTTTTTATGAATTTTTAATATATTTCATAATGTACATATGAGCATTGAAGCAGTGCAGAATCATACTTGGCATATGAGACACTTTTTTAAATCAAATTTTAACCATTCTTCATATTTTATAAATAAACGTTTAATACATTTAACACCCACGTTTTATTTTGAAAACCGAAAGTGTCCACACGCTGCAGTAAGCTAGCGCTGACTTTCCAGTTTTTTAAAAGTGTTTGCCATAAAGTCGGCAATAAGGGCGCACTTGAAAATATTGGAGCGGCTGACGTGACCACGCGAAAACGAGAGACGGCGTGACCGCAGCTGTTTTTCTTCAGAACCAAGTCGTCCGTCTCCATCCTCACTTGGACTCTTGGCTTCACCTCTCCTCACTTGATACAGAAAGTACGCATGCGCGCAGGGGATGTTTCTGGGTGGGCGGGGCAGTGTGCTGCGTGCTGTGAGCAGCAGGAGTGAGTGACAGGCGAATCCCCGGAGAATTAAATGCAGACGGCTTAAAACATTTACGTGACAAGTACTCGATGGTCGCGATATAGTCATTTCATACATCTCACGTAGAACAAGCCGCGATATATCGAGTATCCCTAGGTAGGACTCCACAAACTTGTGTGGGAAATTCGAATATTTTAAGAGATCCTCTCACGGACCACTTGAGGTCGCTCGCGGACCACTACTTTGAGTAACACTGCTCTAGACCAACAAGCCACTTGTGTTCCAGCCTGACTGACAAACTGAGCTAACATGAGCTAACAGCAGCTACAGTCGACAACAGTTTACTTCACTGTCCATCAGAAAACTCTGTTAAATGGACGTTTAAATTGGGATTTTGCTATCCAGCCTTCAAGTTTAAACTTTCAAGGTCTAAACTTAACATTACATGACCTTTCATACTTGGAACTATTTCTTGACAGACAACAGCTGTGCGCAGTGACTGTATGCTGGAGTCCACGGTACCTGTAAAGAGACGCTGCTGAACAGATGGATGCTCTGTTGCTCATCGAGGAAATTGTTCCAGCTCCTCGGAAAACCCGCGATTGTCATTTTCATATTTGTGCGTGTGAACGGATTAAACAAATGACATATAACATGTCAATCAGAGAGCTTGCTGCGATATTGATAGCCATCTAACATCGAATGAAATGGTGAACCGTTCTCTTAATCCATGTTGCTACCCGGTCTGGAGCTGATCCATTGGAACAAATGGGGGGACTTATTCTGTAAACAGTGAGTATTTGTCAGGGTTATCAAATGAGCTTCAGTTCATTGTAGTTTGTAGTTGTGAAGTAGAAACGTGCAGAGATCCCAGAAAATCACCTTGGATACGACGAGTGCCAGCTCATTCACTGGCAGTGGAACAGCTCCAGAAAGTGTTGCTTTGGCGGCAGAGCTCAGTCTTGGCTCTCTCATTTCTTTGCCTTGGAGGAAGACTTGTTGATATTCGCAAATTACATTTTGTTGCATGTGAATTTCATTTGAGCGATAACAGAGTGTTATGTAAAGCATATCTTTTCACACACTTCCAGACAAAGAGAACATTTTTTGGGCTGACTATTCTCTAGTTGCCAGTTTCCCGATCAGAAAAAGATACTGTTTATCTCCAGGCATGTCGATGAGGGGCTCGTTGTCTTTGATTCCCACAGCTTACTAGGATACTGACGAGTGATTAACAGTCAAATTCAGCCTGATGCACATGAGCCTCATTAGGCTTCCCAGAGAGAAATGGCTCAGTCTTGTAACATAACTTCACATATTTACACTCCAGTAATTAGAAATTACCAAGTCAGATCCTCGTTGCTGCATCTTTTATCAGTGAGATTAATTGTCTTGTCACAAGTGCATCATTTTTTTGGGCTAAGTGGTTAAGGCCATGAGGATGGAAAATAAAAGACCATTGTAGTCATCACTGTAGTCATTTGACTCACACAGAGCATTTCAATAATTGCAATCATTGCATGACAAAAAAAAGTAAAACCTTGGAGAGTCTTTAGATTCAAGCTAAAGAGCCTAAACAAAGAAGTACCCCTACCCCTCTTAGAGGACTTTTAGGTGGACAATAGTGGACAGACACCTGACAGACCTGCAGCCTTGGACCAGGATGATTATGAATCTAAAATCATGTTTTTAATACATAACCTTTTGTTCTACACCGAATGCGTAGACATGAGTCATAACAGACATTATACGTCTGTTATGTTCACAGTGTGGGTGTGAGCAAGGGAGACACAGATGCACGGCAGCGATGACATTTAAAGCTTTAAAACGACTATAAAATGCTAAAATGTATTCACGTACACATAAGTTCAGCATGCAGATCCAGAAGTATGACCAGGCCAGCCACAATATATATATATATATATATATATATATATATATATATATATATATATATATATATATATATATATATATATATATATATATATATATATATATGACATTGACGTTGCTTTGTTGATGTAAACAACCCAACCCAAAAGAATGACAATTTGTTGGTGCCACTAGTACACAGACCACAAAAGACCATAAAAACTGAAAAGATGTGTATTAATTACACATCAAACTCTATTTTTAAACTATATAAATAATGAATGATTTCTCTGTTAGACGATCTATCACACACCAACAGAATTCATCCGGAGAATCAAAAAAACCTTTAACTAAATTACACAGAAAGGGAATGTAAAAAATATAAAAACTAAACTGTACATAAGAAGTTAAACAAAAAGGTAAAGTATCATAGTTCAGTGGTGGGAAAAAGTTTGGGAGTGTTCAGAAGGCTTCATTTAGTGTTACACTTTAGTTTAGTGGCTTAATTAACATATATATATATGAGCATTTTGATACTTTTATGGTATTTTTAAATAACAAAATATATAAAAAATCTCACTTTCTACAATATGGGTCCATTGAAACTGGACTGCAGGACTTTTACATATACTATACTAGTATGTAACTACTATACACCGTAATTAGCAACAAAGAAACCAAAGGTCAAAACACCTTCTATAGTGAAACTTTTGATGGTGCCAATATTACCAAGCTATAAACCCTTTAAAGGTTGTGTAGAACCACCTATATTTTTGTGTGTCAGATATTTACACCCAGCAACAGTGCAGTATATGTGTTACTTTCTGAGGCTTCAAGGTTGGCGAGTTGAATTCAATTTTCTTTTTCGTCACCTGTTTTGGACACACGTCACACAGTTTGGGTTTAGTTTAACAGAATCTATGACCAAAAACATATTGAATAAGCTGATTCCATACATAGTCCACTATTTTTCTTTCCATGAAGATAATATGCTGCAGGAGAAACTGTACCGACTTTAAACTAGCTCCTTTTCCTTTGCAACGCCCTCATATACAATATAGACTGATTATGCAATGAATCCTTGATGCTTCATTCTATATGTGACCCTGGACAGCCAGATGGAATCTAAGGTCGTTAAATGTAAAGCATTAGTGTTGCCATAATTATACAGTGTTGACTGTACAGTAGTCAGAAAGTGCTCTGTGGAGGATGTGTTGATGATTAACACGCAGATATAATATTAGATTATTAGCTCTGCTGCCAACCTCACAAAGGTATTCAATACTGAAATGTATGTCTTTATCGTCTGTGTGCATTATAGAGCCGTAACTGTTCTATGATGCGTCACTTTTGGTAAGACTGTGTGTTTGTGTGCATAGAAAAAAATGATTATACCATTAAATAACCGCTGAATTAAACAAAGCGGTTATCACCGGTGCCTCACAGCATTTCAGGCATTTGGCCTTCATGTGTGGAGTTTGCATGATCTCCCTGAGTCTGTGTGGGTTTCTTCACATCGTCTAAAGACATTCAGTTCAGATGATATGGAAACCCCCCCGTAGGCAATGTGTGATAGCCGCCCTTGTAGACAGCTGGATTGTATAAATTAGAAGATTATATTTTCCATCAGATGTGAGATGGACAATTGAAAAAACGCAGCTGAAACGCCTCCTCTGCTGACATGACACCACTCAGTTAGCAGCTCTGCGAGTGAGAGTGGAATACACTTTAACATTTTGTCTCATCTAAAGCACAGATGGTATTGCACTTAGTTGTTCACATGAAAGGAAATCAAGCACTTGTGCAAATTATGGTAAACGGCAGCAGCCCCCCAAATCCAGCATTTAGAATGAAGGGGAAGCTTTGAGATACTGCATAGTGGTGGCACTAACGTGGCAACAGTATCACAATGACAGTGTTTTTAAATAAATATGGTTTTGATTGAGCAGCATTTGATTGAGCAGCATTTGATTGAGCAGCATTTGATTGAGCAGCAGAAGGACCATGACACAGAAGAAAGGTCCAGTATGTGGACCTGTTTTTTGTGGTGAGTAAGCACTTCAACATGCTGATAGAATCCAACATTTTCTAGGATAAAAGAAAAATTACTGAGCATTCTTATCATTTGGGTTATCAACAAGAAGATTACAATTATCAGTAATAATTACACAAGGGAAACTATACAATTCTAGCACTGCTATTTAGTATAACATATTCAAAGTGCTTCTATGTACTGAAAACTGTTTGCACAAGAACACATCTTTGATCTTGACCATACTCTTTATAATATTATCAACAGAGTGGCAAGGAAAACCTTTTATTCGTCAACCAAAAAGGATTTGCCTCCCACAGATCGTACATGCTAGAGATGATGAACATTACCTAACATGAACCTGTTGCCTGCAGCATTTTCAAAAGGTAAAGGAAGTCATCTTTGAGTTTCTCAGACTTTTGTGATTGTATGTCATTTAAAGCCATGTGTGCAACGGAGATGGAGGGGAGATCTGGAATACAGTGTCAGTATAGACCTGTACTCTTTGGGTGTCTTCTGGGAAGCAGAGGTTTTGTTCTAGGAAGCGATATGTGATGAACAATGGATGATCCAGTCCGACCACCAGAATGGACTCTTTTTGCATAAGTAGGTGTGTGTGTGTGTGTGTGTGTTGAATTTCTTTTCTCCTCCACCATCTATATAATGTACCCTATATAATTACCATAGCAGCTATTATTCGGGGTCGCAGATTATCTAAGATAACCATTGGCATTTGCTCTGACAAAAGGACATCATCAACCGTAGGACTGTCCCATTGCCTAAATATAGTTCATGCGGACGCTCACCCTGGTTTCTTATAACCAGCCCCTACATTTTTCTGTCTATAACAATGTAGACAGATTGTATCCTATCTAATGTCATAAAGTTTGGCCTTGTATTTGAGCGTTTACTGAGAAGACCTGAGCATATGTATCCCAGGGAGCCTTCATGTTGTTGTCACTATTTATTCTTATTCCTGCATTTGGTGCCTTCATTTGTTCATTTTCCATGATTGTATTACCTTATGAGGGGTACAGGGTCACCAGTTCATCACAGGGCTGACGAGACATAAACACTTATAATACACTCACTGTGAATGCCAGGGTTCCCACACCTTTTTCATGAACAAATTCAAGCACTTTTCAAGCACCTTCAAGCACCAGTTTTTCCATTTTTCCAGCACTTTTAAAAAGGTAGCCTACTAGTTGTGTTTGCCATGATGGTCGTGGGACGCGCAGCGGTGCCACTGTATGGCATAATAATATGGGTCTAATTAGCATTATTTCATATGGTGGTAGATTGATTGTTTTGATTTTTAACTAATTGCGAAATATCAAGCATTTTCCAGCACTTCACAAAAAATTCAAGCGTTTTCACAACCTTGAAAACACTGAATTGAAATTCAAGCATTTTCAAGGAATTCATGCACCCGTGGGAACCCTGGAATGCACTTTGGTCTTTGGATGGATTTGTGATTCAGAGATTTCTCTGGACTCTCTTAATCTTTAATGGCATTATGAATTGTAGATGATGACCTCCATAAATCTATTACAGTTCTACTTGCATTGTCCTTAACTGTTGCACTATTCGCCCATGCTGTTTTCCACTAAAATGGTCGACCTTTTGTAAGATTGTCAACCACTACATGTGGTTGAAAGTTTTGGAACCAAAAAGTAGGTATTAATATCATTAATCATCAATCATTTTACCACTGCCTGTGCCCAAACCTTTACCGTGACGCAGTTACTGACTCTGAAATCGACAAGTGTCTTAGAGAGCTCTGGCTTTGGGAGCCCTTCATGCATGTTTTCTGTATGCGTGCATAGCATTGTGATATCAGAACAAAGTCACTGAAGTGCTAGCTGGTGCTGTTGGAGTTTGTTTACATCTGGATGAGATGATCAGGGATTAAGAGAGTAAATGCAGTGTGCAGCCAACGGCAACATTAGCAGTATTGAGGCCATCTGCTGCTGCATGATATATTGCTCTCTGGTGATTCAGTTATTTAATGAGACAAATGTCCCTTCATTTATCACCTGCCTCACCTTAGCTCTGAGAGGGTAGACAGAAACAATGGTGAGATAAGGGATTTAACTGTCTCTGACCTCAACACTAGCCCTGCTCAGTTGTTTACTTTCGTAGTATCTTGCTTTCCTGACCTCAGTTCAACTTTAAATCGCTGTATCTGCAAAGTCGTAAAACTGCGCTGACAACATTTAATCAAATCAAATCAAATTTTATTTGTATAGCCCAAAGTCACAAAGTACATCTTGCCTCGGAGGGCTTTACATTCTGTACAGGGAGTGGCACCCTCTGTCCTTAGACCCTCGGTTCGAGTGAGAAAAAAACTTGCCCACAAAAAACCTTTAACAGGGAAAAAAATGTGGAAGAAACCTCAGGAAGAGCCACAGAGGAGGGATCCCTCTCCCAGGACGGACAGACGTGCAATGGATGTCACATGTACAGAACAAATCAACACAAACATACTGTACATTTACAATGACAAAATGACAATGAATGACAATGAATGATAAAATGATTACAGTAGCAGTGGAAACTGTGATAGAGACGGAGATACACAGATGCACAGCAGCAGCAAATCAACTAATTATGAACATTAATGGAGATATGGCAGCAATAATGACAGTAGTAATATATATAGTGGACGTCATGCAGGACCACAGCACAGGATTCTTTACGGTGGAGCTGGAGGCCAGGGAGATCCCGTCTAAAGTAACTAAGTTTTTAAAAAAAAGTTTCTGAGGTGTTTGGGTCCAATTACAAGAACTTCAGTTTTGTCTGAATTTAACATCAAAAAATTGTAGGTCATGCAACTTTTTATATCCTTAAGACATGCTTGGAGTTTAGTTAACTGATTGGTTTCATCAATGATCGATCGATAAGAGTGATTCCTAATAAAGTTCCCTAAAGGAAGCATATTTAAACTGAATAGAAGTGGTCCTAGTACAGAACCTTGTGGGACTCCATGACAAACGTTGGTATGCATGGAGGATTTGTCATTGACGTGAACAAACCTAGATAGAGTAGTCTGTTTTAATCTTTTTTTATGTATGAGGCATGATTTTTTTAAATGATAATGTTTGGCCACACAGCACTTAATAAGGGGTTGGAAGATTATTGTCATTATTAATATTGACTAAATCAACAGTGAAAACAGATAAAGGTGTGTTTCAGTGAACTGAAAGGATGTCTCAGGTGTCAAAGTCCTGCACTTTGTACACCCACAATTCACTCTGACTACCTTCCTACATTCATTGTTATAATATATAAAAAAAAGTAGCACCAGGCTGGATAGATTTCCCCTGAAAAATCCATGCTCATCCATGCTTTCCAGAGCTCGAAATATCCCAACTTAACATAAGAAGATATTCTGTGTAGTACTGACTCTGTTTGTAGAATTCACACAGAAGAGATCAGCAGAGTAGATTTTATACCTGAGGCGAAATTCAAAAGCTGAAGCATAAATGTATCTTCTGAGGAAAGCAGAACTGCCTTTAAGTGATCCTTTAGTACTCATGATATTAAACAAGAGAAGCAAACAGTAGCATTTGAAGCCAATAAAGTGCAGCTCGTAGCCTTGGAGCAGTTTGTCCCGCCCTCCTCCCCCTCAGTTGGTCTGGCTCCAGCCCCAGCAGCTGTCAGTCATGCTGATGAGTTGTCTAACAGCCCGTGGCTAAGGTAAAAGCCACTGCAGGCCCTGCGGAGGCAGCTGATTGCAGCCAGTCAGCTATAAATAAAGCTGTGTGCATTGTGTTCCTGTTAGGGCCATTACAGAGACTTTATTTCTTAATTTCTTCCAGCTTTCTGCCACTGTTACTGTCTGACATCGATAAATTCAAGAAGTACAAACCCGCTTACTTACAAAATGAAGTCTACCATCCCTTCGGGTCAGCTGTAGTCGCTTGCTATCAACCATCCCTCATCTGTATCTCAGGTCAGGAAGCCAGATACCTTCAAAGTCTTTCCTATCCACTCTAACTGCTGACGTTTGTTTTAGCATCTGCCTGACCTTCGGCTGAATTCAGCAAAATTTTTTGGATTCCTTATCTGAAGTTGAATCCTGACCAACAACTAAAAATTCCTGTACATCTTCCATCTTCTTGATCACCATCATGCCACCTTGTTTCCCACATTACATTAAAATTCCTAGTTTAACAGCAGAATTAAGCATGTTTACAACCTGGTTCAGGCAACTGTGAGGAGGGTGGATACGGTGGAGCTGGAGGCCAGGGTGATCCCATCTAAAGTAACTAAGTCTCCGGAAAGAGAGTTTCTGAGGTGTTTGGGTCCAATTACAGGAACTTCAGTTTTGTCTGAATTTAACATCAAAAAATTGCAGGTCATCCAACTTTTTATATCCTTAAGACATGCTTGGAGTTTAGTTAACTGATTGGTTTCATCAATGATCGATCGATAAGAGTGATTCCTAATAATGTTCCCTAAAGGACGCATATTTAAACTGAATAGAAGTGGTCCTAGTACAGAAACTTGTGGGACTCCATGACAAACTTTGGTATGCATGGAGGATTCATCATTGACATGAATAAACCTAGATAGAGTAGTCTGTTTTAATCTTTTTTTCTACCAACTATGAGGCATGATTTTTTTAGATGATAATGTTTGGCCACACAGCACTTAACAAGGAGTTGGAAGATTATTGGCATTATTAATATTGACAAAATCAACAGTGAAAACAGATAAAGGTGTGTTTCAGTGAACTGAAAGGATGTCTCAGGTGTCAAAGTCCTGCACTTTGTACACCCACAATTCACTCTGACTACCTTCTCGACCATCTTCTTGAGGGTGATTTCTTTTTTTTAACTTGAATGATATTAAGGCTCAAAGTTGCGCATTATTGACAGCGTGACCGCTTGATTGACAGGTAAACGTCATTACAGATGGCTTATTCGGCCCACCTCTGGTTTTCTGATGATGTACGTCTTTGCTTCACTCAAGCTCAGTCCATGTTTTAGACCGTCATCGGTTATAAGGTGTATGAAGCCGGTTAGTAAGTTGGTGTTGTTACACCATGCCGGCTGACTAAGACAGAACAAAAAAGACCTTTGGTCAACTAAGACTTGACTAAAAACTAACAAGGACGTTTTATACAGGACGAAGAACAAATAGCACATCAGTACAAACAGGAAGTGACTTCAAGATGATGTAATTCTGTCTTTAGTCGTGTAGAGCAGTCGTCCCCAACCACCTGGCCGAGGACCAGTACCGGTCCGTGGGTCATTTAGTACCGGGCAGCACATAAATATATAAACATATGTATAAATGTTTCATTTTTAAAAATGGCCAGATTCTTTCCCAATTACATCTGTCTGTACCTCAGGTCAAGACGCTTGTCTCGGTCACGTGATACGCGTGTTACCCCAGTTAAGCCCTCAAAGCAAATTTAAAAAAAAAACAAATATCTTTGGAAAACTTCTTCAGCGACCAAAACAAAATCACGGAATAGACTGGACATAAGTAACACACTTCGGGTGTCATTGTCTCCTATTACACCTAGATGGGACCGGTTCGTTGAGAAACAAGCTCAGGGCTCCAACTAATTCAGCGTAATGGTGAGTTGTATTTTTTTTTGCACTTTATATTTGTTTTTATGCCGGTCGCATCATTTTATTTTGTCATATTTACCCCCCCCCCACACCTTGAAGGCCGGTCCGTGGCGCAGAAAAGGTTGGGGACCGCTGGTGTAGTGAGTCCAGTCTGTTCACATCACTCACATCGACACAATCACTGTTTATCTGTTGAACAGCTCCGCAGTCACGCAGTACAAGATGTACAAGACGGACGGACAAGATGTAATCTGTGTGGTGCCAACATAATGACCAAATTGTTGGTAATGTTCATGCTGCAGCAGGTCACTTCTGTGGTTGAGTATCCTTGTCCAATAACACTTTGAGGAGGAGGATCAGCTGGGGAATGAGCAGCGGGACGACAAGTAGGCCATGTACTGTATGTCAGCATGTACCGGTAAATGCGCAACGAACACCCACTGAGGGTGGAGGTCTTGACCCATTGTTGTACTGCAGAGACACTTGAGTGAGTCAGTGTGTGATAAATGAGATAAGTCCAGTAAACAACGGGCACATTATTGCAGCTCATCAGCACGAGGTCCTTCAGATAACAGCGGTGAAGGCGAGCGCCGTGCTGACTTCCATGATGACGGCTGCCTGTATTCCGAGTTAGACGGACCGGCAGCTCAGGGTTAAAAATATTGGAAAACGGAAAAATGCTGGATATAGAAGGCAGTCGGTCTTATCACGAGCTCCCGCTACAGAGAACTGTTCACTGCTTTCTGCACTGTGTCTAATCAGAAATCCACTTTCCTTTATGCAATACATGTAAATTGCAGGCTGTGCTGCAGAAACGTGCTTAACTGATGAATCACTGTAATAAATGTCATATCTGTTTCTGTAAAACGAGTATTTTCAGTATGAATTCATCAAGAAATGTTATATTAAAGAGCTCATATTTTACTGTGTTTCCTAATTCATTAACAAATAGGCTTCCTGTGTTCAAGGCACAGCTAATGCAGAATATTCCTCCTACATTCTGTATCTGGACTCTCCCTGAAAATGAGAATTCCGGTGATATGGACCCTATAATTCAGCTCCAGCTGTTAATTACAAGATGTGTAATGACTTTGCCCGGCTTCTTTCACCGCAGAGCTGCAGCGTTCAAGGAGGCTTTGTCCTAGATTCTCCAAATCAAACCCAACCGCCACACGGCCATAATATAATAACTTTGGAGAATATTGTGAGGGAGGGCCTCATAACCATTATAAGCCGAGCCAGGTTACAGCTGTAATGACCGCATATGAAGCGGGTGAATTATCACATCGCATCGTTCTCGGCTGCAACGAGAAGTCTTTCTCGGAAAAATGTTACGCAACACATTTTAGAGTGCAAATATCACGCGACCAAACTAATTTCGAGGAGAGCCAGCCGTGCTTCCAGGTGTCACTTCATATGTGGAAAAAAGTGTGTGAAGTCCGATTAATGTGTGATGCTTGAGTCAGTCAGTTGGGGCCGAAGACGGTTTGAAGATGAAAGAAATCAGGAAGTGTGGAGTTAGAAAGAAGCAATTTTTACCAGACTGCTGCAGGCTACAAGCTCCAGGCTACATTATCCACCACGACACTCCAATGAGCTCGGTGGTCAAGTTGCATTGTGGGAAATGTGGAAGACACAAGTGAGGAATCACTATATCACTAAATCCATTTGAATCCCAGAAGGCAAAGAAAGAACTAAAATCAGGGTTCCCACACCTTTTTCATGAACAAATCCAAGCACTTTTCAAGCACCTTCAAGCACCAGTTTTTCCATTTTTCCAGCACCTTTAAATAGGTAGCCTACTAGTTGTGTTTGCCATGATGGTCATGGGAAGCGCAGCGGTGCCACTGTATGGCATAATAATATGGGTCTAATTAGCATTATTTCATATGGTGGTAGATTGACTGTTTTGATTTCTAACTAATTGTGAAATTTCAAGCATTTTCAAGCACTTCACAAAAAATTCAAGCATTTTCACAACCTTGAAAACACTGAATTAAAATTCAAGCATTTTCAAGGAATTCAAGCACCCGTGGGAACCCTGTAAAATGATCACAGCAAAAACCACCCAGCCTGTTGACTCTAGGAAAAAAGGCGGGCACTTTTGGATGAACCATTTGTCTATCACCATCTATGATTGGCAAACTTCAGCCAATCAGGTCAATCACATAGCATAGTCAAAGTCTTACACAGGACTCACACAGGAGGCGGAACGGTAGTGCCGCGGTCTTTGCCCGGCCTCAACTCACATCGGACGCTTTTCAGCCGCGGAACAGCAGCGGAGCCAGCCGGCCGTTTTCACGCGAGATCACGCGAGAATCCAAGCGAGACCCCGCGACAAACAGTGTATAAAGAAAACAACAACAACAAACAGCTGACTTTGCTTCTTCGACATGGAGGAGATTATAAAAAGCATCTGTTGTGTCATAAATGATTGTGTGTTGTTCCACTTCAACAATCAGTCTGTCATCGTCCATGTTGAGACCCTTTGATCGATCTTTGATCACCTGGTGCCACCGGTCATGACGTAGCATTGATGTGAAGTTGTAAAAAGCTACATGAACTGCGTATTGTGTTTTATTTTGAAAGGGGGCGGAAGTTTATTACGTTGATTTTGTGTCGAGTTTCCTGTCTGGTACGCAGTGCTCTGTTGAAATTTACGAGGTTCAGCCGCGGCTCGCGGTAAAAATAGGAGCGAAACGGAAAGCTCGCGCCATGGCGCGGTGAGCCGCTTCTGGGACGCGTCCTGTGTGAGTGCTCTCATTGACTAGACTGACTTCTATTTGCTGCTGTGACCGCTGCGGTATCGTGCCGCTTCCGTTCCGCGTCCGGTGTGAGTCGGCCTTTACTGATGAGAGTGAAAACATCCAGAAAAACCGTCATCTCTTTGTTCTTCTTTGGATGAAGAAGTATTCTCCAGTTCTCATAGAACTGATGTTAACCTTTAGGGTACTGTTGTCTTTGAGCGTCATTCTTCACACATCATCACGCAAACCCATGCCCGTGGTTCCTGCAGTCATGTCCGAACATCTATAGCTCACACACAGGGAATTGCTTAACTATGCGAGCATATCTCATGATGGGGAAAATGAACAATATTCTAATGTTACCGTGACCTTGAGGATGTGGAGAGTAGGATGAGTTCATTTCCTGTCTTATACTGGCTTTATGCCTTCTTTTCTCTGCCGTTTGATGTATTATAAGTCCGTTAATACAATTTTCTAGACACTGCAAACAGGAGAAGCAAATGGCAAATCTGATCCTTATTCCTTGGTGTGTATACCAGAACGCGGTTTTGAAAGAATTAAAATGTACAAGGCTAAACATGAAAACAATGCAACAACTTGTTTGCGAATGTTCCGAGTAAAAAGCTGTTACGGCCACTTAGTATGTATGTGTTCTAGGTCAAACCAGCTGTGTGATCCACTGTCGAGGATTGGTCCCCTTTTGGAGTTAGGACCGCCTTCCTGAGTGCTGTATCCTGTCGTCTGTGTGGGTGAGTCCTCAATCAACCCCATTGCTGCAGTTTAAATGGACTGTGGTGGTTTGTGTTGTGTATGGTTCTGTAAGCTCGCCTCGTTTTGTTCGTACCTGAAATCGTGTTGAAAATTGTGGAGGTTGTTGGAGAAACATTATTGGGACTGGGCAAGGTTTAGTTACAATTACACTGATTACATTGAGAGTATTTTTTTTGTTAGAGTCACTAGTTGAGGGGTGCTGTTTATTGATGTGTTTTCTTGGTTTTTATTTCTCGTTTTGTTCCCAAGCTAGATGATAGGCTCTTATTTGTTCTTTTAAACACCACTCGTACGCCTTTGTTCCCTTTTATTTATTTATTAAGATAATTTTTTGGCCTTTTATGCCTTTATTGATAGTACAGCTGAAGATCGACAGGAAGCAGGGGGCAGAGAGCGGGGGAATGACACGCAGTAAATTAGCCGTCCGATGCGGGATTCGAAGGACTATAGCCTCCACACACGGGGCGGCCGCTTGACCCACTACGCTACCTTTTGTTAAGAAAAACTAAACTCCTGACGAACCTGAATCAGTTGTCATCTTCCATTTCATTTCTTATCTTTATCTTATGTTACTGCTCACCAAACGAACCGGGCCAGAGGGATTGGACCCATATTGCCCCCCCCCCCAAAGTTTTTTTTTTTTTTAGCATGTCACTCATAAATGGAAATATAAGGAAAGAAAGTTGTATTTTATTTATGTTGTAAAGGTCCAGTATGTCATATTTAGGGCGCTCTATTTACAGAATATGGAAGGAATTGAATATAATCTGCATAACTATGTTTTCATAAGCACCTGAAAATAAGAATTGTTTTGGTTACCAAAGAATGAGTCTTTCATATCTATGGGTTTTCTTCATGTAGCCCACCATGTGAAACTCAGGGTTCCCACGGGTGCTTGAATTGAAAATGCTTGAATTTCAATTCAGTGTTTTCAAGGTTGTGAAAATGCTTGAATTTTTTGTGAAGTGCTTGAAAATGCTTGAAATTTGTGTGATGTCTATCTCAATAAAACAAGAGGAAACAAAAATGTTTCCCAAGCGGCTACACGCTTGATCCGATGCCTTTTCATGCAGAACTCAGTTATCATACTCGCTTGGTGTTCTCCCGAGAAATAACAGTAGACTACTATCCACACCTGTTGGTCACTGTTATTGCGCTATGGTAGTTACACAATACACCGCTCACAAGCTGAGAATACAAGCCAATTCACAATTAGTTAAAAACCAAAACAGTCAATCTACCACCATATGAAATAATGCTAATTAGACCCATATTATTATGCCATACAGTGGCACCGCTGCGCTTCCCATGACCATCATGGCAAACACAACTAGTAGGCTACCTTTTTAAAGGTGCTGGAAAAATGGAAAAACTGGTGCTTGAAGGTGCTTGAAAAGTGCTTGAATTTGTTCATGAAAAAGGTGTGGGAACCCTGGAAACTGCCATGTTTGTATCAGAATGAACTCTAGTCAGGACATTTTGTGTTTGAAACATATTTCACAGTGTGGTGAAAATACATGGCATGTCATGGCTGAAGTGCGCAGTACTGTAAAAGTGAAGGACCACTTTGGTACACTGTCGTTCGCTGCTGCCCTGAAAGCGTTTGGCGCATGTTAAACGTCACAAAGCTGCAGCAACTAATTTTCCAGAGCTACGGCAGAAATTGCTGCGGCAGAGACAGGCCATTCCATCTGCAGTGCTCTATCACTCAAATTGGTTCAGTGGAAGGGAGAGGCATTTTTAGAAAAAAAGACCCAGGCTGCTCAAATGAAACGAGAACCCTGTGTCAAGTTTAAGTGGGCCAGTTTAAAGTTAAGGTCGATGCAGCACATTGCAAAATTACCTGCTCTCTCCGCAGACAGCACACACTGCTATGTCACTTACAAGTTAGCAGGAGGGGAAGCTGCTGGAAGATCTCCTCAGTCCAGGTAATAAAGGGTCGTGACATTCAGCACTTCCAAGGCCAGCGGCACGCGAGAGCTCTTTCACTCAAGGGGAAGATAGATTGAATGCCTGGACAGCAGCAGAGAGAAAGAGCCAAGACAAGTCACAAAGGACTCCTGGGAGAGAAGATTATTGATTTCAGCTGGCCTCCCATGTGACTGGAACTAACCGCAGAGACAGACATTTGTATGTCAGTGATATGTCCAGAGCTTAGCGGATAGTAAATATTGTGATTGGACGGTGGACGAGGTCAGCTATAAGCCCTTTTAACAGAGGTGCCGACATGTAGCCATGAATAACCCGCATGTTCTGAAGCGTGCGGGTACAAGAAAACGACGTCTTCTGAAAGCAACGGCGTTCAAGGTTTTACAACAGTTTCATTTTCAGCATAAACTGTGAAAGATGAGAGATTCAGGAGAAAATGGAAGTTTCTCAATTCACTATATAAGGAAATACCTTTCCATAGAGGTGTGTCAGGTGTTGTATGGGTGAAGCATGGCCCCTAAACAGGTTGCATCCAAGACTTTTCTTGATAGGCCATTTGTCACTCTCTTCAAACATGTTATGTCAGTCTTGTGTCAGGCTCCGATATCTTCCAGCAAAATAAGATAAGCAAGAATTATATAGAAAAAGTCATTAAGCCATGTTCAAGAAAGTGATGAAGTCATGTTGAATAATACCTTCTTTCAAATTTGTCCCAATAACAATAAAATGACAAATTACCAGTATCACCAAGATATGAACAGAAAAACGATCTTTAGTCATACTTTAGTCTCGTCGTTGCCTATTTAGGCACAGATATGATTTACATTTGCCATCTGTGTTCGGTTAAAGAAATGTATGCTTTTGTTTGTTTGTGAGTTTCACTTCAATGTCATATTAAATAAAAAATACTTGCCATTTAAAAATAAGGCCAAAACAAACTAACTAACAAACACAGAAAGAGTATTCTGCCTATAAAGCTGTCATAGTCACATTCAGCAGAGCAGCATGTGTCAGCATGTTGAACTGAAGTCGAATATTCAGTCACATTTTAGCTCTTGTTGGGTTCGACAGCGTTTATCTCAATGAAAGGTCAATCAGTCACTTTGGCTTATAGCTGTGTTAAATGTTGAACATTTCTTTATATCTGCTCTCTGCGGTGGCCCTGAAGTGCAAAACACAACAGCAAATTCGAAAACACAACAGCAAATCGAATAACACAACAGCAAATCGAATAACACAACAGCAAATTCAAAACACAATAGCAAATCGAATAACACAACAGCAAATTGAATAACACAACAACATCATATCACATTAGAGAATTCAAAAGGGAAAGGGTAGGTACCCTCATGCGACATGAATTGTACGCACTGCTATTAAAGAATATTTTGATGCACGTCATATCCATGTCGTGCATCAAAATATTCTTTAATAGCAGCGCTATGTTGTGACTAACAGCTCATATTTTGAAAACATGTAAGCCATGTCTTTCCGGTTCAAAAGACCACTAGTCCAATCAGCAACAATACATTTCACCTGAGGGTACCAACCCTTTCCGTTTTGAATTTGCTGTTCGATTTGCTGTTGTGTTATTCAATTTGCTGTTGTGTTATTCGATTTGCTATTGTGTTTTGAATTTGCTGTTATGTTTTTGAATTTGCTATTGTGTTATTCGATTTGCTGTTGTGTTATTCGATTTGCTATTGTGTTTTGAATTTGCTGTTGTGTTATTCAATTTGCTATTGTGTTATTCGATTTGCTGTTGTGTTATTCGATTTGCTATTGTGTTATTCGATTTGCTATTGTGTTATTCGATTTGCTGTTGTGTTATTCGATTTGCTATTGTGTTATTCGATTTGCTGTTGTGTTATTCGATTTGCTATTGTGTTATTCGATTTGCTATTGTGTTATTCGATTTGCAATTGTGTTATTCGATTTGCTTTTGTGTTATTCGATTTGCTGTTGTGTAATTCGATTTGCTATTGTGTTATTCGATTTGCTATTGTGTTATTCGATTTGCTATTGTGTTATTCGATTTGCTGTTGTGTTATTCGATTTTCTGTTGTGTTATTCGATTTGCTATTGTGTTTTTTGAATTTGCTGTTGTGTTATTCGATTTGCTGTTGTGTTTTGCCCTTCAGGGCCACCGTAGCTCTCAGTCATTTTACCAATACTGATTGATCATACGCATTCATTCAAGAAAAAGTCTTATTCCCCATTCATAAATGATGGAACATGTCGCTGGTTACATCACTTGACTCCTGCTAAGGAAATAACACAATGCACCACTCTACACATAACCATGTTCTCTAATGCAGCCATCAAGTTGAAATACCTGACCAACAGTGTTTTACAGGGGGAGGATCTGAACAGCTGTTCTATTGACACTTTTCTTTGTCTTTTCAATGCGATTCTCAGTCTATGAAATCAAACTGGTAGTTTCTTTTTGCAAAACCTGTCTTACTTTTTACACTTTCAAATGATGGACAGGACATGGTTAGCGTAGCTAAGGTTGGCAAAAAGACTGGAAGTAGGTGGAAACAGCTCAATTAGAATAGTACTGAGAGAGACACACACACTTTTGAGAGAAGAGTTGTTTGGAGACAGTCTTACTTTCTGAATTTGACAACGCCCGAGTTTGAAGGTTAAAAATCCTAAACTGTGAAGATCTGACAAAAGAAATGTGACTGCTGCCAGACACCAGATTCTTCTGATACATCAGATAAGAAGACTTATCGCCCAAAATTGAACACGGTGCCGAATGTATCTGCTTTTAAAACACAGAGGACTTCTCTTAACCAACAAACCTAAAGCTGCTTCTTCAATATAATACAGAGCAGATCTCACGTGCTGTACAAGGTTTTATCTCTTATCTTAAATCTCTTTTCAAATGTGTCTCGTTTTTAAAAATAATTCATTGAAAAGGTGAGAAAGTCTTTAGTATTTGATACATTCTTTAACACACAGTCTGGTGGAGTGTGTTTTGTTCATGTTGTGTGGACTGAATGACCCTCACAGACAGAACACTTAACTTCACATATTTTCCTCACGATCACACCGACAACGCCTTGAGATTGAGATTGAGGCACGTCAAGTTCTGTTCGGCAGAATTTCAAGTGACTCTATTCTGGAGTTCATTTGTGAAGGCTGCTTTACATGCCAAAAGCTGGAGACAAAAGAGACAGTTGCCGTTAAGATCCTCAAGTACACGGATGATATCAAGGGCACAGAGAAATAGGTAACCTCCATCATAGTATGTATCGGTTTGATCATGTGGGACAGACCTGTCTAGAATTTGAGTTGCTGGATGGGAGTCTCCATGATCTGCTCCAAGAACAAAGTTGGAATCCACTGTCTGTGAAAGAGGCGTGACCAGTTGCACAGCAGGTATGCATCATTAAAAATGGAACCACTTATCTATTATACTCACAAATGAAGAAAACCCCTACTTGAACCCTAACCCTTACTCAACAACACTAAACCCAAGACCTTTCTTGTTTTGTCCTTGAAGCTGTTGGTGGCCTTGGATGCCCTCAAGGGTCTTGGTGTCCTGGATGATGTCATTTTAGTCAACCAGCAGAAAACTAATCAAACTTTGGTGAAGCCATTTCAGTCTCCGATGTCCAGCTCGGGTTGGCCGTTCAGTCAGCAGGGTACAGGTCTTCATCTGTTAATCTAGCAGAGTTTGAGTCAATTGTATATATATAGAATGATATCACAATGTTCTCCTTCTTTTAAAGCTTGCCAATAGATTTCTCATCTTTTTGTCTTCCCTGTTCAGGGTTCCAGAGGTTGGTCCCGGCCTGCGTTTCACTGAGTCTGTTGATGTGTGGGGAGTTGGCTGCGTCCTTCCTCTTCCCCTTCGTCTGTGAATATCAGATGGTAGGTCAGCTACCTCAGACAAATGTCCACAGGCAGATGGAAACTTAATGCAGATTGTCAACTGATGTGATTATTTTTTTGCCTTAAGCGCATGGTTGAGGTTCTGGGTCCGCCGGAGGACCACCTGCTCTGTGCTGGGAAACACACTGAGCACTTCTTCAGTGAGGAGGAAGCTGCTGATGGTCCAGCATGGAGGCCGATGGTAGAGTAGCTGTGTTCTTTGTTTGAGTTGAATAAATCATTTGAACTCTTTTAAAGTTGTTCTCATACATAGTGTTCCTTCAGACACCAGACGAATACACAACTGCCAACGATATGATACCACAAGAAGAGAAGAGTGATCCCGACCTGCCTAGCTCTCTGGATGACCAGGGGCCTCATGTACGAATACTTGGATTTCCTACTAAAACTTGGCGTACGCCAGAACCCGGAAACTGTCGTACGCACAAAAAAATTCAGATGTATCAAAGTGTGCGTACGCATGGATCCAAGCACGTTTCTTTTGTACATCCCAATCAACGTGGAATTCAGCGCACGTGCAACTCCTACCTGTCCACGCCCCATTTACATAGTATGCAAATCTATTTAAATAGGCCCTGGACCTGAGATTCACCTCTTTGTCCGATCAGATAACGAGACGAACAAAGGAAAGAAAATGAATTTCACAGAGTCTGAGCTAAAGATTTTAGTGAATGAAGTGGAGATTCTGTTTGGTTCCTGTCAACAGGGTTAAATATGACCAAAACAAGACGTGAGTGGGAGCGTGTGTGTGAGGCTGTAAATGCCGTGGGATCCGAGCAGCGCACACACAGGTGTGGACAGGTGTGGCGCTGCAGCTGCTTTTTACGCCCGCTTTTACTGACAGGAATACTGAACACAGGGAGACAATCAGGGGCTTGTTAAAAAGCTCTGCAGCTCTAATTTCACAAGCGGAAAATAAAGAAATAAAGAAAACCAAAAACATGATATTTGAATGCGCACACTGGCACGGCTTCTGGGTAAGTAAAGAGTTTATTCGTTTAATTGTCCCGTATGTAAACCAGCGTTACATACAGGACAATTAAAGGAATAGAAGCCACCCATCGCGCACCGTGCCAGCCTCCAGCCTGTTCCCAGCCATGCTGTTAGTCATAATGAATGAGTCGTGCGTTGAAACAGGCCACCTTGCCACGATGTTAGTTAGCTGCATTTGCGCATCACATATGATTTGAACATTGATGGAATTAAAATGTTTCCTACTTAGATAAACAGCTCCCGCTCCTGTTGCCAGGAACCAGCGTATAGTCAGCACAACCCCGAGCTACTCGCCGGCCCCCGTTGCGCTCTCGGGCCGGCCGCATATCTGCGCCCAGCGCCAGTAACACTGGCCTTGGTAACCGAAATCGGCTTATGAGCCAATTATCATGGTTTGCAAGTAAATCCTCGCGTTCCTTAAATTGCTTACGTTTGCAAGGTCCTCTAACAACGCTAACGCTGCCTTTGTTAATATCATTTTCTTCATCACATTGCGCATGCTTTTATATCCACCTATATAATTGCAAACATGTGGGTGTGTTAATTGTTCTGTCTCTGATGTGCACATCACTCTGATGAATACTTGTTTTCACATTATTAACAGTTTCTCAGCTTCACCTCTAAGTGTCGCCAAAGCAACAACAGCTGTAGAAACGTGCGTACGCCAGCTATGAAATTGGCGTGGGGCACGCACATTTCTACGATCGTTTCACATTTGATACATCTGAACGTGAGCGTGGAAAAGGACGTACGCCACTTTTTTGTGCGTACGCAAGCTTTGTACATGAGGTTATTGTAGGTACTCTAACAGCAACATTTTGTCACATTTAGCTAAAAACAATGTTTAAAAAACTGGTTTGGATTTTTGAGAGTCACTTTTTTACACATTTAGAACAATATTTGTGAACCTTAAGATATTTTAAATATTTAAATCCAAATGTTAAATGTAAAATCTAAATGCTAAATCTAAATGTTAAATATAAATCTAAATGTTAAATATAAATCTAAATGTAAAATCTAAATGCTAAATTTAAATGTTAAATATAAATCTAAATGTTAAATATAAACCTAAATCTAAATGCTAAATCTAAATGTTAAATATAAATATAAATGTTAAATATAAACCTAAATCTAAATGTTAAATATAAATGTTAAATATAAATATAAATATAAATGTTGGACAAAATGTTGCTGTTATTTTCAGAGCGAGACGCTTTACAAACGGCACCCCATAAGTAACATGTACATTTCTGAGTGTCTATTTTTTTAATAAACTGTGGCACTGTGACATTTTTTGAAAACAGTTGAATGTTTGTTTGCAGTGGTGTCTTCACTTCCCACTCCAAATCATTTTACGCTCTTCTGAATATTCCAACCTTTTCTTGGAGACACCACTTTTAGACAGTCAATAGATGACATGACATGTTGATGCTTTACATTAATGACAGTAATTGATTAAAGAACAAAATGATGCGAGTGAGACAGTCCCAATGCTCAATTCTAATTTTGGAGTGACAGCACGGTTCAATTCAGCCACTGTCCTTTAAACTGTTTCGGCACAACAGAAGAAAAAAAGAGCATGTCACCAAAAACTTAATGAGGGTCAATTAGATGCTACTAGAAGACAACATGTCCGCAGATATGGGACAATTGAAAGATGCACAACATGAAATGAAATGGGTTTGTCGTTCTTCCTGAGCAGTTTGAGTGTAGCTGCCTGGCTCCAATCCAAATGAAGCTGACGTAATAGACATCATTAAAAACCTGTTATACCTGTGTGTCATTATGTTGGTCTTATTGCTCAGCTCTTTGTGTGACGATAGAGTCAAACATAACTTTTCACAAACCTGACAAGTTTTTCTATATGTATCGTGACGCTTGTAGAAGCTTCTGTTTCAGCAGTCAACAGTGGACTTTCTATGCGCTATGTGGTATAATTTCTAGGTTACTAGGATACATACAAATTGTCTTCAAGTCAGAAATATGATCAGATTTTCGGCCTCAGTAGTACTCTACCCGTTGTGTTGTGGTTAAGTTCAACACAAATAGACACACCCCTAAGCCCTCCAGGACAACACAGTGAATGCCCTATCACCAGGATGACATCTTACACTGCTATGGTTTGGTTTAAGCACAAAAACAACTGAAGCATGAATGAAATAAACCAACACTGAAATGCACTTTCACATATAGTATGGATTACACTATATGCACTACTGGATTTCACAGTAGATGGGAAAATGGGAAATAGATGGGAAATAGCATTAGTTCAGGCAGAACACTGAACATGGGCTTTTATAAGCTGATTAGCATCAGCTGCTTCATTTATGCTTCCCAATCTGCTGACTGGGGACGTCCAGTCATATTTATACAAGTGTATAACATCAAGTCAAAGTTGCCTCAAGGGGCTTAATAATCTGTACAGCATATGTCACCATCTATCTCTCAAAAACCCTTTAAATGGAAAAAATGGAAGAAACCTCAAGAGGAGCAGCGATTCCACTGTAATATGTAGATATAGACAAGGATGACAGAATGTTTGATATATAATAAAGAGTCCAGAGACATTTTGAGCAATTTCCTGTCATCAAACAGACCCGAGGACACACAAACACATAGGAGGAGGGTGGACTGGTGAAGGTCCACCCTCATATGTGTATGTTTGGTGCCATTGTTTCTCTAGTGCATGTGCATGTGAATGTATTCAATGAAAATCCAACAGCCGCTTCTACTTTCCAAGAAACAGAAGACTACACACACAAGAAGAACTGAAAGTGCATACTGAATCAGGCTGAATTTAGCTGCGGTTTATTGAAGTCAGATGGCAGATATGTGCTCAGAACTCAGAAACTGAAGTCATCTGACATATGGGGTGCCGTTTGTAAAGCGTCTCGCTCTGAAAATAACAGCAACATTTTGTCACATTTAGCTAAAAGCAATGTTTAAAAAACTGTTTCGAATTTTTGAGAGTCACTTTTTTTTGCACATTTAGAACAATATTTGTGAACTTAGAGATATTTTAAATATTTAAATCCAAAAGTTAAATGTAAAATCTAAATGTTAAATATAAATCTAAATGTTAAATATAAATCTAAATGTTAAATATAAATCTAAATGTTAAATATAAATGTTAAATATAAATCTGAATGTTGAAGCTAAATGTTAAATATATATCTAAATGTTAAATATAAATCTAAAAAAACAGGTTTAAAAAAACAGTTTTTTAAACATTGTTTTTAGCTAAATGTGACAAATTGTTGCTGTTATTTTCAGAGCGAGACGTTTTACAAACGGCACCCCATACTGACACTATTGTTTCTTCATTTGTTCTTCAAAGAAACATTTTTTTTAATGAAACACACATTGTAATGGACAACTGTAAATGACAATTCCTTATTTTGACACTTTCACCAGACAGAATGTTGAAGGGTAACACTTTATTTGAACCATTTCTGTGTGAACTCCTGTTCCTAAGGTCAAACATGAACCTGATTACAGCACACATTATAGCTATACGCAGATACAGGGACATTTTTCTGTATAAAATAATGAGAAAATGTGATATAATCACAAGCTCCAGAAGAGTTGTTTAGTCCACATTTATCAGTTGATTAAATCCTGCTCACAGAGAGTCAAACTGATAAAATGTTACAGACGAGGGAAGAAATTAAGAAATTAAAGAGTAGGAATTACTCATTTGTGCGCACAAGCAATTAATTCAGGGGCAATGATTAATTTGTGAATATGAGTAATTATTTCATGGGTACAAATTATTATTTCAAAGGAAGGAATAAATTATTTGAAGAAAACACGCAACTTATTAGAATCTGTTCCACTGATACCTGCTGGATTACAGACGGGCCTTCACTCAGACCACTATAAAACCCCTGAATCCTCACAATGTTTTTGAGACAAATAGCTAGCTGGATATTGCATAGGCTATTTTAGATTTATTATTTTAGTTTTTAGATTTCAAAATTTTAGGCCACAAATAAAAGAAACGAAAGAACTGATTTGGTGAGAGTGGAGCAGGCTTTGGAAATAAAATAAAATTCTTTAGATCTCTGTGAGAAATAGACTTGTCAGAAATATAATTCAACAGTTAGCCGAATGAATAAATAATTCAAAATATTTACGCTTTATTTTTGGTGTCTTGTTCAAATCTCCTGGGGAGGATGGAGGATTCATGACATTATTTTTTTAAACTCCTGCCTGTGGCTCTGCTCCTCTCCCTCTCTCTCTTTTTCATGCTATTGAAGTTGTAACGAAGCGTTTATTTTATTTGCTGTGGATGCAAATTCAGCTGCATCATTATGAAAGTCCTGCCACTGGTGGAACTCTGCAAGGTGCAGCTGCAGGAAGTGCTGAGAGGCTAATGAGCGATTAGTTGCTTGAAAAAAGAAAAACGTGGCCTAGATCTCAGAGTGAACATTTAGGGTTTTTTTTTAACACTTCATTTATTTTCCACTTCTCTAGAGTTCATATCCTGTGTGTCAACAGTTCATCTTACAAACAGTATATCTGTTGCCGTTCATCTTCAGTTGGTGTTTCAACTTCAAACCTCCTTAGAAAAGTCTTTTTTACAAGACGCAAACAGAATTTTGAACAGATATCCATCTTCTCTGCATGTAGTATCCTCTGTGATAGAACCAAAATAAGACACCTGGAGTTACAATAACTTATTATAAGTCACATTTATAATATTTTATGTTAAGTTTAGCCATGAAGCATTATGAATGCATTATAGGTCACTATGAATGTCTCCATAACATACTATAACGAGCCAAACCCCTCTCTGACCATGTGATCGACCCCCGGTCGCCTAGCAACAGGTGCGACGGTCCATTAAAAGCGACGCCGCTAAACTAATATGGCGGCGCACTAGCGGCGTTTGGAGAAGGGTCTAGCTGCAGCCAGAGCTTCTACAAACCACGCCCCCTACAAACCACGCCTCATACAAACCACGCCCCCTACAAACCACGCCTCATACAAACCATGCCTCATACAAACCACACCCCCTACAAACCATGCCTCATACAAACCACGCCTCATACAAATCACGCCTCCTACAAACCACGCCTCATACAAACCACGCCCCCTACAAACCACGCCCCCTACAAACCATGCCTCATACAAACCACGCCCCCTACAAACCACGCCTCATACAAATCACGCCTCCTACAAACCACGCCTCATACAAACCACGCCTCATACAAACCACGCCTCCTACAAACCACGCCTCATACAAATCACGCCCCCTACAAACCACCCCTCATACAAACCACGCCTCCTCCAAACCACGTCTGCGTACGCAGACGCTACAAACCACGCCCCCTACAAACCACGCCTCCTACAAATCAGCCCCCTACAAACCAGCAGCTACAAACCAGGCATTATGAATGCATTATAGTTCACTATGAATGTCTCATACAACATAGGAGGTTTATAGTTTGGTTCTTATACGTCAACAGAAAAGACTGCTGGCCCTTTGACACAAATAAAATTTATTTATTTAGAAATAAATTCAATATTTTTAAATTAAGTATGCAATTTACAAAACTAGTAAAATAAATATGACCATACAAAAATCTTTAAAATATATACTGTAAAACACAAAAGTTGAAAAGTTTTGTTTTAGAAAAATTCTTAGACAAATGAAACAACCAGCAAGAACTTATTTACAATAAAATAAAAACATTTAACTACAGCATCTGCACATCAGCACAAAAGGACATCTTTCAATTTGACATTAAAGTAGTCTGCCATGTTGCAGTTAACAAAATATTAACCATAAGTTAAAGACTGACAACCGTAATAATACAAAATATGTTAACATGATAAATAAAAACGTTTCAGAATTTACCTCTGGCAGAAGCACATCCATGATCGTGACATCTGGTTGTCTGTGCTTCAACCAGGCTTGTCAAGAAGCCCAGGAGTCTGTCCAGCTGCTCATCCTCCTTTTTACCCTATCCTTCGATGATGCCTGGGAGGATGCAAATTTTCCAGCAGATCAAAATTAGTTACAGTATGTGTCTTTACTCAGGATCTCAGGTCTTCACTCAGGATCCCAACATCTCTGGTTTTGGTGACCACGTTATGTTGGTCCATGCGGTCATTATTGTCCTTAATCAGGACACACAAAGACATGAATTAGTGCACAGCTGTAAACACTGAAATATTTAGTTCTCATGCAATAATCGTCACTCACATTAACCTGCTCTCTGAGTGGAAAGCTGTACATGTGGTCGGTGGTAAGGTCAGTGTCCTGTGGAAAGCAAACCATAATTGGGAAGGTGCCCTCCAGAAATGTTGTGATGTTGGTCTATAGAAGAATAAAATACAATTAAAACTCATACTTTTTTAAACAAAATTAAGGATTAAAGCAAAAATATATTGCTAACTAATACTTTTACAAAATCAGATGAGGGTCAATTTATGCTTTTTGCATTGTTCCCTTGAAAGCGCCTTACTGTTCTTTCCAAAACAACCGGACTGCATTTTAGGAAACGTATTTTTAAACTGTAAACCACACGTCAACCAAACTTCACCAACACACATATTACCGAAACTATTCAGTTTGATATGTTGAGTAAAATTAAAATTTTAAATATTCTGCTTCTACGTGCCGTGTTCCCCTACTGCTTCTGTTAGCATCCCTTGCTCACTGATTACTTTTAAAAGACGACAAAAAATGGGTTTGCTTACGAAACATTTACTTTATTGAGTTTGAAGAGATGTGTTTTTACAAATAAAGTCCACTCTTTCTGCCTAGCAAAAGATGTCTTAAACGTTACATTAAACGTCAACATATTCCCAAAATGTAAAAATAATATAAATGCTGGCAACACGCAGATGTGATTTATAGGAGGCGTGGTTTGAATGGGGCGTGGTTTGTAGGGGGCGTGGATTGTATAGGGCGTGGTTTGTAACGGCTGTGCACGCAGATGTGATTTATAGGGGGCGTGGTTTGAATGGGGCGTGGTTTGTAGCAGCTGTGATTTATAGAGGCGTGGTTTGTATGGGGGGTGGTTTGTAGCGGCTGCTCACGCAGATGTGATTTATAGGAGGCGTGGTTTGTAGGGGGCGTGGATTGTATGGGGCGTGGTTTGTAGCGGCTGCGCACGCAGATGTGATTTATAGGAGGCGTGGTTTGTAGGGGGCGTGGTTTGTAGCGGCTTCGGTGGCTGCAGTTGGGTACTATTGGGTGTTTGGAGGAGTACAGTTCGGCGTTTCACCTGCACACTGTGGAGATGATAGTAAGATTGAAGTACTGGGGCAGCTTAGCCCCTCGACTCCCTTACGCGTCTGTCCTGGAGCAGATCGGACCCTCTTCGAAGGACGTTTGTTTCCACTTCACGGAGGAGGAGTGCGGGTGTGTCGGCTGGTAAGCTAGAAATAACCTGGAATATAAAACTGTTTTTTTGTCTTGTTGTTCCTTTCCTATCGGAGGATGTTTGGAGGGTGTTTTTTTGTGAACCTTTTTTTTTCCCGCTGGATATAAACAAAAAAGAAGCCAGTTGCTTTTTGTTTTGAACTAAACATTGAACTGAAGTGGACATTGTTTATGGGTTTTTCCTGTGGTGTAAATATATTTTTTCAAAAAGAGAAGTGGTATCTTGGTTTGTCACATTTTGATTTAAGGTTGTATGAATTGTGGTTTGGATTCAGGCACCCTTTGTGTGGTTTTCGTCAGAGGTAAACTAGTTTTTGTCACACAGAGGTGAAGTCGAGCTGGGTTTTTGTTCTGTCTCCTGTTTTATTTTGAAATTCACCTGCCCTCTCGTTTCAGATCACTTGCCCTTCCCTTGTGTGTCACCTGTTGCCGTGATCCCTGATTGTCTCCACCTGTTCTCCATTACCCATCTGTGTGTCTATAGAAGTTCTGTGTTTCCCTTTGTCCTGTGTTTTGTCTTCTGTTCGTGCACCCAAGCATAATTTTTCATAACCAGTATAGGGTTTTTTTTTCTCCTGAGTGTTTTTTTGTTTTCCTTAGTTTAGGTTAGTTTTTCATAGCCTGTTGTGTTGTATCACTCTGTCGAGGTTTTCGTTGTCTCCAAATAAATCTGCTCACTGACACCTCAGTGTTTGAGTTCCGGCCTGACAGTTACCCCTAAAAACCGTCACCGTCACCGTCAACCGTCACCGTACTATAGAAGTGGTATTCATAGAAAGTGTTACAGCCTCAAACCTCATGTCACATGTCATTAAATGTAGCAAAGCCTTTCCAAACTGCCAGAATCATAGGTTGTGTTTTTTGTTATGTCAGTGTCTCTGTAAGCACTGTTCCCAGTAGACTGCCTCAGTTTTATATGCATTGATGGATTGTGTACAAAGGGCCGTGCAGCTCATCGGAAATATGATTTATCAGAAGTAAACGCAGCACAGAAAGCTTGTATTGTGCTGAATTATTCCTGAAGGGATAAGCACTGTAATCATAGTGCTTGTGGTAGTTGCTCTAGTGGGCAATGCTCCGAGCACTTCATGCATTCCAATTTCACCAGAATACATTAATATTGTCCTCTAGTTCTCCCCATGGTGACAGTGGAAATTATACATTTTCATGAGGAGATCACAGGAGAAGCCGAGCATGGAACATGCAGTATTACAGCGCGATGAATTTTCACAGCACTCCAGATTAAAAGTTAATGGGAAGAGCTGAAGATGCGATGTTTGCCTGCAGTCCTTCCCTGCCATCGAGGCTATTCCCGACTTTCCTCTTCAAATCTATGACTCACAGATAATGACTGCTCCCTCCAGTACTTCTTTCATCTTCCGGCAGCAGAATCAGACCCTGACAGAGCTAATCAGAGATGTTTTCCTGGGAAGAACTGTCCACGTGCAGCCGCACTAAGAGCTGCTATACATGTACTTTGTCTTTCATTGCCTTGGTAACACATCTAACTAGGTTAAAGGTTTCAGAGGCAACATGTTCGTTGTTCTTTACAGGGTTCCCACGGGTGCTTGAATTCCTTGAAAATGCTTGAATTTCAATTCAGTGTTTTCAAGGTTGTGAAAATGCTTGAATTTTTTATGAAGTGCTTGAAAATGCTTGAAATTTGTGTGATGTCTATTTTAATAAACCAAGAGAAAACAAAAATGTTTCCTAAGCGGCTACGCGCTTGATCCGATGCCTTTACATGCAGAACTCAGTTATCATACTCGCTTGGTGTTCTGCAGAGAAATAACAGTAGACTACTATCCACACCTGTTGGTCACTGTTATTGCGCTATGGTAGTTACACAATACACCGCTCACAAGCTGAGAATACAAGCCAATTCACAATTAGTTAAAAATCAAAACAGTCAATCTACCACCATATGAAATAATGCTAATTAGACCCATATTATTATGCCATACAGTGGCACCGCTGTGCTTCCCATGACCATCATGGCAAATACAACTAGTAGGCTACCTATTTAAAGGTGCTGGAAAAATGGAAAAACTGGTGCTTGAAGGTGCTTGAAAAGTGCTTGAATTTGTTCATGAAAAAGGTGTGGGAGCCCTGTCTTTAACACGGATGTGGATGGGCACCGAAGACAGTCCTATTTTTTTTTTTGTCTGCTTAAATCTGTAAATCAGATTTATATCTCTGTAAATCACTTCCTGTCCCGTGTTCTCCTTTGAGGAAAAACATTAGAAACCAAAAGAAAGAAATTTATGTCATTATTTGGCAACATTTGTCCACTTGGATGCCAAGTAATTTAGTTTGATTGTACTTTCCTTAACCTACAGTGTAACGCCAACATTCTGCGAGCCTGCCAGCTCCTATCAATCAAACCAAACACTTACTTTTTGATATTAATAGAACATTAAACAATGTTGACATTGCTTTTAACTGAAAAAAATGGATGATTAAATATGATTCAAGTTGCATATTTAACTATTTCTGATATCCCCGTTCAGTCACGACTGTTTTTTCGTTCATTTAATGTTTGGCATTTTCCCAGTGATGACACATCCTCTTCCAACACACTGTATAGCAGTCAGGTAAGTGGTAGACTAATCATAAGATAACCCGGCTGACGCTACGTGCATAACGGCCCTTGTGGGTTGTGACGGCTGTCATCTGTGACAGCGTTCGCACTTGTGATTTCTTGGCAGGCATTATGCAAATGAGCTCTAACGTTCAGAGCATCTTCAGAGTAATTCCAGAAAGTTTAAACACTAACTCAAGTAAGGTTCTTCCCGCTGTCAAAATGCAAATGTGTATGTGTATAGTACACCTTTTCAAATGATGTGTGCATGTCACTGCTAAAAATTGTTCTATTTCAGCAATATCAGAATCAGTCCTGGCAACTGGTATGATGGTCAAGGGACGATCAGATGAGGTTTGAGGAATGTAGGGTAGGTGGCTGGAGGGTAAAGGATGAAGGGGTAAGGGATGAGGGGAGAAATCAATGGACGGTTGGAGTTCAAAGATGGACCTGTGCCAGCTTGTGAAGACGGAAATAACTGGAAACCAGTAAGGACTGAGTGGGTGAGCCATCTCTTCGTTGTATTCTGCGATTAAACAGTCAGATATGATGAGAGTGTTTTGGGGACTGATGCTGCTGAGCAGTGGTCCCCAACCACCGGGCCGAGGACCAGTACGGGTCCGTGGGTCATTTAGTACCGGGCCGCACGGTAATATATAAATAAATGTATAGATGTTTTATTTTTTAAAATGGTTGGATTCTCTCCCAATTACATCCGTATGTGCCTCAGGTCAAGACGTTAGTCTCGGTCACGTGATACGTTACCCCAGTTAAGCCCTCAAAGCTGGCAAAAATGAGTAAAAAACAAACGTCTTTGGAAAGCTTCTTCAGCGACCAAAACTAAATTGCGGAATAGACTGGACATAAAGAAAACACTTCGGGTGTCTCCTATTGTCTTCCATTACTCCTGGATGGGACGGGTTTGATGCGGAGAAACAAGCCCAGGGCTCCCACTAATTCAGCGTAATGGTGAGTTGTATTTTTATGCACTTTATATTTGTTTTTATGCCGGTTGCATCGTTTTATTTTGTCGTATTTACCCCCCACACCTTGAAGGCCGGTCCGTGAAAATTATGTCTTACATGAGACCGGTCGCAGAAAAGGTTGGGGACCGCTGCTGTTGAGGATGGTGTAAACTGGTCACATAATATTCCAGCTGCAGAGTCGAATTAAAGACGGTGGCTAAAGTGGGATCAGGGTTGGAAGCTGGTGTTAGTTGCGAGAAAGCAAATCAGCCATTGAGTGTTTGTGACCTGGACCTGCATGAACTATATTCAGCAATGGGACGGTCCTTTGTAGCAGTTTGAGCAAATGCCAATGATTTTCTTGGACCCCAAATAATAGCTGCTATGGTGATAGGGTACATTTCGTAGATGGTGGAGGAAAGAGAGAGAAATAAGAATTTACATGCTTCATTCAGCATAACATGGCTGTGGAGAGATCGAACAGACATAGCTATGTCAAGGTGGTGTGACAGGATTTATGGATGGCGTAGTTAAGAAGTGAGAGAAGTTGGTGTTTGGTGCATCTGTGAGCAAGAAGAAACTTTGACTTAAGCAATGGATTTGTTTGGTTGGGCCCAAATGTCACCTTGTTTCTTTCTCCCAAGCTCTGTTGTCATTGTTAACTTGCTTTCTAGAAAAAATAGTTGATGCAAGTTAGTCCTGATGTGTTCAGCCTGTGCTGCCGCTGTGGTTGTAGTAGTCTTGTATTAGTCTTTTTGATAATCAAAATTTGTATTTAATGATGCCTGTGCCATCTCGTTGAAGATAGTTGATGGTCTGTGTCTCTCTCTGCTTCCTGTCTATTTTCAGCTGTCCTATCATTAAAGGCATAAAAGACCAAAAGATTTGAAAAAAAAAGAAAGATAGTTGATGAACATAGTTAATGTTCAATTAACACAACAAAGAACAAATCTCCATCCAGACTTCAGGGTAAGTCTTGACCTTGAGAACTGCAGTTTGACAAAAGAATTTGCTCCAAGCTCCACATATGTTAATCAACAAAAATGATTTGTAATTTCCAATATACCCCAAAGTGATGATCATATTTTTAGGAGTTACTATGCCAACTACCATGGGTGAAAAATCATGGTGCATAGAAAGCTCACTGTAAGACACCAAACCTAAACATCATTGAAATGAATGAATAAGTCCTGACTTGTGTGCCGGACTCATCCTGAAAAACAACAGAAGACAGAGAAAGCATCACATCACAAAACCTTGAACATCATAAATGATTGTTATGTAACAGAGAACAGTACCTGAAGCTGGATTTTCCTTTAATATCTGCTCCTGCACTGAGGCTGAAAATAAATAAATTGGACTCGGGTTGAATTGTTCACTGCATTAGCAATTAAGTGTGAAGTTCAGTTGTTGTGTGTGGATACATGAGCTGAGGTTGAGGGACGGTCTCACCGCTGCAGACAAAGCATTAATACCTTTGTGATGGCTCTCTGGAAACTAGTATATATAAAATATATATATATATACATTTGCAACATTCAGCAGCTATAATTATTAAAAGCTTTTAAATGTCAATGCTGACTAGTACTATTAGCTTTGGTAAAATGTTTGAGCTGGAAATAAAGACACCAATGTAGAAAATATTCTTGCTACTTAAGATTAAAAAGACAAAAGAATTAATAGTAATAGTAATTACAGGTTCATGTTGCATTGGCAAAGTTGGACCACACTAATACAAAACATTTCCCATGACTCATTTTCATAAACTCTGAGTGACAACTTATGTTCATTCAAGGCACCGGCCTTGAATGACCTAAAACAGTTTATTGAAAGCAGTGTTCCCACGGGTGCTTGAATTCCTTGAAAATGTTTGAATTTCAATTCAGTGTTTTCAATGTTGTGAAAATGCTTGATTTTTTTGTGAAGTGCTTGAAAATGCTTGAAATTTGTGTGATGTCTATCTCAATAAACCAAGAGAAAACAAAAATGTTTCCTAAGCGGCTACGCGCTTGATCCGATGCCTTTACATGCAGAACTCAGTTATCATACTCGCTTGGTGTTCTGCAGAGAAATAACAGTAGACTACTATCCACACCTGTTGGTCACTGTTATTGCGCTATGGTAGTTACACAATACACCGCTCACAAGCTGAGAATACAAGCCAATTCACAATTAGTTAAAAATCAAAACAGTCAGTCTACCACCATATGAAATAATGCTAATTAGACCCATATTATTATGCCATACAGTGGCACCGCTGCGCTTCCCATGACCATCATGGCAAACACAACTAGTAGGCTACCTATTTAAAGGTGCTGGAAAAATGAAAAAACTGGTGCTTGAAGGTGCTTGAAAAGTGCTTGAATTTGTTCATGAAAAAGGTGTGGGAACCCAGTGAAAGACAACACAGGGCTGGTCATGGCAGGCAGGATTCCAGGACCACAGTTACACGGGTATCACAAAAACAAGTTTCCAGTAAAGTCTCACTTAGTTTTTTTTCCGTAGCATTGTTAACACAAAGGACACCCACCAACAAAGAGGAACAGTTAGCCTCCATCACAACAAAACTCTCTGACTTGACCGACAGTCCAACTAACCAAGGCGTCTTTTGGAACGGTCAACCACCAGCTTTGGTTTTAAGGACTTCTGGATGCTGCACTCATTTGGAATACCGCCAACAATTTTTAGGTTTGAAGGAATAATATGTTGATTTAGGGAATGAGGTCAGTATTTAGTCAATGATTTATGAGTTGTTTTAATGATTCAGAGGGAGCTTCACTGACACTGATGCTGTCTTTTCCAGTATTGCCCTGATCACGTTCACACCTGAAAGCCATCCAGAACAACCACAGTGTGATCTGCTGCCACTCAGCTGGGATTCAAGGGCCTTGCTCACCTGCCTTTACTACAGTAGCCCTGAAGTGTAAAACACAACAGCAAATTCAAAAACACAATAGTGAATCGAATAACACAACAGCAAATTCAAAAACACAACACCAAATCGAATAACACAATAGCAAATAAAAAAACAACAACAGCAAATTCAAAAACACAATAGAAATCAAATAACACAACAGCAAATTCAAAAACACAATAGAAATCAAATAACACAACAGCAAATTCAAAAACACAACACCAAATCGAATAACACAACAGCAAATCGAATAACACATTAGTAAATTCAAAATGGAACCGGAAAGACATGGCTTATATATTTTCAAAATATGAGCGCTGCTATTAAAGAATATTTTGATGCACGACATGGATATGACATGCATCAAAATATTCTTTAATAGCAGCACGTACAATACATGTCGCCCGAGGGTACCTACCCTTTCCGTTTTGAATTTGCTATTGTGTTATTCGATTTGCTGTTGTGTTATTAGATTTGCTGTTGTGTTATTCGATTTGCTATTGTGTTATATGATTTGCTATTGTGTTTTTGAATTTGCTGTTGTGTTTTGCACTTCAGGGCCACCGTACTTTGCTGCCTTATTGTGACATTCATACCGTATATGTTGTAATCAGAATATCAGACATGTCCATCAATATTATTACTTATACTAGCAGTGAAAGTACTCAGTGTTCTTTCATTGTTGTAGGCAGTGATAGACCAGAAATGAACTAAAAAACAGAATGTATGTGAATCTTTTCATTGCTTCCTTCCTCTGTATCCAGGAAAAGGATTTATTGAAATTTTATTGAAATTTATGAAAAGAGTTTTGGTACAGAATATAAATCTTTCACACCAGACTCTACAGCACAACAACCATGCAGCAGAAATACCACACTGTACTTTAAAATCACAATATTTTCACAAATACTCACAAAGAAACGTCATTATTATCCAGAACATCTATTCTGTTCTGAGAAAGAAAAAGAACTGAAAGCTCCATTGCAAAGTTTTTCAACCATAAGATAACTTTTAAGATTTTAAATCCTGTTGATCCACACTGACTTGTAATCGGGTGAATGGTGTCTCTGCCATTTGTACGTCTGTTCTCACACTATGTAACTTTGGGTACGTAACGCTTTACGGCACTAAGTCACACACCACCAACTATTTCACTGATGTTGGATAATTTTTTTTATGGAGGAAATGTTTTTTGATGGACAGTGAAGTAACCTGCTGCCAACTGTAGCTACTGTTAGCTCAGTTTGTTAGCCGGGCAGCCTGGACTGCACAAAGGTAGTGTTACCAGGAGGCGGAACGGCAGCGGAACGGTAGTGCCACGGTCCATTGCCTGGCGTCAACTCACACCGGACGCTGATCGATCTATGATCACCTGGTGACACCGGTCATGACGTAACGTTGATGTGAAGTTGTAAAAAGCTACATGAACTGCGTATTGTGTTTTATTTTGAAAGGGGGCGGAGGTTTATTACGTTGATTCTGTGTCGGGTTTCCTGTCTGGTGCCTAGTACTCTGTTGAAATTTACGAGGTTCAGCCGCGTCTCGAGGTAAAAATAGAAATGTACGGAAAGCTCGGGCCCGGTGTGAGTGCTCTCATTGACTAGACTGACTTCTATTTGCTGCGGTGACCGCGGCGGTACCGTGCCGCTTACGTTCCGCGTCCGGTGCGAGTTGGCCTTTAGTGTTTGTATCACAGGCATTTTGGACCAATGGGAAGAAGAAGAGTCTTTCAGGCCTGAGATGTGGGTGAATGCTGACAGGGAGCGGAGCCGATGTCATGCCAGAACCAGAGCCGGGCAAGTGTGCAATGTAACCTTGACTCCTTTTCAGAACCTTTTGAATTTTTTCTACATATTTCATTTTATAAAGACACCAGTAGAATATTTCCCTGGATGAAATATGAAAAGTTCTTTTGATTATTAATTACTGCCAGCACGGAGTTTTACATTTCTTTCAGAAAAGTTTGGAATTTGCACTCCATCTATCTTTTTTCCTTTAGAAAGAAGAAGGCAACTTAATCAAGCAGATTAAGTTGACATATTGTAAGCCCAGGCGCTGATACACAATGCTCTGTCGGCACAGAAGTGATGCAGTCAGCAGCGTGTTGAACAAAATGGGCCCTATGTCTGCGGGACGGTTTTGCTGCCAGCACAGTGGCATCCGATCCCTGTGACAAGTTCACTGTGGCTGTTTCTGCAGAAACAAACATAAAAAAGCATTCTGCCTGCCAAGCCCGGAGACTGATGCCATCATGTTTACACAAACAACCTCTTGTCTTTCTGTTGCAGCCTCGGCACGTCATGTGTCAGGTCTTGCTTTCGGTGTCAGTAGGGCAACATGGAGGGGGAACCAGTGCCAGCGGTTAAAGGATTTCCCATTGAGGCTGAGACAGCAAAGTGTTCTGGGTGGGACAGATTCACCCAGTCCAAAGCCATTCTGTGTGTAACAGGTAATGCTGTGATTTATGTATTTATCTCTGTAAAACATAAAGGAGCAAACACTGTTGTTGTAGCAGACTGTTGAGGAAAACTACTGTTACATTCACTTCAATGGAATTGAGGGGGTAACAATGGATCTGTCTCAGTCTGTCTGTCACATAAAATCACCCGTTTCTAACCTTTTTTCTCAAAATACACAAATTGGGGAGGTCGGTAGCGTAGTGGGTTAAGCGGCCGCCCCGTGTGTAGAGGCTGTAGTCCTGACTGCAGCTGGCCCCGGTTCGAATCCCGCATCGGACGGCTAATCTATCTTCAGCTGTACTATCAATAAAGGCATAAAAGGCCAAAAAAAAAAAACATAAATCCATTATAACAACTTATGTGCTGCAGGGGACCAACTAACAGACAACCACTGGACTACAGGCTGCTCTCGCTGCCCTAACCCCAGAGCCAGCAATGATCTCTAAGCCCTGAACCCAACAGCAGCTCCAGCCTCAGCCCTGAAGGCAGGAAACGAAATGACTAGAGGCAAATAACGAAATTAGATCACAATCACAACTCATTAGTTAAAGCATGAAGCATTACACGTTCCAATAACAATAATAATATAACTGATGTGTTTTCATACACGCAGTTATGTAATATGACTTTAGATTTAATGAGTTTTAAACCAGACGAAAAGCAGAATCTGTCCATAAATATGTACGTCTGCTCTCACACTATGTAACTTTGGGCTCCGAGTACGATCACCCACAAGAGGTAAGTAACATTTTCCAGCACTAAGTCACACCTCGGGGTGATGAATTGCAAAAAAAAAAAAAAACCCAATTTCTCCATAATGATGCTTTAAGATGAGATAAGATAAAGCTTTATTGATCCCCAGCAGAGAAATCGAGTTGTTGCAGCAGCGCAAGAACGGCAGTTAGCACAGATGGATCTAGAAAGTAAAAGAGAGACATTATAAAAGATATATAAAAACTAAACTCAGAATGAAGTTGAAAGTAGAAACTATACAAGAGGGCTAATATGTAACATGATTTAGTCATGGTACCTGGAGTGTTTGTCTGCATTAATATAGAGAAATATATATGAGTCAGTGTAAGATATTAACACAATAATATGATTAATTATACCAGAATATATGGGATATATAGAACATAGCATGATAATATAATACTGTATAGTATAGTACAGGGGTCCCTAAACTACAGCCAGCGGGCCACATCCGGCCCGCCTAAACAATTGGAGTGGCCCACTTAACAATCCCTCTAAACATGACTTGACTACTTTTAAGCTTGGCATTCTAATGTGACATGAGGATTTCTGAATAAAGAGCACTAACGTGTACATTACACATGAACATGTCACATCTACATTTCAGGATCTGGTTATTATAGACACAGATTAAATGTTAAATATAAATAGTTCAATAATTATCATCACAGTAACAGTGTTACACACATTAGTAGCTGTAAACACTCAGCATTAGAAAAATACATACGTTGGTTTGGTGCTTGTTTGTTTCCCAGATATATTACTGTGTGTGTGAATGGGTGTATAAGACGCATTAACTTAAAGCACTTTGTAGAAAGGCGCTTTATGAAGTTCAGTCTATTTCCTTGTATTAGTTTACGGGCAGATCTGCCACATCCAATATGGCGGCTCAATGCGGCGTCTATGTATATATATGTCTATGTATATATGTCTATGTAAATATGTCTATGTAAATATGTCTATGTATATATGTCTATGTAAATATGTCTATGTATATATGTCTATGTATATATGTCTATGTAAATATGTCTATGTATATATGTCTATGTATATATACGTCTATGTATATATATGTCTATGTAAATATGTCTACGTATATATGTCTATGTAAATATGTCTATGTAAATATGTCTACGTATATATGTCTATGTAAATATGTCTATGTAAATATGTCTACGTATATATGTCTATGTAAATATGTCTACAGCGCCCTCCTGCTCAACCTCGCTGCTTCCCGGGCCGTGGACTTAGACTAGGTGCCACCATATCTCAACACTGTGGTGGCCAGAGCACTAAGACAAATAATTAATGCTGCCGAGGACCTCAAGGCCCACACGTGTAACCTAAGGAGTCCTTATTTTCCCAACCCAACCTCCTTTTCATTCTGTATCATAATACAAACCATGAATGCAGTAAAGTTAAATGTACCATATCAAATTTGAATATTAGAGATGGAGATTATCATCACATATTGCAATTGTGTTTTATGGAATGCATTAATGTTGATGAAGTTTTGGTTAGATGGAAAGTGCGTCCCTTTTTTAACACAAAAAAAACAACATCTAAACACAACCTGACAGAGCTGCGTGTGCGGCTGTTAGACTTGTTAATTTGTGCGTCCCGAAGGCGAGGTAACACATTCAAGGCTGAAAAGAGGTGGATCACAGTTTGTTCACACATTGGATTATCCAGACAGACTGTCACCAAATTTACTTTATACTCTAGTCTAGTTCTTTAGTCAAGTTAGACTATGAAAATCTTTGGCCTATACGTTTTTCATTTCATCAGTCTGTGTACAGTGTCGGCTTCTGTCTAATGCCAGGAGGGGGAAAGAAACCTGGTGGATTGTAAACTCTGGCATTCCACATGAAACCCGAGGCTTTCGGTGCTGAGGGCACCGACATCCACCCTCTCTGAATAAACCCCTCCGAGATGGAGCCCGGAACATGCGAGAGCCTCGGCTCATCCCTCATTATTGATATGTAGAAGCCCCGCAGGCCTTCTATTCACACCGCCCCGCCATTCCTCACTGTCGGTTTTTCTTTATGTTTGCTATTTACATGATGCAACCAGGGATACGAGGCCTGCAGGGGGGAAAGCACGAGTGTCGCACTTGTTTTTTTTTTTCTTGAATCTCAGCCTCGCTTTGTACAGACTTGCTAGTGTAACGGCGAGCAAAACTGATAACACGGCAAGTGGAAGTCCGCTGACTGTTGAAACCCTGGTAATTAAGCGGGAGCCGTTCGCATAGTTTGCATAAATTAACGCTTCGATCAACGCTCACCGGGATTTGCCCGCGTTCAAAAACTTCCTCTGCAGCGTTTTTTTTTTGACAAGGCCCCCCAAAAAAATCAAAGCACGGCAACGATTACTAAAACATCAATAATAGTTTAAAGAGCACGTTCCGCTCACTAATTAGCATGCCGGTGTCACCTTTTTCCCCCAACTCAATAACGTGACTGTGTGCATACAGATCATGTGTGGGTGTGAAGCTCTGTCTGCTAATGACGGCGCAATTAAAAACTCCAGATCTGCTTGTTATAAAGTTAGCGTGAAGTTAACTGAATGAGGTTAATGGCTAAATATGTGTATTTACAGTAGGCACTTGACCAAAGACTGCCACAGAAATGATTTCACGCTCACAAAAAGATAATAATTACACCAAAATGTCACCAAACATTAAATCTAATGTCAGCGGTAATACTCTAATACTCCACTAATTAATGATCCGATCAGTTTTTGATTGTCATACAGTCGTCCCTCGCCATATCGCGGTTCACTTTTCGCGAACTCGATGTTTCGCAGATTTTTTTCAGTGTAATTTTGCACGCTTCTTTTTACAGCGTACTGTAACAGTATGACCGTGCATCGTCCTAAATTGGCTAACGGAGAACCGCACATGTGTTCTGCGTCCTGTTTAAGGGAGTACTGTACAAAATGCGTGTAAAAAGGTGTGTAAAAGTGTGTGGTTAGGGGTTTTACCGCCTTAAAACATGTATAATAATTGTAAAACTCACTTTGCGGATTTTGTTTATTGCGGGTTATTTTTGGAACGTATCCCCCGCGATAAACGAGGGACCACTGTATAGGCAAAAACGACCGATGTAACATAAAGCCTGAGCAAGTTGGCAACACCCGTTCCTCAGCTTCCCCGAGGCCTTCGCAAAGTACACACAGTTAAACAGGCAGCTCTGTCCTCATAGAAATGATGTTTGTGAACTTCTCGTTTGTTTTGCAAATGATGTTTGGGGAGGAAACATAATTGCCGTCTGGATTATCAGAATCGGGGTTTTATTGCCAAGTAGGTCTCCTTCTGTTTTTTTGGTGCACGGCAATAAACAACATAAAGAAGAAAAAAAAAGGAAGACCACGACCGGGATCCTTTCTGCTCGTCTCAGGTTGCTGGAGGTGTAGAGTGGGGTTTTAGACAGGAGGGTGATAGGGCTTTCCTCATCAACCTCAGAAACTTGGAGGATTGAAGACTAGGGTTTAACCCTAACCCTCCACAGACAAGAAGTCTGTAATCCAGCAAGGCACATCCACCTCTCTAGGTAGAAAATGCTACATAGCTTCATACATGTGAGAGAATTTAATTAACTAATTCAGTATTATTCTTTAAAAAAAAAACACATTTTAGCTTTATACATACTGTGTGGACATGTGTGCAAAAGTAAAACTATACTGCTGAAATGGATTTCGGATAAGCCGCCTACAGTTCTGGATTGGCACAAGGTAATATTTGACCTCTTACCCATGGAATATTTGACATACTGGTCCAGAGGGAAGATTGGTGTATTTTATTATATTTGGACCCCATTTATCAATTATGTTGGACTTAGAATATCAAATATATTCCGGAAGGTCCTTCCCAGACCGAGGAATGATAGCTGAATGTTGAAGGAGAGGTGTTGCTATTTTTATTTCTATAATTTTTTTGATTTCTGTGCCCTTTTTTTTATATAATTATTGCAATGTCTACTTGCTTTCTATTTTAGGTTATTAAATTAAATTAAATTATTGTTGCTACCAATGCCTGTGACTGACTGAATACTGCGCTGAAGGTTCAACTTTGGGTGGGGGGATATGTGAAGATGTGAAGCATAATTATTAATAAAGATATACTTTAAAAAAAAAAAAAAATTGAAACGCTTGCTCCACATTGGAGGAAGTCCTGAGCTGCTGCAGGCGGTCCCGATCAACACTGTCTGCGGAGATGGTCTAACTCTGTAATTATCGGAGACTACCCTCGCCATAATCAGACACCTCTTACAAGAGCCTTTATTTTTGCATCTGAGCGCTGAAGCTCTAAGAGATAGGAATCTTAAATGCTCCTCCGTTTTATCTGCAGCCGCTGTTAATGCGTCTCATTACTCCCATAGACCGGCTTTTAGCCAGAGGTAGAAAGACGGAGGCCGCCTCCGGACCCTTTCCCACCTCGCACCAGCCAGCAGAGCACGTCGTGTGTTTATTCAGAGCCCGCTGCTTTTTTCCAGCTATTTCCTGCTCTCGCACGCTCCCGTGCACCAACACCTGGGAGCCGTCTTTAAGTGCATCACTCAAGAGCTTGAGGACGGAGCTGCTGACAGAAGCAGAAGTGCTACTCATCACCTTCTCCACCCACGTTTCTTCGCTCCTTCTTGCTGTGATGTACAACGTCTCCTTTCTAATCGCTGCTCCGGTCGGCCGGCAGATGAAATAACACACGTTAATGTAGGTTTATAATTAGCACGTTTGTCATTAATTGTTAATATATCAGAGAATATTAGAACAACGCGATGTCAGACTTCATCTTTCTGTATAACCCTCAGGCCTACATTACCCACAATGCAACTCGACTGCCAACGCTTTAGTTCAGGGATTATGGTGTGTCACGTCAAAGCTAATGTAACCTTGAGCTTCTAGCCTGAAGCAGAGATGATGAGTGGGCTGCAGAGGTCTGACATGACTCGAGGACATTCGTCAGACTTCTCTCTCTGGAGGGGCTTTATGAAAAAGATAGCACGCCCCAACATTGGAAAACTTTTAGATTTATATTGTCATTATATGATTATATGGGTGTAGGTGTAGAAGATTTAGTTACTCAACCAAGGTGAGCTTCAACAGCATGATCGAGACTCAAGTCTGGTGATAGTCTATCAGACTTGTTGTTGGTTTCCAGCTGACCACAGTTTGAATGTGGGTAACCATGTAAGCATCAACTTTAACCCTAGCAAATGTTGTTCTGTAACCTAACCCTATCCCAACTTTAGCCCAACATGTATGTTTTTATCTTACATATTACGTAATATTCTGCTTTGGTCCACATTGGTTAGCATTCTTGCTGTTAAAGAATTCTCCCTACCACTTCGCCTCACTCCCAAGAGGCTAATGACTCTCACTCCATCCCAACCCGTTCTCATTCCCAACGCGTAAAATACCGACGAATTCTCACGCCCCTTGACGTCTGATACCGACGCGTCTGTATGAAGCACTCTGGGTTGTCCATTGACTCCACTATAATCCATTTGCGCTAGTAAGAGGCGCTCAGAGCAGAGCTCCAGCCGTCCATTCACTCCAATAATAACCCGACCACAGCCATACATGACGCTGCAAGCTACAATCTGACTGGACAACCGAGTACCCTCTGCCCGGAACAGTTTTTCTCACTATGTTAAAGATTTCTTTTATTGATATCATCAACGTTTCTCAGCACAAACACGCCAAAGTGTCACTGATTTTCAGTGTCACTTTGACTTCTGCTGAGAAACGTTGATGATATTATTAAAAGAAATCTTTAACAACACGATAAAAACACTCGGTCCTCGGTTGTCCAATCAGATTGTAGCTCGCAAAACGTCAGTGGACGAGCATTCTGGGTAGTGTAGGCCTTTCCGCTATCCAAAACATAGGAATAAAAGTTTATTTCTCAGGCTGGAAGGAGAAAAAAACATACTGAGGGCCACAACATGAAGCTATTTTATTGTTGAATTATCAGTTCAGAACGGGTTGCCCATCCACATCAAACTGCCCCAGAGCATGCTGGTCTGATGTAACCAACAGAACCACATCATCTGCAAAAAAAGCAGACGTGCAATTTTGACAATTTTTTCTCCACACCCACAGAAAACAGGCACATTTCTCACTGTGCTCATACAAAGAGCAAATGGCTTATAGCAACGGCCCACAGAACCACATACTCCCTCTGCTTTCCAGCACATACCCTGATCATTTGAACACACTCTCCATGTCCCCCTTTTTGAAAATGGAAACTTCTACATGACGCTGACGCCGACACAGCCTAACAGCGTCCAAAGCCGGAGCATCTCTGGGTAAATCTCATCTACACCTGGCATCTTGCCACAGAGGATCAAGCTTCTTGACTACCTCAGCGATCACTGCCAGAGATACGGGCGAGGCTTCCTCGGAGTCCTCGTCCACAGGGACCGATTTGTTGATCGGGTTAATGGCCAAGTACACAGTACTAATTGGTTTCAAGGTCTCCAGGCCACATATTATAAAGCTGTTATAGTGCTGTATGAACTGTACTGCATGGAGACTTGGGAACCCCATCAGTAATTGTTTTTCATAGCATATTTATTCATACTCATGGATCAGTTCAGGTTAACGCAGATGATTATACTTGCTGGCAGACTCAAGAAGCAGTCGACTTTATTAGACCCTCGTGCACACGTTTTTCAAACTGTCAGGGTTCCCACGGGTGCTTGAATTCCTTGAAAATGCTTGAATTTCAATTCAGTGTTTTCAAGGTTGTGAAAACGCTTGAATTTTTTGTGAAGTGCTTGAAAATGCTTGAAATTTTACAATTAGTTAAAAATCAAAAGAGTCAATCTACCACCATATGAAATAATGCTAATTAGACCCATATTATTATGCCATGCAGTGGCACCGCTGCGCTTCCCATGACCATCATGGCAAACACAACTAGTAGGCTACCTATTTAAAGGTGCTGGAAAAATGGAAAAACTGGTGCTTGAAGGTGCTTGAAAAGTGCTTGAATTTGTTCATGAAAAAGGAGTGGGAACCCTGAACTGTACACATTCAGTTCATAACACAGGCTTTCTGTTTGTAGTCTCCCAGCCCAAGCTGGTATCAGATTACTATGACATCAGCAGTAGCAGGTAGTAGTAGTAGTAATATTATATTCAATGCATCTGCAGTCAAACACGCTGCAGTAGCCCGATCAGATCAGAAACATTCTGAGGCTCAAACTTTCCGTCCTTATTGTCCAGACAGTCCTTCTCCGTCTCCAGTGAAATTCCAAGGGGGACATTTAAAACGAAGAAGGGTATCACTCCCGAAGGTGTGAAAGCTTGTTTCACACCACAGTGCACAACAAATAGGCACTCTGGCAGCGGTGAGTTGTGCGCCTTGAACTGATTGCTAACCAGAAACGCTCACCACTCACCGGGCCGGCAGCAAAACGGCTGGAATTCACACTTTATCACAGCGCGCAGCTTCCCACATTTACGTTTTTACAGTACATTATGGTTCATAACTCATAATGGAGTCCGCTGGGAATATAAACACCCTAAAAAAAAAGAGGAATCGGTTGCTTTGCCCTAGGAGGAAGTGTTATTACTTTTGCTGAGTCATGAATAATGGATCAAGTTGCTGTATAATCCCCGGGTGATAACTACCTCGATCAGCGTGGAGGAGAAGGCTGAAAATAGAGGCAGAAGACAAAAAAAAAAAAGAAAGACGGATGACCTCTTTTACGGGATCATGAGCACGACGCCACAGCAGCCTTTTCCTCCCTGATAACCCCAAACCTCCCCCTCCGCCAGCTGTGACATAACCGCCCTTTTACATCAACCATCATTTATTTTGTCGCTTTGCAAAATCCATCCACCTTGACAAAGTGCGGCTCTGGCAGCATGCAGGGGTCCTGGCTAGACATGTGGAGGATCACTATAGCAACAAGCGACTATGGGATGTTTTATGTCGGCTGCAAAATCAGCCCCCTATCCAACTGCATAGATGGATATCGGTAACATCTCTTAGGTAAGTGATTGTATTACAGCGGTTGACGGGACTAAAGCACATCTATTTCAGAGCAAGGTTCTTTTGGATTGTGTTAGAGAGCAGAATAACAAGCAGATCCAGGAGCAGGCTGCTGCAGAGCAACTGCTCCCCCAAATGACAACAGGTGGTACTGCACGTCTCCTGCCCCCAAGCTCCCCCCCTCCGAGAGAAGTGCTCTGCTGTCACAGAGGACACACCAACGCATCAGATGTAATCCAGCATGCTCCCACACAGACACACACCCAGCTACACATGCACAAACGCTCCCCAACACAGACAAATGCATGCATGGCATTCACGTCCATGAAGACGTCACCTTTCTCCCTCTGATTTCTAATCGCTGACGTCTAACCCTCTGTGAAGGATGAAGTTCCAGCTATTCTCAGCTAACACGGCTTGCCCGGATAGATGTCGATACCACAGCCTGCAGCTGTGTTCGAAAAAGCTCACCGTGCCAAAGTGAATGTTGAGACAACATCCAAATGCAGCTGCTGCACTGAACAATCTCCATCCAAATCAAATGCAATTTGATTTTCTGGAGAGAATCTCATAGGATCTAGTCATTTTCTGCACCGGTAATTTCATTCTATGCCATAAAACCTCTGTAAATATTGAAAAAATGTGTAACAAGTAACATAAATGGATGATACCAGGTATATTGATATTTCTTCTTTCTTCAGCCACCAAATGTATCATTTATATATTGAGGAAGAAGAATTCATTGATCGGATCAGTGTTGCATGACAGGAGAATACTGTTAGAATACTCTTGTTACCATTTCCGCCCGGTACACACATTCTGAATTTGTTTTCATGAAGAAAAGTGTCAGTGAGCCATTATCACCAATGAACCGCAGCAGTGCAATGGGGATCTAGATATTTTCGGGAACCCGTTTTTCTTTGGACCTCTGCAGTAAACACTCAGTGTTTAGTTTGAACATTTCAAAAGTTAATTGTTAATTTTGCTCGTTACATTCATTAGTGTGAACTTAACACAGAATGATCGATTTGCAGGTTTTGACGCTCAGCTTCCTGTTTTCTTGACCAACGGCTGCAGATTTCTTTCTGTTCTTTTTGTTTAGAGCTTCTTTGTACCCTTTCAGTTTTCAGTCTGATTGAACTGCCGCACATCGTTTTGTTCTCCATGTACAAAATCCTTTTGTAAAACTTCACATTTCTAAAGAGGTCTTTCTACAACCAAAAACTATCAAAGACCATATTAGTACATAGTAGTCCTGTGAGCCACCTTACTGTGCTCAATCAAGGTTTTGTGGCAGGTGATTCCAAACATTTGAACAGTAATAAAAGTCAACCTTTCGATGGAAAATGTCCCAAATCCTTACATCGTTTTGTTCTCCATGTACAAAATCCTTTTGTAAAACTTCACATTTCTAAAGAGGTCTTTCTACAACCAAAAACTATGAAAGACCATATTAGTACATAGCAGTCCTGTGAGCCACCTTACTGTGCTCAATCAAGGTTTTGTGGCAGGCGATTCCAAACGTTTGACTGATAATAAAAGTCAACCTTTCGATGGAAAATGTCCCAAATCCTTACATCGCTTTGTTCTCCATGTACAAAATCCTTTTGCAAAACTTCACATTTCTAAAGAGGTCTTTCTACAACCAAAAACTATGAAAGACCATATTAGTACATAGCAGTCCTGTGAGCCACCTTACTGTGCTCAATCAAGGTTTTGTGGCAGGCGATTCCAAACGTTTGACTGATAATAAAAGTCAACCTTTCGATGGAAAATGTCCCAAATCCTTACATCGCTTTGTTCTCCATGTACAAAATCCTTTTGCAAAACTTCACATTTCTAAAGAGGTCTTTCTACAACCAAAAACTATAAAAGACCATATTAGTACATAGTAGTCCTGTGAGCCACCTTACTGTGCTCAATCAAGGTTTTGTGGCAGGCGATTCCAAACGTTTGAATGATAATAAAAGTCAACCTTTCGATGGAAAATGTCCCCAAAACACAACATCCTTACATCGTTTTGTTCTCCATGTACAAAATCCTTTTGCAAAACTTCACATTTCTAAAGAGGTCTTTCTACAACCAAAAACTATGAAAGACCATATTAGTACATAGTAGTCCTGTGAGCCACCTTACTGTGCTCAATCAAGGTTTTGTGCCAGGCGATTCCAAACGTTTGACTGGTAACAAAAGTAAACCTTTCGATGGAAAATGTCCCCAAAACACAACATTCTAACACATCGTTTTATTTACCCATGTGTCTCTGAGACATCTGCTGCCACCCAACAGGTTGTTTTCCCAGCAGACATTTTGACAAGTAACACTATGAAAAGCATAGGTGTAAATATTGAAGTGAGCGAGTGGGCTGAATTTCTTTTAGCTGCTTCGCGGCTCCTAGTAACTGTTACACTGTCATGACTTACTGAACAACCTGAACACAAGAGCCGTTGTTTGTGTCATTAGCGACACCTGTACTTTTCCCGACCATCATAAAGTCCAAATGTCTCATCTAACAGCGCTGAAAATGTCAAACTAAATGGCAAAGTGGCTTCCAATTACATTCAGCGGGCCATCTTTTCTGATCTGGCTCCCTTTCATCGGGATACAATAATTGTCAGTACCTTTGAAAATGATCAACATGACCTAGAAAAAAATAACATTTGTATATGTGTGTGTTTCCTTTGGCAAGATTTGGAAAAGAAAGATGGTGGTCCTGGTTAGAACAAACATGTTGACTGCTGGACATCTTCTGTGTCCGAATCATTACTTTGTTGTCTAGAAATGTGCTCAAACTAAAGATATCCAAATTGATCCTAAGGGCACATTTAAATGGATCAATACTGGCTAAAATAGAGCGATCATATGACGACCCGCTCTTAGTGAACTCCACCTCGGCCTGCTGGAGATGCAGCACTGTTCTCTTTTATCCACAGCTCGGTTCTGACACGATATCACGATAGTCCATGTCCAAGAGTCCATTTCCCCGGATAACATTTAGATCTATATTTAACATTTACCTCAAACATTTATATTTATATTTAACATTTATATGTAACATTTAGATTTATATTTAGCATTTAGATTTATATTTAACATTTAGATTCACATTTAACATTTAGATTTTACATTTAACATTTGGATTTAAATATTTAAAATATCTCTAAGTTCACAAATATTGTTCTAAATGTGCAAAAAAAGTGACTCTCAAAAATTCAAACCAGTTTTTTAAACAACGTTTTTAGCTAAATGTGACAAAATGTTGCTGTTATTTTTAGAGCGAGACGCTTTACAAACGGCGCTCCATAGCTGAGCATTTCACTGCATTTTGGTGCTGACAGAGTTATATCAGTTATATATCAGCTGTCATTTTAAACGATAATTCTGTGTATGTAAATGAGACAGGTCAAAATCAAACGTTGCTGTAGAGTGCGGTGTGAGCGAAAGACCTTTATTCTGTCCAACTGTGAGTTTCTACTGTATGGCCCACACAACACCAACAGAGTGATGCATCTCCTCTCTAGTTTACTGCGACAGGAGTCACATTCTCTCCGTTAAACATTCATTCATGCGATATCAATGATTCAAACTTCAGTATTTCCATGAAGAAGCGCGTGTGTGCAGAGTGTGTCTGATCACAAGCTCCAGCTCTTGGTATTTTCCTCAGGTCTCTCTCTCTCTCTTTTGTCCACTCATCTCCGTACAATTATGAAGTGGAGTCATGAAGCGTCAGCATAAAAAAAAACAAAAAAAAACTCTTTGACTCAGTGTGCAGTCTAAATTTGCATCTATTTGCATCCACTTGTTTATAAGTACATTCATTTACAATTTGTGTTTTATTTCTACAAGATCTCAGCATTTATGGGGTGCCGTTTGTAAAGCGTCTCGCTTAGAGATATTTTAAATATTTAAATCCAAATGTTAAATGTAAAATTTAAATACTAAATATAAATCTAAATGTTAAATATAAATGTTAAATATAAACACAAACATTTAGCTTCAACATTTAGATATATATTTAACATTTAGATTTATATTTAACATTTAGATATATATTTAACATTTAGCTTCAACATTTAGATTTATATTTAACATTTAGATTTAGATTTAGCATTTAAATTTTACATTTAACATTTGGATTTAAATATTTAAAATATCTCAAAGTTCACAAATATTGTTCTAAATGTGCAAAAAAGTGACTCTCAAAAATTCAAGCCAGTTTCTTAAACATTGTTTTTAGCTAAATGTGACAAAATGTTGCTGTTATTTTCAGAGCGAGACGCTTTACAAACGGCACCCCATAAGCATTCACTCTGGTGAGAACAGCTTAAAACGTGTTTTAGTAAACTGTTGCATGGTTACTCGGATTTACGGACCAGTGAAGATCCCAGCGACTCCTTAAAAGTCCTGGCCAGGGTCCTGACACATTAAAGTGGTCTTTAATAAAATAAACTACTCCACTATGCTCGGTCCAAATGCAGCAGTAGTAGTTGCAGTATTTTCACCTCCAGTTAAAAAGACAACAGTAAAATCAATTATCCTCATTTTAATCTCTTTTGATCACCGCACAGTCCTTGCAACACTGAATAGTTGTTGATGGTTTTATTACTAGGATTAAACACAGTGATGTGACAGCTAATTAGAGAGCGGACTGGCCTCTGCGGACAGACAAAATGTCACGAATAGCTCTGTTCAAAACAAGGTTTCAGGGCAGAGAGGAAGAAATTCTGTTTTAAATTATCATGAACACCACTGACACACACACACACACACACACACACACACACACACACACACACACACACAGACTGTGTGGAAAAGCAAGTATAAAAAACTACGAGAGTTGGAGAAAAAAAAAATCATGTCAAGCCAAATGTCATTTTTTCATGAAAACTACAACACTGAGCGGCGGCTTGACTTTTACGGAATAGTTGGCCTAACCTTTTCAGGTCAGATCCACGGGGGGAATAGGAATAAGTGAGAGAAAGGGCAATCTGCATTCTGCTCAGCGTGCCAGAGAGACGCTGTTCTGCTCTGCTCTGACAGAGCAATGTCAAAACTCTCTGCGATGACTCTTGAACCTCGTCTAAAAATATGCTCATTAGATAAGACTCTGGCTGAGGAATAAAAACAAGAGACCTCTCTCTTGCCAGAACTCGACTCCACGGTACAAACATTTTAGTGACACAACTAAGGGGTGCTGCAGCGTCATGCAGGCTGTCTGCTGAAATTACAATTATAAGGAATGGATCACCAAGGTGTTTGAGGAATACGTTTGTGGTCGTCCTTTTTTTGTTGTCCGATGTCAGATTTGCTCCCAGCTTTGAAGATGTTGGAGTGCTGTGGGTTGACTCACTTCCCCCTGCACTGAGATGCTGCAGCTCTCCCCTGTAAACCCGCTTTAATGGAAGTCTATTAGGGCGCTCTTTACTGAAGGTTTTTAGACTGACAACTCTGGAGGGAAGAGTCGGCCTCGGTGAGGGTCCCCCACATGCAGGTGGGAGGCATTAATTGGTCAACATCCTGTTTTCTATTAAAGGCCAATATGAGGCAGCAGTCTGGTCAGTCGAACCACTACTTATTTCCCAATAGAGACACCAATGTAAAACTGTCCCCAAAGCACCGTAAGCCAGTACACCACCAAAAGTCTGTAATAATAATAATATATCTCATTTTATCATATGTCCACAGGGTTTATGTGACTCAGGCACCGTAAGCTTTGAAATTCTAATGAGATGAGACTGAGGAGGAGAATTCCTCTTCCCGCTCTTCAGCTTCTTCTTGAATAAGATATATGAACATGATAAAGTTGAGCAGCTCAGTATGATGGTAAATAATAACAGACAGACTCAGGGAGGGTTTGAAAGCAGCCTGAGCCCGGGGAACGCTGTCAGGGATCTCCATAAATTAGAGCCACGGGATGAGTTTGAAGCAGCCGCGCTTTAAAAAGAGACACGCTCATTGAATTCAGTCGTTTGTTACTGTAACGGGCGACGTGCAGGACGGGTTTACATCTGAATCCTGTTCAAACATGTAACATCACAGACTTCCTAATGCGGTAAAGCTGAGACCGTCCTTTCATTCTTACCCGCTCACATCCTGTGAGTTTCATTTTGTTGCTGATTATTTACAATTAAAAACGTATGAAAGCTTCTCTGATTATTACTTTCGTTGTATGAGAAGAAACAGTATCATCCACTTACAACTCTTACAGAGTTCTGTGATTTATTAAAATGTGTGATTCAAAGTTGAGGTTGTTTTGTCCACTGCTTCCATGATTCAGCTGACTCTTTCATCCAAAGGGACAAGGACATGTTAGTGCAGCACATACTACTCTCATAGAATTGACAGTACTACAGGGATAGATGTATCATGTACAGTTGTTGGTAGTGTTGGAGAGGAGGTCCTCTTTGGAAAGCTGGAGGTCTTTAGGAGGTTTTGGAAGGTAGACAGGGACACCAGAGCACAACAGTCTGGAGGTAACTCTTAATCCAACATAGACAAGAGGACCTAAAAGTTCTCAAGATCTTGGGATACAGTTTAATCACAACAAGGCAAAGCTGCCAATGAAGACCATGTTCCAAAGTGAGTTCAGTTGACTGGTTGAGTCAATGATAATGGAGTAAGAAGGCAGAACAATACATGCTTGCAGTCTGGTACATCGATGTGATGACCGTCAGTACATAAATGTTGCAGGTCTGACCGAGTGTGATTGGTTACCCTTAATACTGGAGGAGATAGACAAACCAATGCATTTTATAGAACATGAATGTTTCATTACAGATGCAGAGTTAAACTGTGCCTGACCTCTGGTGGCCTTGCAAGGTCATTGACCTCAGCACTGCATTCATTCAGAAGAGTCAGAAACAGTTAGAAATACTCGGTTAGGCAACACTTAGCAAGCGGTCTTCAGTACACTACATTTCCCACAATTACCTGTTGAGTTTCCGATTGATGGCAGAACCACCCTCAGCAACCCTGAACACCACTTGTTCCTCTAAGAAGTTCACACTACTGCATAACTGTAATGTTGTGCTCTATTAAATATTATTAAGAATATTTTTAAGGAAGACTAGCTGTCGTCTTGGCGTCAGCTAATGGACTCAGACAAGGTCATGTAAATATGCAGTCAATGCAAGCTGAGAAGGAGACCTTCAAATCGAGGTCTTGAGACCGGTGTCAGGACCAAGACCGATCGTGAGACTACAAAAACACTTTTTTGTCCCTAAGCTGCTGAGACTGCTCACACAACAACAATGATGTCATCGGGGGGGGACAACAGTATTGCTCAATCAAACACAAATTTTAATCTTTTACTGTTCTTTACGTTACGTTACGTTACTTTACTTTTTGTTACATTACATTACTTTACTTTACGTTACTTTGCTTTACATTACGTTACCTTACGTTATGTTACTTTACTTTACATTATTTTACTTTACGTAACTTTACTTTGCTTTACGTTATGTTACTTTACTTTACATTATGTTACTTTACTTTACGTTATGTTACTTTACTTTGCGTTACGTTACTTTACATTATTTTACTTTACTTTACGTAACTTTACTTTGCTTTACATTATGTTACTTTCCTTTACGTTACGTTATGTTACTTTACATTATGTTACTTTACGTTATGTTACTTTACTTTGCTTTACATTATGTTACTTTACTTTAATTTACGTTACTTTACTTTACTTAACTTTACTTTACATTACTTTACTTTACGTAACTTTACTTTAACAGTTTACAACTCTGTCAAACATAATTAATGTGTACTGCCTTTATGGGAACGGGTTGCTAGTTGCAGAGGTCAAATCGGCAAAGTCTCCATCTGAAAATAAACTTCATGGTTTATAGAAACTTTGGAGAGAGCTTCATGCTTTAGTCGTAAAATGCACAGTACCTTCATGTACAAGCTTATCTGCTCCACTGTGTAAAGGTCAGCCCACCTCATGTCTGATGGGGCTCCTTAGATTCCTTTATGCTTCTCAATATACACCAGGACATCCTGTGGCTGTGAAAGTCACTGCCCCTCATCCCTCGAGTCTGTGGTGGGAGTTAATTTGGAGTATTTAATTGAGCTACTTTTTTTAATGCACCGTGGATCCCCTACAGGGTTGTGATGATTGACTGCAGTGCGGTCACGTCTTTCCTTGAACATTTCCTAGTCTGCCATGATACCTGACACACTGCACAACTGTTGAAGAGACTTCAGAGATATTGTCCAGAGAATACTTGAGCACAGACTTAAGGGCAACATACTTTATTAAATGACAGGCATTATTCTTATTTCATCTGTCTTCATCAGAGTTTGCCATTGAAACAGTCATCATTTAGTAAAGTTTTTTGCCTTAAGTCCTTGTGCTCCGGCATACTTTGAACAATATATCTGAAGTCTTTCCTCTGAGAGCACTGGATTGGGCTTATTCTTTTTTAGTTGGCTGAAGCACGCTAAACCTTTTCCTTCATGCTTTTCAGTGTGTTCCCATCCTGACTGAGTGCTGATTGAAGTTACCGTATAGATAAAAACATGTAAGATCATTCTTCACCACCCATTCAGTGCCTCTTGTGAGTGTGTACAGTGAACCCTCGTTTATCGCGGGGGATACGTTCCAAAAATAACCCGCAATAAACGAAATCCGCAAAGTAAGTTTTACAATTATTATACATGTTTTAAGGCCGTAAAACCCCTAACCACACGCCTTTATACACCCTTTTACACACATTTTGTACAGTACTCCCTTAAACAGGATGCAGAACACATGTGCGGTTCTCCCTTAGCCAATCAGGACGCAGAACACAATGCGCGTTCAAACTGTACAGTACGCTGTAAAATTAAAAAAAGCATGCAAAATTACACTAAAAAAATCCTGCGAAACAGCGAGTCCGCGAAAAGTGAACCGCGATATAGCGAGGGATCACTGTAATTGTTACTTGTGTTGCTTTCTAGCAGGTTTTTGACAGTGCTGGGTCCTAAGAGGCTTCTTGCGGGTCGGTAAAAGTTAGTTAAAGTGTGCGTACACTCACTGCCAACCTCAATGAGTGTCTCCTGTCTTTGTCCAAGACCAGAGCTCGGTGCAGAAGGTTCAGTGTCTGTTTATCTTTAGTTTTCTGTGTGAGTGTCATATCAGATTTTCTGCATTGGCTGTGGGTCTTTCATTAGTTTCCCCTGGATTGGTGGACTGACCCTCACCTTGGTCGGAATGTCCTGGTGGACAGCAGTAAACTCCACCAGCTGTTTATCGTTCCAAAAATTAGTTTGAATCATTGGATCAGTAGATTTGTTTACGTGTCAGAAACCTCTCTCCATGATTTCGAAGAGACTCAACAAAGTGCACAAAAGCTATCCCATAAGCAGGGCTGGATTAACATGGTCAGGGGCCCCTAGGCTACAAGCTGCTGTGCCCCCCCCCCCCCCCGTTTCTGGTCCCCCGTCTGCCCGTCCCCCGTCCGCCCACCTTATTTCATAGGCTAATTCAGGCTTAATTCATACGCTACATCTATTTAATCTAGATAGATAGATAGTTTTGGCATGTTGCTCAAGAGAGCTTGGCCTCGTTGGGCTTTTTGCCGCTGCGCTTTGCGCTTTTGGGCACCGCTTTCGTATTTTCTATCGCTCATAAGTACTGTCGCTGTTCAACTACAGAGTCAGACTGACACAGTGCGTGACGCCTAACATTTATATATGGAAGGCGGATTCCCCACAACCAATCAGTGTCCGGTTATTTAAATATTCATTTTGCGTTAATGAATATGAAAGTTTTTGTTTCTTTCGACCAATTGGGGGCCCCCTGGGCGGCGAGGGCGTGATTTTGAGCTAATGAATATGATATATATTTTTTTCTTTTGACCAATCGGGGGCCCCCTCCGAGGCGAGGGGGCGTGGGGGCCCCTAGGCTTAAGCCTATGAAGCCTGTGCGATGATCCGGCCGTGCCCATAAGCGACAGGCAGTGAGACACAGGAGACAGGTGGGGAATATCTCAGCCGACTATGAGCCAACTGATGGCACATATTTCACAGGTACCCTTTTCATTTCACTCACCGGACAGTATATCACCTTTCCAAATACTGCAGCAGAAAAATGTAGTTGTAATGAGGGTGTCCACGCCATCGCAGGCTAACATGACTGGAGCCAGAGAGCAATAAAATCACAAAGTTTTGAGGATATTGCATAAGTAAGTATAAAACGATACTGCCGTGTAAATGAGCAGGTAAATCTGTGACGCACATTTCAACTTGCTGATTGTTGTGGCCAGCCGGCTGAGCAGGACATATCACTCCTGCATGTGAATGTTAAACAGAGATCACCAAACAATAAAAATAAAAATAGTTCATCTGCAGTAAGAAATGTGACCAGGTGTTGACTAATGCATACAGTAAGACCCGTAACAAAATGAAACCAGAGACTGCTGTACAAAAGTATCCATTTAGACTAGAACAGAATAACCTGCACAGTCAGAGGGGCCTGAATGGAGTTATGCATAAAAAAAAGGAGATAACAGGTAGGTAAGATATGACTAAAGTACCAGTACACACAAACCAACTGGAGTCAAGTCAAAAGGGATGCGCTACCACTTAGTCCACACTTTAATATGACAGAAAAGTGTCCCCAAAAATGACTAATGATTAAACAGGAGCACAATCCCTTAACCTAGTTGGAGACTTGAGTCTAAATTCAGAAAGAACCGTGTTAATATATGTGTACTTACGTTACTTTACTTTGCTTTACATTACGTTACTTTACTTTACGTTACGTTACTTTACATTATTTTACTTTACGTAACTTTACTTTGCTTTACATTTTGTTACTTTACGTTATGTTACTTTACTTTACGTTACGTTACTTTACATTATTTTACTTTACGTAACTTTACTTTGCTTTACATTATGTTACTTTACTTTACATTATGTTACTTTACATTATGTTACTTTACTTTGCTTTACATTACGTTACTTTACTTTACATTATTTTACTTTACGTAACTTTACTTTGCTTTACATTATGTTACTTTACGTTACATTATGTTACTTTACATTATGTTACTTTACGTTACGTTATGTTACTTTACTTTGATTTACATTACGTTACTTTACATTATTTTACTTTACGTAACTTTACTTTGCTTTACATTATGTTACTTTACGTTACATTACGTTATGTTACTTTACTTTACATTATGTTACTTTACGTTACGTTATGTTACTTTACTTTGCTTTACATTATGTTACTTTACGTTATGTTACTTTACTTTGCTTTACATTATGTTACTTACTTACATTATGTTACTTTACTTTACGTTATGTTACTTTACTTTTCTTTACATTACTTTACTTTACGTAACTTTACTTTACTTTACATTACGTAACTTTACATTACTTTACTTTACGTAACTTTACTTTAACAGTTTACAACTCTGTAAAACATAGTTAATGTGTACTGCCTTTATGGGAACGGGTTGCTAGTTGCTAGAAAATATCTCAGTGCTGCTTGAGCAGACCTGTTTCTTGGCTTAAGTGTCTAAATAATCCCTTCGAGATTTAGTCCCTCACCAAACAGAAAGAAGAACATGCAACACATGTATTATGAGCTGAATAAATGCCTCATGGTCCTATAGTTTTAATAAATCATTTAATAATCATTCATCCACCTGATTGCAAGATTCCAACTCATCCATTCATACACATTTACACACCGATGCAGCCTTCAGAAGCAATTTGGGGTTCAGTATCTTGCCCAAGGACACTTCGACATGCAGACTGAAGGAGCCGGGGTTCAAACCGCCGATGATCTGATTAGTGGACGACCCACTCTCCCTCCGAGCCTATCAAAAGTCTGGCCTCAGCTGCTCTCTCAGGTGTCTCGGTGCAGGAAGAAATGCTTGCATCATGCATCTAAAACTAATCCAATGAAATCAATCTGAACCATCAGCTCTGAAATGGACAGATTAACTCGGAGGTGAGGCATACAGTGTATCTAATATCTGTTGCAGGAAACAGCGGGGTGCTGTTTTTAACTGCTGCTCAGTGTACAGTATGAATTTCAATGAGCTCTACAAGTTCTCCGGTCTGTGGTGCGCTCCCTTGTGTTACGGCCACTTCTAATGACTGTTGTGGTAGCTAATTATGCAGGCTTCCCTGCTCAGCTTTTCCAGGCCAATCGTGATCAATGAAATTATCAGGAGAACATCCCACTTTGACCAGAGGCCTAAACAAAACACTGGAATGCCTAACGTCAGTCTGCGGATGTCTTTCTCGGTATTGATCATTCCATCCACACTGCGCTCTGAGGGGACCCGCTACGTGCCCTCCTGCTGTGATCGAGCATTGAAATTGAAAACAGAGAATGCCTCGCGGCCTCTTGTTTATAATCAGTTTGTATGTTGTTCAAATTAGTCAGGACATGGCATCTGTCTCCTTAGAGACTCGGCTGCCCTGCAGCATACAAGCATGAAATGTTGTTATGTGTATAATGCAGGGGGAAAAAAAGTGAAAATTATACGCACAAGAGGAATGTGACAGCGTCAGGTCGGAGACAAAACAGGTCTGACTCCGCTGGTTTATTTTTTAAATAAGATTCAACCCGCTCAGACAGCGGCTCCATGCTGACAGAAAGCAAATAATGCCACCGCGCGATTGTTAAAAAATCTCACCTGTGGCGAGGCAATCTCCAAAATGACAAGGCTGCGAGATTTTTAGAGATAAACCTCTCATCCCTGAAATGACTATTGGATTTCAGGGATCAACATGTTTGTTTGAATCAGTGCGGCAGCATATTTTAAGGCAAATCCTACATCATGTAAACATAATATCTGAATACAAATACCATATTGGACATGATCATACAGTATGGTGGTCTCCAAGGACCCTGAAAGTTGCATGCGGTTAAAGAAACAGTTTAAAAAAACTATGGCATTATCCACTCATGAAATGTTAATTTTGTTTCACTTCATTAATTAGTTTGACAATTTCTGTACAGGAAAGTTTTTTTTATTTTACCCAATGCTGTGACCAATTATTATCATCCAGCGATAGTGTTTGCTAGAAGCAGTTCACTTTTTTTCACAATGATAAGAGGGAACGTGGCGATGAGCTATTATTTCTGTGAATCAACCAAAGCTCCAATTATACTTTTAGCTGAAAGCATTTGCGGGACATAAATTTCATCCTCCGGGGCGCACAATAAATGCGGCATGAAAAAGAATTGGGTGTACACCGAAAAAGCGCTTATTAGCTCATCAACACCAGACCTTGAATCACTGAACAAATCAAAGATGCAGACGGTGATATGGAGGTCTGGGACCAGACTACTAGAACCAGTTACCAGCTACTTTGTCAGTCATTTGAGTTGCTCTGGAAAATTGCATGATACCCTCAAATATATTCATGTTTTAGTGATCTATTTCTGTTTCTAGGACAATATGACTAGTTCTCAGGTCCTCCCAGGGTTGTGTTCTTTCTTCTCTACGCTTTACTCTGTCAAGTTTCCAGATGAGGCCACCATTTTATCTTCAAAGAGCATGAGTCTGCCTACAGGTGTGGACCAGTTGGTTAACCTGATGCAGTCAGAATAACTCAGAGTTGTGGCCTTCAGAAGGAATGGAGTTGTTGTACGACGGAATTTCCTGGACACCATCACCTCCCAAAACATCAATGGAATAAAGACCGGCAGAGGATGAACTTAAGAAGTTCAAGCTGCCAAAGACAAGGATGGTGCACTTCTACACCTCCATGATCGAGTCCATCCTCACCCTTCTCCATCACCATCCGTTATGCTGCTGCCACCACCAAGGACAAGGGCAGGCTGCAGTGTATTATTCGCTCTGCTGAGACGGTGACTGACTGCGGTCTTCCATCTTTTCAGGACCTGGACTACTCCAGGACCCTGAGGCGTGCAGGAAAGATCGTGGCCCAGTCAGACAGTAATTACACGTTGAAATTTTAATGTACTAATCATTCAAACAGTGTTTATATTGAAATTGAGCACAGTTAGACACATACTCTTAGGAACTAATAGGAACAGAATAAGTGTTACAATATCACTGTGCAATGCTAACATGGGCTGTCCCCTCAGATGACAGCTGGTGTGGGCTCCACATATCAAATCCAGCTGCACAGAGGTTAATCCGAATTTTAAAAAGCTTTTCTCCAAGAAAGTAAGGATCCTGGACTGGTCGATAAGGACACAAGAGTGTATTTTACACAGATTCAAGGTCAGTGCCGGAGTTACATCCATACTTTTCATAAGCCAAACAGCTCTTCAGGAGCAGGTGTGGAGTGAAAAACAGAAGCAGCTCTTACAGCATGAGGCACCACATCCAGCTTGAGTTTAGTTATTGATAAAATGTGTAAGGAGAGCCTGGAGGCAGTGTTGTAGTGGAATGTAACATCATATGGACATGGAACAAAGGCAAGATGAGAATGTGCCTCAGGGCTAATAATGATACAAAAGCGCTGGTGTCTGTTCCTCCCAATTCAAAGATGGATTTTCAGCTTTATTTTTGGCACAAAAGATAAATATTTAATCAGTCTGAGAAAAAAAAAAGCCCACAGTGTGAGGACACAGTGTTGTAACTGGCTTCAAGGTTTGGAAAGTTGCAATAATTCATGACCGTTTCCATTTGATGTTTGTAATTCTATCCGCAAAAGAAGGGACATTCTGTCTGTTGTGCAGCCAATATTAAAATTAAGTAAGTATATCCTCGATGATAGGGCAGCCGACACGTCTGGACTCTGGACGCTTCTGATGTCATGCAAGGTGCCAACTGCTCATTAGAAATGAACTAACGCCATTCACACAGCCATCAGAAGCAATCTGAAGTCCAGTCCTGCTCAAGGACACTTACAACATGTGACTGTGACTCGCTGGTGGTTTTTATTCCCCCAGCCCCTCACAGATGTTTTTCAATAGCTTACATGTTAATTACGGATGGGAATCGAGAACCAATTCTTGTTTCAATTCCATGGAATCGTTTGGCAGTTTATCTAACGATTCTCTTATCGATTCCAGAAAGCACGAATTACGTCACGTAACTTTCACAAAAAGTTGCGCACGAATTACGTCACGTTACTTACGCAAGTTTCGCACGTGCAGTGCAATCCGTAGTAAACAATGTCACCCACTCGGTTCAAACGCTCCAAAGTTTGGCTGCATTTCACCAAAACAGACGCCAACAGGGCGACTTGCAATCATTGCACAGGGTTCCCATGGGTGCTTGAATTCCTTGAAAATGCTTGAATTTCAATTCAGTGTTTTCAAGGTTGTGAAAATGCTTGAATTTTTTGTGAAGTGCTTGAAAATGCTTGAAATTTCACAATTAGTTAAAAATCAAAACAGTCAGTCTACCACCATATGAAATAATGCTAATTAGACCCATATTATTATGCCATACAGTGGCACCGCTGCGCTTCCCATGACCATCATGGCAAACACAACTAGTAGGCTACCTATTTAAAGGTGCTGGAAAAATGGAAAAACTGGTGCTTGAAGGTGCTTGAAAAGTGCTTGAATTTGTTCATGAAAAAGGTGTGGGAACCCTGATTGCAAAGTGGAGATAACAGCGTCGGGAGGGAACGAGACGAACATGCAGAACCAATTGCGCACACAACATGCGATATTTTTAAATGAATGACACGCTTCGGACTGGAGATGATTCTCAACCTAGCAGCAGCGGCGGAAGCAGCCAGGCTATGACCACCTCTGCGGTTACTACGGAAGGTAGTTACACATTGCTACTATTATCTAGGCTGTGGCCCCTTTTGACCTCACTGTTGGTTTTGTAAGGTCGCGATACTTCTAACTAAACAAAGTTGATGCTGATCAAACTGTTTCTTCTCCTTTTTTTTCCACAAAAGAGAATCGATAAAGAATCGAATCGTTAAGCTGAATCGACAAAGAATCGAATCGTTAAGCTGAATCGATAAAGAATCGAATTGTTAAGCAGAATCGACAAAGAATCGAATCGTTAAGCAGAATCGACAAAGAATCGAATCGTTAAGCAGAATCAACAAAGAATCGAATCGTTAAGCAGAATCGACAAAGAATCGAATCGTTAAGCAGAATCGACAAAGAATCGAATCGTTAAGCTGAATCGACAAAGAATCGAATCGTTAAGCAGAATCGACAAAGAATCGAATCGTTAAGCTGAATCGACAAAGAATCGAATCGTTAAGCAGAATCGATAAAGAATCGAATCGTTAAGCTGAATCGACAAAGAATCGAATCGTTAAGCTGAATCGATAAAGAACCAAATCGTTAAGCAGAATCGATAAAGAATCGAATCGTTAAGCTGAATCGACAATGGAATCGCAATCGTAAAAATCTTATCAGTTCCCATCCCTAATGTTAATGCAGCTTATGCAATAAAGGACGTTGGATTGACCGGGCCACACATGGAGGTGGAACCTACAGGAGCATATAGCAGCATGGCTTCAGGAGACGTCTTATGATAAGCTGTCTGGATAAAGATCACAGGGTTGTAAATGAGGAAGAGATCATAGTGATGGGAAGAAGGAAAAGTAGTTCACACTGGTGCTTTGAAGCAGAACACACGCTGCAGTGTATTGGTCATTTGTCGTGACATGTCCAAACAGAAGCTAAGATTTGGGAGCTGGATGTGAAGTTGACCAATTACACCGAGACCCAAAAACTTTTTAGTCCTTTTCTTTCAAGCGAACTTGTCCCATCGCGGAAAGCGATTGGGTTTCGCCTGCGCCTAAATGTGATACAGAAAACTGTTTTTCTTTTTTTTTTTTTTTTTCCCTCTACCTCCCCCGCCTGTGCATCCGCTCTAAGAATCACAATCACTGTTTCTGCTCCTTCCTCCTCCTGAAGGATATCCAATTTTCTCTTTCCTTACATAGTTTGTCCTTCACTTTCTCCGAGGAGATGTAGTAAGATTTCAGAAATTGCCCGAGACGACGGGCTGCCGCTCGTTTTCCGTGATCGATGCAATTGTGCAAAAAAAAGAAAGAAAAAAAAAAAAGCGCATCTGCTGCCTCTGAATGTTAACATCCTCACACAGGACTGAGGCTGCGCTGTCACTTCAGCCCGAGCTCAGAGGTAATTACATCAAGGCTGCTCGTTGTGTATTTGTGCAAGAAAAGCTACCCTCTTTGTTGTGTATCAGTAAGTAATCTTTAATTAGTCTCAAAGGATCTGGGCTTTGCAATGAAATGCCGACATTATGATGAATCATGTTCCAGTGTGGTGAGTAATCCTCATCTCCTGGCACTCTGCAGAGATGTGCGGAGATATGACAGGTACATGTTTACACTTGGCGGTGATGTGATTGTCCTAATGGCCTTTCAGCGAGCCGTCACCTCTCCCCTCTCGTCTGTCACATCCAGTCTGTTTCTGATTTTTTCCCCCCTCACACCCACGTGCTATCCTTCCCATCGCACCCTCGGCCTCTCCGCTTGCGCTTTCAATTCCACTTCGATTCCTCCCCTCTATCGCCTCGGCTCTGCGTTTCATTTTTTTTTTCGATCTACGGGAACCATTTGATCTTTTAACAGATTTATCCTATCTGCGTGACCTTGCGACGTCTTTCCAGCAGGACTTGTGCGGGGGTATGGAGGAGTGTTGGGTGGGGGGGTTGGCCGTAAAAAACCCTTTAGGACTTTATCAGCTGGCCTGAGCCCTGAGAAGTATAATTACTCCCACTGTTTCCAGGCAAACACAGAAACACACAGCCCACTCCTCACCGTGGATGTGACTCAGATAACGTTCCCCGCAGCATTTTTCTGAAAGTGCCTCTTAATTATAACTTTGCTCTGGATAATGAGACTGATATCTGAAATTGGACTTCTTCATTTCTTTTATGAATTTTATGGACTGTGCTGAGAGTGTGTCACATGCTCTCACCGCTAAGCTTCATCGCCACAGGCTTTCCACCTAACTAACTACCAGCTCCTTTATCTGAGGGAATAATTAAATCACAGCTCAATACTACAGCATCATGAGTTTGACCGCTGCCGCACTTGAACAAGGTTGGAGGGGGTCAGGTTGACGTTGCTCGGGTACACGTGTCGCTCTCCTTGGGCTGCTGACTGAAACAAGGCTCTGAATGAAGGTCGAGGCCACATCAGTTTGTTAGTTTGTGAAAACTTCTTCTGTTCTTGTATTTGTTTCATTGAACTCAGACATCGAGTAAATGTTGCTCAAACAAGGGGTGAGATTGGATTTCAAGGGTAAGTTCAGGGACACGTTCGCCAAAGGAAATAATTATGACTTGGCAGACCTCACCTTAGAACTGCTACAAGAAATACTTCTAATGATCAGAAATCTCAGAAGAGAGGATTTGACCAGGATGTTTTATATTTTATTCTTTGTGTTTTCTTCTTGTTTTAGGGAATTTAATCTTGGATCATTACTGTTAAAGGACTATTACATGTAAGTGGGGTCCATCAGGCACTTGTATGTTTGGGCCTTGAGGTCCTCTGCAGTATTAATTGTTTGGCTTTGACTGGGAACAGTAGGTGCCAGCCAGGGACGGACTGGGACAAAAAATCGGCCCTGGCATCTTCTTGTGCGCCCTAGCCTAACCAGCCCCCACCCGCTCCGGCGCGTCCCACTTTGCCCATCACTAAGCCCAAGAGTGTTTGGGGTGTGTGATCTACTCGTTAAATATATATATATATATTGGGACTATTGGCCCAAATAGCACGTTGGCCGACCGGGCAAATGCACAGGCAAATTTGGTGACCAGAGTCGAGTCGAGCTTGCCATTGGCGTTCCAATTGGCGTAAACAGACACCTGTGTCTCCAGACTAGAATATGTTGATAATAACACCTCCATGGGTAAAGACATTCTCTTTGACTAGTTCTTGGCGTGTAGTATTTGTGGTGTTATCTTGGGGTTTAAAGTTTGACCACCAGCATGACTTCTGCAGAATTTGAGACAGACTCAGGCACTTCTGATGAACTTTGAGAGTGTCTCTAATTCTCGTTGGCCAAGTGATAATTAATAATACAACATAAGACATCAGAGGCTCCTGAACACTTTCTTCCTTCCTGACCTCACCATTGACCTTTGACTTCAGCCATTTCTCCACAACAGTTTCCTCCCACAGTCTCTAAATCACCTGTATATGTGAATAGAATGGTTGTCTTCCTGTTTGTGTCAACCCTGTTGACTAGGGATGTAACGATACACTCTACTCATGACTCGATTCGAGTCACGATTTTTTGTTCACAATACGATTTTTTCACGATTTTTTAAAATCATCTACAGACAAATTCTGAAAAAATAAAATTATCTTTTTATTTGTAGGGAAAAAATCTCTCTTTACAGAAACTCTCAAACGGTTTGTGTTCTTATTAGGGCTGCCAGCAAGCAGCTGATCTGACCATTACCTTTCAGCTTGAAGTATGAGCTAACTGAAAATAAAAACAATTAAGATGATAGCTCATTAACCCTTTGATGAGAGTCCACGGCCGCGGGAAACGGCGAGGTCCGGGCGCTGTAAACGCAGAGCCGGTCGCGGCGCACCGCCGCCAGCGCCGGGGGAGAGGTCCCACGAGGGGATCCTCCCGCACCGTGCGGCCGTCCCTGACCAGAGTGTAATCCCCCGTGCAGACTGCGCGGAAGTTGCGGTGATTGGTTAAAATTGCAACACCGCCCTGAATTCACGGGGATTCACTGAAGTTGCGTTAAAGTTGCAAATCGCAACATCGTGAATTCCTGGAGGGTCTGTGTTATGGTATCATTTACTGTACAGTCAGGCCTGACGCCGACTACCACTACTGCGCATGTGTGTAGGGGTGTGTGTGTGTGTGTGAGACACAGAAAGGCAGACGCGGCAGTGGAAGCTGCAGCCACAACGTAACCTATTTCTAATTAAAAAAAACGTACTCTCGCATTCGCCAAGAATCGCGATTCATTTTTTCTGTGAACCGGTGCGAGTCGTCACGCATTTGTACCGATTTTAATCGTGTCACGATGTATCGTTACATCCCTACTGTTGACCCCCTGCCTCTCAGGTCTCGTTCCCCCATGACCAAGCAAAGGAAAGAGCATACAGATGAGGAACGATATGTGATTCTGTGGTATCAATAAAAGCAGCAGAAGACAGCTTTATAATTGATGTTATGATGTTATATCACTTGCACATCTCATACGTCACCATGGTGTTATACCGTTGTTGTTTTTCTATTTATTGTATATACTTTTGCTCTAATTATTTTTTATATTTTATATCTATCTATCTATCTATCTATCTATCTATCTATCTATCTATATATATATATATATATATATATATATATATATATATATATATATATATATAAAACCAAGTTCGTTTCATCCCATGTTTACATGTGTTGTAATGACAATAAAACTCCTTGAATCCTTGAATCCTTGAATGATCATTTGAGAGGCCAACTTGTGTCACAGCACCATATTGACGACCACAAATGAGACTTTCTCTTCGCACCCTCAGTGTGTGTTTCTGGTTGTTTCTACAGGCTGTATATGGAAATGACACGTTGGTGCTTCACACTATGAAAGGATGAGCCTTGTTATATTCTACATGCTTATTATAGTCAATTAATTCCATATGAGGTGCGAAAACCATCCCTGAATGTGTCTGCTAACAAGTATGTGTGTATCAAAGTGCCATAGAGCTCCACTGTTCAGTGTGTATTGGGTAACATGTTCCTTCATTACCACGAACACACACACACACACGGTTATTTTGACTCAGTCAACATCTTGTTGCCAGAAATAAACACTAAAGTGGATTAATCCTGCTGCTGAAAATAATCCCCGACAAATGTACACTACATTATCCTGAAGAAAACCTCTTTCGCTGTAATACAATGCGCTTCATGACAATCAATAAAAGATAATATATCCCTGTGATGAAATCAATCTTCGTGTGTTTTGCCGTCATAATGTAAACTGAATGAAAACAAATAAAGGCTGGTTTTATGTACACCGTTTATCTTTGTTAATGCTCAATGAACTGAAATAAGACAACTTCTTATTATTATGTAATAACAGGCGTTGTCTATAGTCGTGTAAGTTCTCACCAACCGCTAAAAGTCAGTCCAAGATGTAAATGGACAGTTTTATTGTCATTCAAATCACAGCATGGTTTCCCACGTCTCGTTGTTTCGGCATTGCTAGAACAAAAATATATATAAAATGTAAATGACCTAAATATGAATATATATTTGGTGGCTCGAAGGTAGAGCGGGTTGTTCACTGGACAAGAGTGCAAGGCTTCTTGCTCACTCACCTCCTTTTCTCTTCTTCTTTGGGCTTTTTGTACTTTGCCATTATGTCCATAGAGGCTGCTGAGCCTAGTTACATTGCACACTTGCCCAGCTCCGGTTCTGGCATGACACCGTCAACATTCACCCACATCGCCGGCCTGTAAACCTCCTCTTCTTCTTCTTCCCTGGTACAAAACTTCACATCAGCAACTTCACACATGCTCTGAACGCACAGTCCGGGCAGCCTGGCTAACTAACTGAGCTAACATGAGCTAACAGCAGCGAACGACAGAGTCAGTGTAGCATCAACGTGATTTAAAATCTGTTATTTTATGGTAGTAAATGTACGCAGTAGAACTCTGGGTTTCATTTGCATGGCTTTCAGCTACTCATAATTAGTGTTTTACATGAATATTCAACATTTTTTTTATGTGGATATGTTCATGCCTACAGATCTATGAGGTATGTAGTGTTCACTCTTTACTTCGGGATCTCGAGGGGAGGCTTTGAAACAGCATTTAAAACCATGATGGGGGAAACTATCCTCCCAAATTCAGACTAATGAAACAGTTTTAGGCGAGTCAGCATCTCCTGGAGGCAGAGTAAGGCAGCTTTTACAAACTGTTTGAATAATCTCTTAAACCATACTGCTGGCTTCCTCTGCTCGAATGATATATCACAAAAGTAATAACACACTGACCAGCTGTGAACTGGCAGGAGCCTCCATCACACCGAGGACTTATACTGTAGAAATGCAGCTGTAGAGCCAGACTGAAGCACTTTTTTAAAGTACTTTACTTTGGGTTTTCCATTTTATGTGACTTCAGACGTCTGTTCCAACACATTTCAGAGGGAAATGCATCATACAGCTTGTTATTCATTTATTTCTCTGAGTTTTTACTGCTCAAAACAGTGATTGAAATGACCTACAACATTAAAATGCTGCCTACACCGTATTGCATCAGAACTAATATTAATCCAGTGACAGAAAATATGAAAATATATGTGTGATGTGGGCTATACTGTCTTGTGTGTGTTTCGAGTACAGTTTTTATTGCATTTCTTCTAAGCTCGGGGCTTTTATTTGAAGTATTGCTACCTTGAATGATGCATAAAATGTCGATAATTGTGTTGTTACTTTAAAAAAAAATTCTGAACAGGATTTCTTCTTTCGGAAAATTTCGGATTTCTTGGAAAATTCTGATTTTTCACTCATCGTGACCCGACTAAAAATGATCAAACATCAGTCTGGGAACAAATATAGAACACATGCAGTTTTTGTTTCTGTCAGACAATCGTCATTAAGTCAACATAATGGGAGATTACCATGTTGTGACACCGAAGCATTTCTGCTGCCTCCAAACAATCACTGCATCTCTTCACCAAACTAAATGCATTATCCCCCCTCCATTATTTCTGCAGCCCACTAACACCCTTTCCTCCTCTGACGGAGTTCAGCTCTGCCTTTTCTCCAGTGTGTAACCCACCTAATCCACTTTAGGCTATACATAATCATAAGCAACACTAAAGGAGCGGGAAATTTGTGCTGACGTGCCAGAAAAGCGGCGAAGAGCAAAACGCAGAGAATCCATGGGAAATAAATGCTGACTGAAGTGGTAGCAGAGGAAGAAGTGCACTCCAGAGACATCGCTTTAGCTGGGAAACGATAAAGTAGGGCTAATAATAAAAGTGCACTCTGCTTTATTATTTGTGTTATTATATGACACTATCGGACATCCTGTGGGAGGAGTTTCATTGGAACTTTTTGTGTTAAAAATGCAGCTGCTTTGTTCAACAACTGTATTTAAGACGTTCAGGATGTTCATCATGCGCAGAATGTGTTTATACATACAGATGATGTGATTCTCTGTGGATGTGAGGTACGTCTTTTATTTCAAACAGACCTTGAGTCTTACCTTGTACGAATTAATTGGGCTTGAATGAGCCAGTGTAATCTCTCTGGTGACGTGCCTGTAAAATCATGACATTTATCCCAATAACTAGAAGTTGAAACTGAATTTTGAGGAAAATAGTACTAAGTACATTACACAAGTTCCCATTTGAAACTTTAACTATAACTGTGGTGGGTGAGATAAACGTAGGAAATGCCCAAATTACCCATATGACATCTTTCTGGCCTGTCACTCATGCAGTGACATTGGTTAGGGGTCCTCTGGGTCTCAGCTTTTTGACAGTGCCAGATTTGACAATATGAAGATGCCTAGGGCAAATACTGACATTTTAAAATGAAAAAATAAAGGTTACATACAAATGCACTGTTATGAATTAGAATCAGAAATACTTAAAAAATCCCAGGGGTAACTTATTTTTTATTACAATACTCCAGTATACAAACAAACAAAAACGTATACGCAACATATGTAAACACGTAACTACGGAAGCCCTAAAAGGCCATACATACATACATTTTAATTGCACCCGTTTTCCCGTGATAATGAGGTAATTTTCTCATGAAAACAAGATAATTCATTTGAGATCTCGAGAAAACAAAACGATAGGCTAGTGCAGAGGTGGGCGAACTTTTTGACTTGCGGGCCACATTGGGTTCTAAAATTTGACAGAGGGGCCGGGCCAAGACCTCATAACCCCCCCACCACCCACCCACAATTATTATTATTATATTACTGTTATTGATGTTGCTTTGAATGTTCCACGAAGGCTTGAAAAAAAGGTTTCAACAATGAGTGTCATTCTTTAAACACAATTTTTGTGTATGTTATTAACATCTTTTTAACATATTTGTGTGTTTTTAAACACATTTGAATATGTTTAAATACATTTTTGTTAAAAAAAAAATCTTCACTTTTCAACTTCAGACAATTTAACTTTTCAGCTGATTTTTTAAACATATTCATCATCAGACGTTTGCACGTCGAGGAGCCCCAAAAGTTATCGCGCCTTATTGGCAGGAGCCAAGCCTGGCCCCATCTCTGCCAGACTAATAATAAACATTTCTTCACCAGTGTGGCAGAAGAAAGAAGACTTTGAGTTTTAATAAGAAGCGATGTTTGAAAACAAGCAGTATTAAAATAATATGAAACTCAAACTCAAGCAGAGACATAGCAGGAGACATTGACAGCGTTTCTAGAACATTTGACACGAAACAGCAAAGATAAGACATAATGTATCATTTTGTGGGTTTTGTTGCTACTCTTTGGGGGCTAGCTCGCCGATGTTTCATCGTACAGTGATGAGACACAAGATAAGTTCGGCGGGCCGTATTGAAAAGCCTAACGGGCCGTATACGGCCCGCGGGCCGTAGTTTGCCCATGTCTGGGCTAGTGTATTAAACCAAGTGCGCCTGTTTTTACAGAATGTATGGTAAACGCATGTAGGAGGGATTAGCTGTTCCCCAGAGTTAACAAAGGCAGCGTGTCCAGGTGGAAGCGACACTTAAAAAACAACAAGAAGAAAAAAACACGACAAAAAGCACAAAAACTCTCTAAAAACATCCTCGTTAGAGAGGGCAGAGTTACAGTGAAGAAACTAAAACGAACAAAAGAGAAAAAAATCAAAAATACATTACCATTATGTCCATAGAGGCTGCTGAGCCTGGTTACATTGCACACTTGCCCAGCTCCGGTTCTGGCATGACACTGTCAACATTCACCCACATCTCCGGCCTGTAAACCTCCTCTTCTTCTTCCCGGTGGTCCAAAACGCCTGTGGTACAAACATCAGCTCTCCCCCGGTGCTCTGAGCTCACAGCCCGGGCAGCCTGGCTAACTAACTGAGCTAACATGAGCTAACAGCAGTGAATGACAGAGACACCACATCACATTCACCAAGTCAGTGTAGCATCAATGTGATTTAAAATCTGTTATTTTATGGTAGTAAATGTACGCAGTAGAACTCTGGGTTTCATTTGCATGGCTTTCAGCTGCTCATAATTAGTGTTTTACATGAATATTCAACATTTTTTTTATGTGGATATGTTCATGCCTACAGATCTATGAGGTATGTAGTGTTCACTCTTTACTTCAGGATCTTGAGGGGGCTTCGAAACAGCATTTAAAACCATGATGGGGAAACTCTCCTCCCAAATTCAGACTAATGAAACAGTTTTAGGCGAGTCAGCATCTCTCTAAAAACATCCTCGCTAGAGAGGGCAGGACCCTGCAGAGTTACAGTTAAGAAAACAAAAACGAACAAAAGAGAAAAAAAAGTCAAAAATATATTAACTATATGTTAAATAATATAAATCTATATTAAAAATTAAGCTTGATTTGATGAATGCCTGATTTTGGTAAATGCAAAGGCTCAGCTGGTTGGTGGTTTATTTTGAAAATCCGTAGCGGAAATAGTCTTGTTTATCGTCTCCGAGTACTTGACTCCATTTCCCAGTGAGCGACGCTGTGACGTAACCGGAGAGGAGGAGTGTTGTCACCGGACCTGCGTTACACATTTACTCTGACCGACTGGTAACGAGTTGTTTTTAGCTCTTTAGCTCGCGTTAGCCGTAAATAATAAACCGGGTATATGAGCTAAAGCTAAAGAAAGGCTAACTCCTACACACGGTATGTCCTCTTACGTCACCGACGTTAGCTCCGCATTAACATGTTCATGTGTTATAAACACAGACGACATGTATTGACCGGCCATTGCTGTTCACGTGAACCTTTAAGTCATATGACATGACGTCACACAGAAATACAAATGTCAGAGTTATGCTCAATATGAATGTTAGGTCAGGGAAAAACATTATAACATATTTTGAATGCAAAGAAAAGAAACTATCATGGTTCCCACGGGTGCTTCAATTCCTTAAAAATGCTTGAATTTCAATTCAGTGTTTTCAAGGTTGTGAAAACGCTTGAATTTTTTGTGAAGTGCTTGAAAATGCTTGAAATTTCACAATTAGTTAAAAATCAAAACAGTCAATCTACCACCATATGAAATAATGCTAATTAGACCCATATTATTATGCCATACAGTGGCACCGCTGCGCTTCCCATGACCATCATGGCAAACACAACTAGTAGGCTACCTATTTAAAGGTGCTGGAAAAATGGAAAAACTGGTGCTTGAAGGTGCTTGAAAAGTGCTTGAATTTGTTCATGAAAAAGGTGTGGGAACCCTGTAACTATGCATTATTGTCGACCTCTGTATTTTATTAGGGAAATTTCACATCCATAAATGTAAATGTCAAGATTCATCACCATCATTTAAGCTGTTTTTGATTGAAGTTGATTATTATTTTAAGTCTCCTAACTTAATCACTAATAAGAAATGTCTATCTATAATGAATATTCATGCAGATATTTTCAACCAATAACCTCTCACAACAGTTATAACCCAAACTTTATTTATATGTAAGATTGTTTGTTTATTCTTTCAATAAAGTTTGGAAATAAAAGAATGTTAGGTCAACATTAAAATACACGTTCAGAACCTTAACATTCTCTGATGAAGTCATATTTCAATATCTTATCATTACTATAATGTTATTGTCAATATTACTACTACTGTTCCTCTCATCAGTTAGTGTGTGTGTTACCTGCCGTACCCGTAAGTCAAAGTTGTCGAATGTTTTATAAGCGTTTCTGGTGAACGTGTTTTTCAACCTGTTCAAATATGAAATTATTGTTCACAGTACGTACATGTGCAGACTTTGTTGGATGTTAAATAGAAGTTCTGATCTCTGCCTGATGGTCTGTGTCGTGTCCGTGCAGGTGTTGGCGATGACCGTTCTGAACCTGTCCTTCGCTGCGTCCGGTTTCTTGGGGATCTATCACCTGGGCGCCGTGGAGGCCTTTCTCCGCCACGGAGGCAGGCTGCTGGGCTCCCTCGGGGCCTGTGCGGGGGCCTCGTCCGGAGCACTGGTGGCCGCTCTGATGATAACAGCTCCTGACAAGTTAGAGGTAGAGTTCACCTCTTGGTTCAGGACACAGAGAGATGAAGAGTTTGGACAGGAGAGAGAGAGAGGACAATAAAGTGAGGCTGGGGGAACCCTCAGGGCCTAAGAACAAAACACACATTTTAATGTCATTGAATGTTTCAGAGGAACAGTTGTACTGTCATCATTATTACCCATTCCTCTGCTGTGCAGCTGACACTTTTACAAATTGAGAAATTAAAGACTCGCCCAGCTGAAGCGCTGTTCTCTGACACCCAGCAGCATGGCTGTCTATGTCTAAGTGTTAATACCCAGCAGCTCAAAGAATGTCTGAACTAACCTCCAAAGATTAGAATATTTGGAGAATACATGGATAACTTCATTAACAACAATCATTTGTTGGAGTGATGTGGACATGACATGCTGAGACAGGTTCTTTTTCTATTTTTGTTCATTTGTTTACACCTCTCTGTGTGATTCCATTTACTGAGGAGGAACATGCACACTGAAACTTTCTGCACATGCAGCAACAACAGACGCAGCTTAGCTCAGCTCTAAAGCTCTGTCTTCACTTTCTTTTACATACCTGGTCCTGAACACATTCTTATCGTCCAGAGGCGGTCCTGGCTACATTTACGCCCTGGGCGAACTAAAATGCCATGTCACTGTGTGTTAGAAGTTGTTTCTACCATAAGTGTACAGTATTAAAAAAATTCCACAGTCAGGACGTCTGTGTGAATTTGTTGTGTTGCAAACACAAACCAGACCTGGTTGCCTATGGGTGAAATTAGTTGCATGACATGATGTCAATTCTAATAGTTGCTAGTTCAGCAAAACTAAAAATCTTCTGAAGATTATAGCAACATATTAGCAAGAGGCTCAGAAACAGCCTATAACTGCCTATAGCTGCTGCACAGAAATGTGCATCCCTTTATCTCTGGCCCGTTTCTCCTCTTCTTCTTTTCTTCGATTTCTAAACCAAAGAAGCATCAGGTGCTTCTGGTTTGATTTTTTACTTTGGTCCATGATGAAGACTCCACATCATCAACCACTACACCTTTGCCAACACGGTCAGTTCACCCGTCAATCAACCGGAGTCACGTAGATTTTTTACATTACCCAATTAATTACATGTGGGTATATTGGTCTATGTTAACTCTATGAATGAAATACAATTTATTTAAAGCAGTTTGTGTTGTGTGGCCTGCCGCCTGGGATCAGTCTATCCCTCGCCCCCCTCCCCATGGCTCTTCTGACACACACACAACCTGTATGACACTCAGCAGTAAGTTGACGTGACAATGAGGGTGCCCACTCCACTAACTTGACGTGGAGATGAGCAGTATAGAAAACTGCAGAGGTTTTTTTTTTTTTTTTTTTAAGGCGCTTGTGTGCCCTCACATAGATTGCGCCCACATTGCCCATAGCAAAAACCAGCCCTGCTCATCATCCAGAGGTGTGAGATGTGTGTGTGCCATCAGAAACCAGGTGTAAGATGTGGGTGTGCCATCAGAAACTAGGTGTGAGATGTGAGTGTGCCATCAGAAACCAGGTATGAAATGTGAGTGTGCCATCAGTAACCAGGTGTGAGATGTGAGTGTGCCATCAGAAACCAGGTGTGCAATGTGAGTGTGCCATCAAAAACCAGGTGTAAGATGTGAGTGTGCCATCAGAAACCAGGTGTAAGATGTGAGTGTGCTATCAGAAACCAGGTGTGAGATGTAAGTGTGCCATCAAAAACCAGGTGTGAGATGTGAGTGTGCCATCAGAAACCAGGTGTGCAATGTGAGTGTGCCATCAAAAACCAGGTGTGAGATGTGAGTGTGCCATCAGTAACCAGGTGTGAGATGTGAGTGTGCCATCAGAAAACCAGGTATGAGATGTGAGTGTGCCATCAGTAACCAGGTGTGAGATGTGAGTGTGCCATCAGAAACCAGATGTGAGATGTAAGTGTGCCATCAAAAACCAGGTGTGAGATGTGATTGTGCCATCAGAAACCAGATGTGAGTCTGCCATCAGAAACCAGGTGTAAGATGTGAGTGTGCCATCAGAAACCAGGTGTGAGATGTAAGTGTGCCATCAAAAACCAGGTGTGAGATGTAAGTGTGCCATCAAAAACCAGGTGTGAGATGTGAGTGTGCCATCAGAAACCAGGTGTGAGATGTGAGTGTGCCATCAGTAACCAGATGTGAGTGTGCCATCAGTAACCAGGTGTGAGATGGGAGTGTGCCATCAGTAACCAGGTGTGAGATGTGAGTGTGCCATCAGTGAATGAGCTGTGACGTTCTCTCTGTGTTTCTCTTCCTGTCTTGCAGCGCTGTAAAGAGTTCACGTACGGGTTTGCGGATGGTGTGAGACGACAGCAGTTCGGAGCCATCACGCCGGGATACAACTTCATGCTTACACTACGGTAATGACTCAGCAGATATCAGTAAAACACTGATGTGGACTGAGCAGTCATCCATGTTATATCATAACTGATTTGTATTCAGAATGTTAACATTGCTCCCATTTGAATTGCAGTAACAAACTAATGTACTTCTACCAAACTAATGTCATTCTCATCAGCCACAGCTGTACATTGTGGTGGCTGTTCTAAATGAAAAGACTGAACATCTCATACACAGAGTTGTTTACCAAATATCATCAGGCTGGTCGCTCACGCTTTGTGATGAAGCTGATGTTAGCTATATTCAGAGGCAACATGAATTCAAACACAAAACTGTGGATGCTGAGTGTTGAGTGTGAAATGACAACTGAGTGGCAGCATTCATTTGGTTTGGACACACAGGGGTGGCGTGTTTGTATCGAGTGGCAGTTGACGCCTATGACATGTCTAACAGACAGAGGAAGAAGTCCAGGAACATTAGCCAGAATGTTGCCAATCTTTTTACAACATGTGATCAGAATTTCGTCATCAGTTGTCAAGACGTCACCAGTAGGGATGTAACGATACAACTCAACTCACGACTCGATTCGAGTCACGATTTTTTGTTCACAATACGATTTTCTCACTATTTTTTTAAATCAAAATGAGCTACAGACAAATTATGACCAAATAAAATGATTATATTTATTATATGTATTATACTTTTTATTTGTAGGAAAAAAAACTTTCTTTACAGAAACACTCAAACAGTTTGTGTTCTCTTATAAAAAGTGCAACTTACATCCTAAACAACAAAACACATGACAGATATCTGCTTTCTTTAGAAACAATCTCACAGTAAACTGATGTTAACTGCTGTGATGTACAGTTTTCACTCACGAGGCGTAACCAGGGCTCTAAATTAACTTTTTTGATCACCAGCCAATGTGGCTGGTAAGTTTTGTGCATAACAATAAAATAAAAACATTCAAACTTGCGAGCAGCACGCGTCAATTTCCACAGAGCACCTCGAGCGGGCGGAAGCCAGACACAGAAAAAGCAAAGAGAACCCGGTAGATTTTCAAAATAAAATACCCCGTGCAAACTGCCGGTCGTAAAAACAGACAAAGGCGAAACTAACTAACTACGTAACATATTTACACATGTAGAAGCATGTTTAGAAGGGAAACACCGGGAAAATGTCCAAATCTGAGCAAGTAAACAAAGTCTGGCGGGCTAAGCGCTCGCTCCTGAAACACTCCCGGTGGGGTTTGAAGTCGCGTGCAGAACGGACCAAATACACCACGCTCACGCAACGTGCCGGGAAGCCTGTTTGACCAGTGAGAGCACGCGCTGTGCGGGTTCCCATTCGCTAAGAATCGCGATTAATTTTTTCTGTCAACCGATGCGAGTCGTCACGCATTTGTAGCGATTTTTAATCGTGTCACGATGCATTGTTACATCCCTAGTCACCAGTGTGCAGGTTTACCTTTTCTGCCAGTGTCCACTGAAGTCACGCTTAAACATCAACTTGCAACCCGTGTTCTAGTTTGGACATAAAGTCACATGACATCACTGACTCAAGAACATTTCTGAGGTTTTACTGCAGGCTTAAATAGACGTGCACTTTGATATTCCAGAATTCTAAAAGAAACAATATTACCTGAGTTGAAATGTGGTGACAGATTTGGTGAATATTAGCTACATATCAGCTTCCTAATTACACTTTATACTGTCTGATCTTGGTCCTGACTTGATTTCGCTCTGGACTTGGTCGACCCGTCAAAGTCTTGGTCTTGTCTCAGTCTTGTTACACTCTGGTCTTTTAGTTTAGGTGATCATGGCTACAACAGTGTTGGATACCAACATTAGCCGTCGTTAGCTGTCATCAAATATGTATTTTACCTTGAAATATGTATGATGTCTTTGGATTTTCACTGTCCATTGTATTTCCAGCTGCTGATCAATCAATGAAAACAGCAGTACATTTGAAATTTGAAGTAGAGAGCCAGTTTGACACAGTGGCTAAAGACTCACAAGGTCCCATTTTTCCACAAGCTTACATTGTAAAATGTAATGTTTTAAGCAAACTGAATCAGAATTTGATCCATTCAAGCTGATAACATTTGGAAAGTCTTTAAGTAGAGGGAGGGAAGTTAGAGGCTTGGCTGGCTGTAGTTTGCTTGGTCCGGCCACACGGCCTGTGGACATCCAGGGTTACATATAAAAACATGCATAAAAACATTGCCCCCTTTTTTTTACTTTATGAAGACATTCTGAAGTATACTTTGTATAATTCAGGTGAACTTAATAAAGATTTTGCACCCAAATCCATAAAAACACATTCTAACATGATTAAGAAGAAGAAGATCTGCGAAGTGCTCCGTGTAAATAGGATCAAGTAGTGAGCTGACTATCTTGTTACATTGTTAGCTTCATTAGTATGCTCTGGTGCTCGGTGTGTCTTTAACAGATTGCGTAATAATGTAAAGAGAGCTGTGTTTATGACGCCCTGTGGGGATATTATTATAAAAAAGCTGACAAACGAGCATCTGTGTGTGGATCCTCTCCAGGGAGGGCATAGAAGAGATTCTGCCCAGCGAGGCTCACACTCTGGCCACTGACCGCCTCCACGTCTCAATAACACACTCCAGGAGCGGCAAGAACCACATTGTATCCAGGTTTACCTCCAGGGAGGAGCTCATAAAGGTACCTCCACCTCCACCCTCCACACAACAGCACTTTAAAACGGCACCATAAATGTTTATGATGATTTTACGTCCTTGTTTTCTTCATTCTACGGCGCAGAGTTTGCTTTTATTGCTTTGACCAGAAAATAACACTAACAAAGTCATTACCTGTGTAATGCATGTACACACTGTACATATGAATGTGACGCAACATGGTTCAAACACTTTTTAATGTGACATTTACAGAACGTTGTGCTCACGTTAGATGTGCATGAGGACAAAATGAGTGTTTACTGATAAACCGTCTTGTAACTTCTCCAGGCTCTACTGGCCAGCAGCTATGTGCCCGTCTATGCTGGACTGAAAGCAGTGGAGTTCAGAGGACAGGTACTGGGAATATTCACAGTGTCACCGGTGCTGTGTCCACACTGATAAATAATTGGAATAATTACATCATGTGTTTGTTATTTGGAACGGCCTGCTATACACAAAACACACATTCCTGACAATGTCTAATAAGCTGGTGTTGAGAGAAAGTCAGACAACACACACGTACACACAAACCATTTTTAATGTGCCAGTCTGGAGAAATTCCAAAATAAAAGTCCCAGGTTTGGAATTTTTGTTTTTTCTTAAAATTGTAGGTTTAAAATCTAAAATAGTGTCTGTATGTAACAATTAAATTTAAATATAATCAGATTTCTCTTTGAGTGTCAGGATACATTCCTGGAAGGTTTTTAGGCTGCTGCGTCTTTTCCGTACATGACATGTAGACATGTAATTAGGGCTGCATCTAACGATTATTTTTCTATCGATTAATCCAACAATTATTTTTCTATCGATTAATCTAACGATTATTTTTCTATCGATTAATCTAACGATTATTTTTTCCGATTAGTCGATTAATCTAACGACTATTTTTCTATCGATTAATCTAACGATTATTTTTTATCAATTATTCTAACAATGATTTTTAATTACTTGATTAATGACAATGAATTTACCTAAATAAAAATCAAAAGCATGTCTTCTTAATATTTCAAGATTTTATTCAAACACATCTCTTGAAAAACAAAACCTTTGTTTCAAAAGTAACAAGATGAAATGTATGCACCAAAAATAGCTGCCTTCACAACACACACTCTTTATAGCATTCTAACACTTTTCGTCTTCGCGTCGACGTATTTACGTAATCGACGTAATCGATGATTCGCTCCACCCCTACATGTAATAATCCAGTGGATGCTGGCTCACTGTCATACTGACATACTGCCTACTGTGACACAGTGTTAATGTTATGAGTAATGCCCGTGACTCTCATACTATGACAAGTTCGAATGAGTTCACATCGCCGCACTGACCTTTACACGTTTAATGACAAGGACACGCTGCTCTCACACGCTTCTGTCAAACCTTCTGTGAAAGTCGACAGGAACAAATGAGTTTGCTTTAGTGTTTACCCCTGGACATTCTCTGACCCGGACGACTTCACGGGGTGCTTCTGTTTTATTAGAAATGGATCGATGGAGGGTTCACTGACAGCTTGCCCATTCCACCCGTGGGACGAACCATCACCGTGTCTCCCTTTGCTGGAACGCAGGACGTGTGTCCTGTCCACGGGGGGCGCTTCAACACTCAACTCAGACTGCCCAACATGAGTGTAATGGTGAGTACTGGGTCATTTCACAGCTAACTCTAGTTATTTGTCATCATAAAACACACTTCATTCAAATGACGGACGGAAACAAAACACAACTTGTCTTTTCATCAACTCCGCTTTGGTCAAAAATAACCTCAACCTCCCTAGTTAGATCTCTCACTTGTTCTTAGGATGGCAGATTAATAAACAACAACCAGCGTTGGACTTCGATGGAAAGAGTGTCTTCTTCTTCTGTGTCACAGAGCTCCATGGTTGTCCAAAAACTATTAAAAACTCATCGGTGAATCACACTGTTTATTGGCATAAACACACAGTTTGTTTTGACACGCACACTGTTCTGCTGCCACAAATACTGTCACTCCAGAACACCCAAACAGTTCCAACACAGTGTGTTCTATAGAGAGACTGAATGAAACTTGTTCCTCACCGTCTCTATATAAAACACACTGTCACTGTCCGTCCACCTCTGTGTTGGAGTGGACTGAAATGCCACACACAGGTAAACTATGCACGGCTAGATGTACGGTGGCCCTGAAGTGCAAAACACAATAGCAAATTGAAAAACACAATAGCGAATCGAATAACACATTAGCAAATTCAAAAACACAATAGCAAATCGAATAACACATTAGCAAATTCAAAAACACAATAGCAAATCGAATAACACATTAGCAAATTCAAAAACACAATAGCAAATCAAAAAACACAATAGCAAATCGGATAACACATTAGCAAATTCAAAAACACAATAGCAAATTCAAAAACACACAAAAGCAAATTCAAAAACACAATAGCAAATCGAATAACACATTAGCAAATTCAAAAACACAATAGCAAATCAAAAAACACAATAGCAAATCGAATAACACATTAGCAAATTCAAAAACACAATAGCAAATCAAAAAACACAATAGCAAATCAAAAAACACAATAGCAAATCAAAAAACACAATAGCAAATTGAATTCAAAAACACATTACCAAATTCAAAATGGAAAGGGTAGGTACCCTCGGGCGACATGAATCGTCGCTGATGGACTGATGGTCCTTTGAACCGTAAGGAATTTGTTATTGTGTTTTGCACTTCAGGGCCACCATATAGATGAGATGACAAAATATATAGATTTGTTTTTTTCTCATTTGGATGATCTAAACTAGTGCTGTCAGTCGATTAAAAAAATTAATCGAATTAATTACAGGATTTTGTAATTAATTCATCGAATTAATCGCATTTTAATGTCATATCTGCTAAAGGTCTCCTGATAAAGAATTTGAATTCTAGGATATTAAAAAATTGTACTGTATGACTAATCAATTGAATACAGTAAGAAGAGAAGATTTTAAATCCAATTTATTATTGGTGAACTGTGCCTCATGAGGCCAGGTGCATTATTTAAAAAAGTAAAACAAATACAGCAATATAGTTAAATAAAATAAAGCTGTCTTCAGAAATGTAAAACAAACAACAAAAAAAGTTAAATAAATAAAATCTCTGAAATCAAACACCCACAGGATCTAACAACAGACAACATTATGTCTTCTTCAGCCAGTTGCTCAGACAGACAAGCTTGTTTACATTGTCTGAATGTAAGGCTGCCCTCTTCTTTTGTATGATGTTACCTGCGAGTGAAAAGAGTCTCTCGCATGGCACTGACGTTGCAGGAGTAGCCAGGTACTTGCGAGCAAGAGAGGACAGTTGTCCATAGGCTCCTGTGTGAGCTGCCCACCACTCCAGTGGACACTCATGCATTCTAATGCACGGCTCAGCTTTGTAGCGGGCTAGAGGCCCCAGCTCCTCCTTGTCAGAGTCGGAGTCTGAAGAACACAGCAGGAGGAAGCTCTTCTTTGCTGCTGGCTCGTCCTCTGTGGGTTGAGGAGGAGCAAGTCCTGCTTCTGACTGTCGCAGCATCTCCTCAATCCAGGTCCACACCTTAACAGAGGAAAAATTAATTTGTTGCATAGGACTTTCTAAACAAAGCACTTGCAGAACACTGGTCTTCTCAGTCACACACATACCTCATCCCTTTCATTCTTGTGTAGGCTCTTCAAGTCCTTGAATCGTGGGTCAAGGGCTGTAGCCACCTTCAGCCATCTGATATTGATATTGGCTTTGCGTGCATCCAGGTCCTGCAAAAAGGCGGTTTTGAACTTTATCATGTAGCCCGGATCCTCATCAGTGGGCTCCATGACACGGTTGAGATGGCAGATTGCGGGGGCACCACAGAGCATGACACATAGCTGTCACCTCCAAGAAGCTCAGTCACGTATCTGCAGTGGAACAAAAATATGGCAATGATGAACTCACTTTATTGGGCAAGTAGAAAGGTGTGATAGAGAGATGGAGGTTAGTGCATGAAAGGGGGAGAGAGAGGGGAAGTGTGTGTGTATGAGTGAGTGAGTGTGCTTGAGAGAGGGACTGTCACAACCTGGCTCTTTGGGCCATGACAAGAAACCGAAGTTGCACCATTTCAGAAGGTCAACAATGTTTATTTAACATAAAGCAACAAAAATAACACAACAAAATGTTTCAGATGGGATGTGGATGTCAGTACCATCAGTGGTGTAGGATGTGCATGAGTGTAAAGTGTAGTGGATGTATGTTGTAAAGTGCATCTCACTGGAAAAGAAAGAAAAACTGTTAACCGGCGGCTACGGCGGCGGCAGCAGCAGCAGCGACGACTGCCACTCCGCTCCACGGACGTCTGCTGGGGAGGAGAGAGGGGGAGACTGAATGAGTTGACGGCTGATGTAAACTCAGGACACCGGGCCCAGGTGCCCCAATTACCAAGCCCAACCCACAGACCAAGAGCCTGTTACTACTGGCTTTACTGTGTTAACAGCAGGGGTCGCCACACCCCCCCCCTTAAGACGGGGTCCCGCCAGGGATCACCGTGAATCCCCCAAAAACCAAACAAAACAAAACCACTACCTTAAGACCACCCCACACCCTCCCCCAATGAAACTCTGTCCCACCTCTGCAACTAGGTACCTAAGGAAGAAGCAGAAGAGCAAGACAGAATCCAAGGAAAGGATGACAGGAGAGGCAACATAATTACAATATTAATCGTCACGTGTATTCAGACTATTTAGTCCACAGGTGCACGAGAAAACACGTCAGCCACTACGTTGTCCTTGCCCTTAATGTGTCTGATCTCTAAACTTTGGCTTTGTAAGAACAAAGCCCACCGCATCAGACGCTGGTTTGGGCAGTGTAATGAACTCAAAAAGGTCAGTGGGTTATGATCGGTATAAACAACTACTGGTTTCTCCCCAGTTCCGACATAAACCTCAAAATGTTGCAGCGCCCCAATTAGGAGCCAGCGCTTCCTTCTCTATTGTGGAATAGTTCATTTGATATGAATTGAACTTTTTCGAGAAGTAACACACCGGTTTATCAATTCCCTCTTTCTCCTGCAACAACACTGCCCCCACGCCCACTTGACTGGCATCTGTCTGGATTTTAAACGGATCGTTCAAAGACGGCGCCGCCAGGACTGGAGCAGCGCACAGGAGGGATTTCACATTGTCAAACGCACTCTGACACAGAGAAGACCACACAAACTTCGCCTTGCCCTTTAACAGGTCGGTTAATGGCGCTACTACTGTTGAGAAGTTTTTACAAAAACTCCTGTAGTACCCGACCAAACCCAAAAAACGCATTAGCTCCTTTTTTGTCGTAGGGGCAGGAAACTGCACAACAGCCCTGATTTTAGAATCAACTGGACGTACATGCCCCTGTCCAACAACTCGCCCAAGATAGGTCACAGTCGCCCTGGCATACTCACACTTCGCCAGATTGACCGTGAGTCGTGCCTCAGCTAAACGACCAAACAGGGCACGGATGCGTTGGACGTGAGCATCCCATGTGTTGCTGAAGATGACAACATCATCCAAATAAACAGCACAGCCTTCAAGACCTGCCACAACCATATTCATCAGACGCTGAAAGGTTGCAGGTGCATTACGTAACCCAAAGCTCATCACAGTGTACTCATACAATCCAGTGGGCGTTACGAACGCAGAAATCTCTCTAGCCCGAGCAGACAAAGGAACTTGCCAGTATCCTTTTAGCAAGTCAAACTTGCTTACGAACTTTGCTGCATCAACCTGATCTATACAGTCGTCCATACGAGGCAAAGGAAATGAGTCTGACTTTGTGATTGTATTTACTTTTCGGTAATCTGTACAAAATCTAGGAGATTTATCCGCTTTATCCACCAACAAACAAGGGGATGCCCAACTAGACGAAGAGGGGACTGCGATGTTATTATCTAGCATATACTTGATTTCAGACTCCATAACTTTCTGTTTGTATGGCGCACATCTATAGAAACGTTGTTTAATTGGTGTACTCTCCCCCACATCAATATCATGTTCTATGAGGTGTGTGCGTGATGGTGTATCTCCAAACAAAACTGGATACTCCCTGATCACATCCTCCAGCTCATTTCTTTGTACGTCGGACAAGTGAGCAAGCAAACTCCCCAGATTACAAAGCGTCTCAGAATTTTTAAGTCTACCGCAGACTATCGGGTCATCGGGTGTTCGAACATCCACCTCTATGTCCACCACACCTGGAGCCTGCACGGCCGAGGAGACAGAACCAGTGATAAGAACTGGACTGACCCCCGAACTCTGTGCACTGGACTCGGGCACCACAGCATCACGAGAATAATACGGTTTTAACAAGTTCACGTGACAGAGGCGAGAAGACTTCCTCCGCTTAGGAGTGGAAATGTAGTAATTTTGTTCCGACACTTGACGCTCCACAGTGTATGGGCCTGAGAACTTTGCCTGCCAAGGTGAACCAATCACTGGAGTGAGAGCCAAAACCTGGTCTCCAGGACTAAACTCACGACGCTCTGCTCGGCGGTCGTACAAGGTTTTCATTTTAGACTGAGCTCCTAACAGATTTTCACGGGCTTTTTGTGTAGCTGTATACAACCGATGGCGGAAACCGTTTACATAGTCAATCAAACTCTTAGGTGGATCAGCGTCAACGAAACCATCCCGCAGAACTGCCAAAGGACCACGCACTGTATGACCAAAAACAAGGTCATTGGGGCTGAAGCCGGTGCTCTCCTGCACCACTTCCCGAGCTGACAACATTAACCACGGCAGGCCTTCCTCCCAATCTCCCCTCATCTCTGTGCAGTACGCACGCAACAAGGACTTTAGAGTCTGATGGAAACGCTCCAACGCTCCCTGACTCTGTGCATGATAAGCAGACGCATAACTATGCTTCACCTTTAGCTGCTTTAATACCTGACCAAACAAGTACGATGTAAAGTTAGATCCTTGGTCGCTCTGAATCACACGCGGGATACCAAAAATGGAAATAAATTGTGTCAACGCCTTGACTATTGATCTCGCCGTAATTGAGCGTAAAGGATATGCCGCAGGATATCTTGTTGTTTGGCACATCACAGTGAGCAGATACGAACACCCCGATTTCGAGGTTGGTAAAGGCCCCACACAATCTATAATCAAATGTTCAAATGGTTGACTGATAGCTGGAATGGGACAGAGTGGTGCTGGTTTGATGGACTGACTTGGCTTTCCCGTGAGTTGACATGTATGACATGACTTTATATACTCGGAAACATCACGCTTCAACCTCGGCCAAAAAAAATTACGCAAGACCCGGTCATACGTTTTACTCACACCCAAATGGCCTGACTCGTCATGCGCAATCTTCAATACCATGTTACGAAAGTTTTCAGGCACAACAATTTGAAACACTGGTTCGCCAACAAAGTCACCCGCACAAGGAACCCATTTCCTCACAAGCAACCCATCCTGGAGAAAATAACCACGAGCCGCACTTCCAACTTCACCCCCAGGCAAAACACTGCTCAACAAACCAGACAGCGACGGATCAACCTGCTGATTTTTAACCCAGTCCGCCCGAGGGACGGATGGGAGAAGGTCCGGTAAGGGGATCACCACCTTCGTCTCCTTCTGCTCCCCAGAAACACCGTCTGAAGCAACCCTAGCACGCTGTGCACGAGTCACGGCACAGGCTGGAAACACACCTGGATATCTCTGGACACACTCATCCCGATCAGCACTCACCCTTAGCTCTGGAGTAACCACAGGAGACGGTGGCACACTAGCCCAGACCGCACCACCAGCCAGATCATTCCCCAAAATCATCTCCACCCCATCGACTGGAAATGCCGATCGCACACCCACTGCAACAACGCCTTTCACCAAGTCGCAATCAAGGACTATCTTGTGTCGCTCTACAGGTATCACTCCCATCTCCATACCCTGCATCAGAATAAAATCCCCAGTTTCCGTTGCAGGTGAAAAGGGCAACGCTGACTCCAAAATAAACGAGTGCTTAGCACCTGTGTCTCTCAAAACCTTTATGGGTACACGCTCATCGCTACCTATTAGAGAAACCACAGCATCAGCAATAAAAGACTCAAAATGATCACTTTCTGGACCGACACATTCATGACTTGGCCCCTGTACACTGGAACAGGACAAAGCTGGAGCAGGTGAATATGATTTACGTCTATTTTTATTACGTAGCACAGGACACTGATCTTTCCAATGGCCCGCACCCTGACAATAATGACATAAGCCACCTCTGCCACCATCATCCTTGGGCCGTGAGGCTTTAAATGCGTGGCCCGGCCCGGCTACTGAAGGCGGAGCCCTGTAACGAACACTACTGAGGCTGTTAACTCCACGTCTTCCATCACTGGCCGCACACGTCTCACCAAGACCATTTTTGTGCGTCAACACAAAATCATCTGCCAGCTCAGCCGCTCTCAACACAGTGGTCGCTTTCTGTTCGCTTATATACGTTGCTATCCGCTGAGGAATTGAGTTTTTAAATTGTTCTAAGACTATGAGTTCGCAAAGTCCATCAAAACTCTCGACATTTGCAGCAGAACACCATCGATTGAAATGACACAGTAAATCACGCGCAAACTCCACATTAGTCTGTTTATCGCTCTTCTCCCAGTACCTGAATTTCTGGTGGTAAGCTTCAGGGACCAGCTCGTATGCTTTCAAGACAGCAGATTTCACCTTGGCGTAAGTCACACACTCACTCGCACTCAGCGCGGAATATGCCTCCTGCGCTCTACCCGTAAGGACACACTGGAGCATTAAAGTCCGGTCAGCGTCGGGCCATTTTTTCATATCCGCAATGCGTTCAAACAAAGTAAAAAATTTATCCGGGTCCTTCTCATTAAACCTGGGCATTAAGCGCAAGTTAGCCCCAACATCAAAAGCAGCCTGCCCAGGCTCAGAGAAACTTTCCTCCGACACACTCTGCGAAAGCTTACCGTCACGGATCAAACTCAGTTTATACTGCTGCAAATCCAGTTTCATTTTTTCTGTCTGTTGCCGAACCTTTTCTATTTCAATTTGACGTTCCGTTTCTACCTTCATTCGGATTCGCTCTTGTTCAAACTGTAACAACAGCAGCTCCTTCTGCTGCGCAAAAGTCAGCCCCGACATCGGCGCAGACACCGATACTGGCATTGGCCCAGCTGCCGTCTCCAAAACTCCAGTCTCCACCAAAGCGGACAGAACAGTAGCCTTAATCTCAGCCTTACGTTTTGTCTCGGCCACATGGATACTATAATGTTCGGCTATCTGTATCAGCTGTTCCTTAGTACAACTATTAATAAATCCCTCAGAGGGCGCATCAAAAAACTCCAACAGGGAAGCCATAACGGACCAAAACACAGTATTACCACCCAAACGCACACAAGACGAGGCAATTTACCTCGTGGAGTATTCCCCCTAACTGCCTAGCTCAAATCTTCCTAATCTCACCCCTAGTCTTCATGCAGCTTGCGGTGGGTACTTACGCACTGGAAACCAGCGGGTCTGAGAAGTCACGTGCAAACAGCAGATCACCCCGCAAGATCCCACGGACGTGCTCCCGAGACAACCGTCCGTAGACAGCTGACACTAACCACGTCGCCACAGCACTACACAAAGAAAAAAAACGACGTGACCCAAAGGGGAAACGCCACTACAGCCTAACAGGGAAACTCCAAACACAGCGCATCGGGGTGGCAACACAATCTTCTCCCTGGATCAGTACAAACGATTACAGCAGAAACTCCAGACCTTCAAAATCCCTTTCACAGCAACTGTCTGACTGCCACAGCTTTCAAAATTTCAAGCGACAAAAAAAACCCCGCAGGCCCTCATCAGCTGATCACATGTAAACAAACACGCATCGCGATGACGAACGGACGAGCCCCCATTTGTCACAACCTGGCTCTTTGGGCCATGACAAGAAACCGAAGTTGCACCATTTCAGAAGGTCAACAATGTTTATTTAACATAAAGCAACAAAAATAACACAACAAAATGTTTCAGATGGGATGTGGATGTCAGTACCATCAGTGGTGTAGGATGTGCATGAGTGTAAAGTGTAGTGGATGTATGTTGTAAAGTGCATCTCACTGGAAAAGAAAGAAAAACTGTTAACCGGCGGCTACGGCGGCGGCAGCAGCAGCAGCAGCGACGACTGCCACTCCGCTCCACGGACGTCTGCTGGGGAGGAGAGAGGGGGAGACTGAATGAGTTGACGGCTGATGTAAACTCAGGACACCGGGCCCAGGTGCCCCAATTACCAAGCCCAACCCACAGACCAAGAGCCTGTTACTACTGGCTTTACTGTGTTAACAGCAGGGGTCGCCACAGGGACATACTTGCAGGGTTCGAGAACAACCTCCAGCTTCTGGAGTTTTTCACACTCTAGGTTGGTCAGTGTGGCCAGGTTATGCCTCTGTTGGGCCAAAGTGGCATTCACAGCCTCCTGGTTCCGCAAGTACCGTGAGATCATTGAGAGCGTTGAATTCCATCTTTCAATGAAGTAAAACAAAAAAATAGCATTAGTTGTGCAGGCGGCTCTAAGTTTTGAGCAGTATGTTGTACATACAGTAGTTGCACTGAACCAAACACAAACACACACACACACACACACACACACACACAATAGGTAATCAACAGTCTCACCTTGTGGAAACGTCTTGAGCCAGGGGCTCTCTGGCTTGTCCGAAGGCAGTCTGCTGCTGGTGCAGTTCTTCCGTACTGGCGGGGCTGTGTTTGAAGTACCCGACTATTTTTCGACACTTTGCCAGGGCGGTGTCAAAGCTGCTCTCCTCAAGAGAGACTGTGATCGTTCTTTGGAGTATATGTGCAGCACACGGGACGTGCTCGAAGGGCAGCTGGCGTGCTGCTGCGACCATATTTCTAGCACTATCGGTCCCGATGGTTGTCACTTTTTTTTGATTTGCCATTCCTTGGTCACAGCATCGAACTGCTCAGCGCACGCATCGGCATAATGGCGGGTCACCGTTTTGCGCACAGGTAAAGCAAAAGACTTCAGTTTCCACTCACTATCGATTAGGTGTGCTGTGACTCCTAAGTAATTGTGATTGCTCACTGAAGTCCAGTGATCGCCAGTTAGGGCGACATGGCAGGACACTGCCAACAACTCTTCTTTATCTCTTCTTTCATCATCGTAGATGTGACTAACTTTTTTCATCACCGTAGCTCTCGAAGGTAGCTGAAAAGTTGGGTCTGACGCCGCTACCTGGAACGCCTCCTGTAGACCCTTATCTTCAACGATAGAAATTGGCCTGCAATCAGCAGCAACCCACTTTGCTATAGTATTTGTCAATTTCTCTGTTGTGGATTTACTCATTCGCTTGCCAAATTCAGGTAGCTTGGTTTGGCGGAGCGAGCTCCCGGTAGCCACACTCGCAACAGAGGAATTTGCCTGAACATGTTTTGCGTTCAGATGGTAAGTCAGGCTGGAGTTGCTCCGGTGGTAGGAGAACTCCTTTTTGCAAAAACTACATATTACTATGTTTTTATTTATTGTCCCGTCTCTGTTATTTTTGTATAAGAACTTGCCGTTCAGTGGCCCGACTGTCTCATCCTCCTGAGTCTTGTCCATGTCTGTTGTTTTTGACCACTGCTGCCTTGTTAATTTGCCAGCGCAGGTGATGTAGCACGGCCTACGGGTCCTTCAATGGGCCAAAATTCAAATGCGCAAGCATTGGCTCGCCACCGTTAATACGTCATAATTAATTGCGTTAATTTTTTAACGCATTAAAATGCGGCGTAATTAATTAATCGAATTAACGCGTTAAAATGACAGCACTAATCTAAACCTAAACATGGCGTGTCCATCTCTAATAATAAACTATGTCTGTGATTCAGGGTCTTGCAGTCAAGATGTAATTTTTTCTGGGGTTTCCTCCTCAGCTGTCCATGGAGAACATGAAACGTCTGAACCAGGCTCTGTTCCCTCCGTCCTCCAGCAGCATGCAGTCTCTGTGCGAAGAAGGTTTCAGCGATGCTGTGAGGTTCCTGAGGAGAGAGGCCTGGATGAGCTGACAGGTCAGAGAACAAGAGCGAAGAGGCATTGACAGAAGAGTGAGAGTTTCACTGAGTTTACTTCAGGTGTGATTTTAGTTTTTCTTCACAAAATTAAAAAAAAAAAAGATGAAGACGAGTCTTTCCGTGCGGTGATGCAGAGAAACTTCAAACACGCGGGCGGGCTGATCTGTGGACATGGCCTGTGTTGGTTTGTTGAGATGCTTTTTTTTTTCTAGGATCAAGGCCTCTGTGTATTTTTATAAAGCATTGGATGAAAGAGTGTGTATCATTGTGAGCTTCAATCAGATCTGTGTTAACACACACACACACATTCTGGACCTTTTCCTCTGCTCCACGTGACAGCAGCTGAACATGATGAAAAGCCCTCATGTGAACATGGACTCTTCATCAATTTTCCAAGGAGGCATTTAATTTCCCCCAGCTTGAAGCGGCGAGAGAAAAAAATATTGGATATCGCAGCACTTCAGAGGAGGTCCATGCTGCCGTCATGGACGTTGGGAGCTCCCTCGGGAGGCGAGGATCGAGCGCTGTCTTTGAAGTGCCGGACGTTTCCGCTGGGTTTTCTCTGTTGCCTGGGTTACTGTTTGATTTCGTCCAGCGTCAGGAGATGTGAGCAGGTTCTCCGTCAGCTGAAACTGTGTGAGAGCTGCTCCTCCTTCAGGACAGAGCAACAGCCTGCTGCTTCACCGAGGAACGAGCCAAATTGATTATGTCGTACTACCTACACACATTCAGGCTGGTAACACTCAGAAGGCGCCAGTTGGAACATGTTTAGTTTAGTACAACACATCAGCACAGCAGGATGAATTTAGGACTGCTTGTTGGACATCAGTCTTTTTCTGCAGTTTGTGAAATGACATTGGTTCCCTGCAGCAACTTCTAAAACACACCGAGGCCTCGTTTCCTAAAGGCAACTTACAGCTGTGATGATTCTAACTTTGTTCAAGCAAACATTCTTAAGCTTACAAGGTGTCCCACATAAAGACAGCTGAAATGAACGTAAATTAACAACAATAAGAGGCTCCGAGCATCTTAAGGTCTGTGTAAAGTTAGAATAAAGAAGTGTTCTGAGTTTATCAGACCAAGAACTGCAGAAGGTTTTTGTACCGTTACAGTGCTAGCTGTGCAGGGGTATGCTCAGGGTGGCCTCAGCGTGTCATCGAGCCACCCTTTAAGGACCGCCCCCAAAATCCTGGACTGAAAACTGGTGAAAAACTGTTTGAACTTCTAACTCCACATTTCAGTAATATATCGTATCACGACTATTTTCCAACATATTTAATATTTTTTTTTAAATATATCTCTGGATTGCCTTTAAAGATCTTTATAGGTTCAGGTTTTATTGAAGTTTTTATTGTTTTGTTGATTTGGATTCTTTTACCATAAACACTGCTGGACTTTTAGTGACAGTGTTGTAAAATGAGTGATAATATAATATATGAAATTAAACTGACACATAAATGAATTGATCTGACAGTCTCTGTCTTCATTGTGTCTCTTCTTGTCTGATAGATTTATCTGTCCTGGTTGAACCGACACTTTTCTGATGGAGTGTTTTCAGGTTCCTGATCCTCAGTTTATTGATGGTGTGTAGTGTATTTCTGTTTGACACACAGCAGAAATGATGACAGAATGACATTCACAACCGATGATGTGTACGCTCCTGAAAATGATAAGAAGCGTCACCGCTTCATTTGAGGTTAAAAATGTGCATAGGAGTGTCGTCTGCCTCAGCAGCAGAGAAAATCAATCAACTTTGACTTTCTCTGACTGGCTTCTACCCAAGAACATAAATTATGAAGCTGTACACACATTAAGCTTTGTTTTCATTATTAGGTTTGTAATCTTATATCATTAATATACATTTCTGTATGTATGTATTTACCCCTGTGTATGCTAAATGTGCAAACCACATATTTCACACATGTTATTTATTATATTTTGAAGGTACTCATAACAGTGCAACATTAGCATTAGCATACATTTCCTGTTATAAAAGGTAAAAAGGAAAAAAACTTAACGAACATTTTATTGTTCACAACAATTCAATTTTAATGAATGACTTTAGTGATGTGTGTATTTTTAAAATATATCACTTAGACATTAATTAAACAGAAGATTTTAACAACATGCACTCCCATTAAAAGGTGCAGTGTGTAAGATTTGGGGTCTTTATTGCCAAAATAAGACCGAATATATGGAATATAATATTCATTACTATCACCTGAAAATAAGAATCTTTTTGTTTTTGTTAAATTCTCCTTTTATATCTACGGTGGGAGCGGGTCCCCGTTCATGGAGGCCGCCATGTTGAAACACCATGTTTCTACAGTAGCCCAGAACAGACAAACTAAATAGTGGAACCAGACAGGGATCTTTAAAGTGTTATTTCACCTTTAGACTAGGAAGGTGAAGGTGATGTGAGGAGATTGCAAAGCAGCGATTAGACAACTAAATCTTACACACTGGACCTTTAAATACCTTTAAAGATGTTTACTGCTATCACACTATTCCACTGAACTGCCAAGATGTACACGAATGTACCAGCAAAGGCAGGAAAGAAGACTGCTAACAGTTCAGACGGGAAACAATACTTGGCTATACAGTGGTCCCTTGTTTATCGCGGGGGATACGTTCTAAAAATAGCCCGCAATAAACAAAATCCGCGAAGTAAGTTTTACAATTATTATACATGTTTTAAGGCGGTAAAACCCCTAACCACACACTTTTATACACCTTTTTACACACATTTTGTACAGTACTCCCTTAAACAGGACGCAGAACACATGTGCGGTTCTCCCTTAGCCAATCAGGACGCAGAACACAATGCGCGTTCATACTGTACAGTACGCTGTAAAAAAAAAGCATGCAAAATGACACAGAAAAAAATCCGCGAAACAGCGAGTCCGCGAAAAGTGAACCGCGATATAGCGAGGGACGACTGTAACTTAACTTAATAAATTAGCCCTTCTGCAACTTTCCCAGTCGCCTACAACAGCCTGTGGCTTCACTAGTGTCAACACTGCAAGGCTAGCTAACGTTAGCTTAGAAACAGAGTCTACTAACGTCGACAAACGACCGTCACCACGACAACCGTGTCCAAAGCAAATGTATTGTAATGCTGTGGTTTTAGTTGGCTAATGTTAGCTTGTTTTGCTAACGTAACACAAATTGCTCGCATTGCAAAATACTGTCCGTAACGTTTTCTGAACGTTAACTTTTAGTACATTTAAAAAACATTTGCCAGGTCGGAAACACAACAGTGTGTTTACAGTACAATCTTAGTAGTTATGACTGCATTGTTTTTGATTTTAAAAGTAAAAAAAATAAATAAAGTTCCTGTATAGCTGCCTGATTTAATATTTAACAGTTAACAGCTTTGCCTCAGGCAGCACTAATATGAAAACATTTCTAATGATAGCCACTCACCATAACTGCTGTTATGAAACATCATAAAAAATACATCATTAACATATACAAAGAAATACAAACATACCGAAATAAAATTGCTTTTGTACACAAACCAAGAAGAACACAGACACACACAGATGTAGTAGTGTCTCCCCACTGGTATTATATAAGCCCACCTGCTGGCTCTGGTAATGACGCTCAATTAAGGCATCCCTTAAATTATAGTTTTTCCACCCGGGGCCAAAGTTTCCCCAGCTTGTGATTTTTATACGTTTTTTTTGTTTCAGCTCGTCTTGTTGGAAAAATTCTGCCTCCGTAATGAAACACTGAAGGGGGCAGGCTGTCTGGAAACAGGCCAGCTAAAAGATCCCATTTATTAGTGTAATTATTCAGCTGCTGACTTCACTGCAAAACTGCACGCACCTGCAATGTGTTGCTCCTCTGATAAGCATGTCGAAAAACAGAGTGTCAGCTCACGGGGGTGAACATCTGTCAAGCGTGAGCTGCACTGAGTCACCGCAGGACAAGACATTTTGAAGCGTTTCCATGTACAACACCGTATTCATGGTTTTAACATGAGTGCACAACGGAAAAATACACAGACGTGCATGTGTTGTGCTTCTGCTCATGTCCAAACTTATTCAGGGAAGTGTGATTTTGGCCTGTGACCACATTACTAGAGTAGATGTTCCTAAGCTAATACACAAATAGCCCAACAGCTCCCACACTACAAAAACAAGCCTTGGCTTTCTGAGGGCACGGCGAGAACATCCTGTTTAACTCAATATATCATAGGAGCTACTTATTTTTTTCCACAGTATTCTGTGTGTACCGTGCACAGGGATGCTGCTTGTTTACTCGTGTTGGAAGAGATCCAGCTGAAGCTCACAGATATTCAGGGAAACTTTCTGTAGTATCTTTCTTTTATTTTACCTCTTTCAACCATGTCAGCTGAACGAGAAGAGGGAATGCCTCGGAACGCAAAACCCGATCTTCTAGACTCAAGAATATATCCTGTATTCATGGAAACCTAAGACGCCATGTTCAGGGACCTCACACATACAGTACAGTCAAAAGTTGGACTCACTTCTCAAAGTTTTTTCTATATTTTGTCTATTTTCTGCACTATGAAATCATACATATGAATTATGTGCTAAACAAAAGAAGGTGTGAATGAAATAAAATGTGTTTTACACGTTAGATTCTTCAAAGTAGCCATTTTTTGTTTTGTCAGCTTCACAAGGTCGTCACCTGGAAAGCTTAATTAGTGGAATTTCTTGTCTTCTTAATGTGTATGAGACCAATATTTTCCTTCAGGGTTCCCACGGGTGTTTGAATTCCTTGAAAATGCTTGAATTTCAATTCAGTGTTTTCAAGGTTGTGAAAATGCTTGAATTTTTTGTGAAGTGCTTGAAAATGCTTGAAATTTCACAATTAGTTAAAAATCAAAACAGTCAATCTACCACCATATGAAATAATGCTAATTAGACCCATATTATTATGCCATACAGTGGCACCGCTGTGCTTCCCATGACCATCATGGCAAACACAACTAGTAGGCTACCTATTTAAAGGTGCTGGAAAAATGGAAAAACTGGTGCTTGAAGGTGCTTGAAAAGTGCTTGAATTTGTTCATGAAAAAGGTGTGGGAACCCTGTTCCTTGTTCAGAGGGAGTGTTGGCATACAGTAAATTTTCAACTAGTGTAGTAATTCATATTATGACCAGAACCACTCAACTGAGTAAAAAAGAAAGAAACAACGCCCCAAGAAAGCGGCCTCACAAATCACGAATTAACAGCAGCTCAGATCAGAGCCCGCATAAATGCTTCAGTGGAGACTGTGTGAATCAGACCTTCATGGTCAATTTGCTGCAAGGAAAACCACAACTGAGGAAGACGAACAAGAAGAAGAGAACTGCTCTAGCCAAACAAACAAACACAAAGATTGGACATTGGACTAGTGGAAATCTGGACTTTGAACTGATCTGAGATTTTTGGTTCAGGCCACCGTTTCTTTGTGAGACACGGAGGAGGTGAACAGATTGCATCTGCATGTGTGGTTCCCACCATGAAGCATGGAGGAGGAGGTGTGATGGTGTAGAGGGTCCAAAAAATCTTCATATTCGGCACAAGTTTGACATTCTTGCTTGATAAATGACTCTGCTGTGGCTGCATCCTACGCCAACTAGTCCATTGTGATTGGTTTGAAGAAATACAAACAAGCCAGTGCTCTTTCACCTGTTCCAAGCCGATAATGGGTTCGGGCCGGACCTTCCTCCAGTTGCTGGCAATTACAAAGAGTGACCTCTCCAAATGGCAGCTAGAAGTGGCAGATTGAAACGTACAGCAGCGTTGAGTGAGAGGCTAAAGGCCAAACGCGTTTTCACAATTAAAGAATAAAAAATGGTGCCGCATGTCTGCAAGATGCTCGTATGGCGGTTTGAGGTCAGTGTACACTGTCAATGTCTGAGCACTGAGGTCAGTCAGGAACATACCTGCTGAGTGTCTGATTATTACAGTGTTGCTGCATTGGCATTGTTATAGGGTCAGCTGCACAAGTCAGTACATGGCTGTGTTACACCTACACACAGAAAGTAAGGAAATGTGTGTTTGGTACATTATTTCTTTGTTGTAACAATGTTTCTTGGAAACACATCTTATACCATTGGAAAGCCTGATTGCTTCTCTTTTGAATGCTGCCACATTTGTAAGGGTCAGCAGCAGAGCCGAATATGAGGGTTGCTCCCATGAAAAACTTGCTAAAATTGTTTGGGTGCTGTTTGCTGGATTGGATGAAGAAACAAGACATATTGGCAATTTATTTTTGTATTCATTTAACAAAACAGGAGCCTCAGTAGCAGGTGGAAGAACCATACACAGTCACAATAGCTGATGGTAATAGATCACCTAAAAGAATGCTGCAACTTGGTTTGAAGCTTGACGAAAAAACAAAAGAGCAGGAAGAACATGATGGAGGACCAGGCGGCGAAGGCAGATCTCATTATGTAGGCTGGAGGACAGCAGCAGGGCTGTGAAATAGTGAATTGGTGAAGGGAAACATAAGGCCACTGAAGTTCAGCCGATGGATACTGGTTCAGCACCAGAATCGATGGCTACCATGGTGCAGGGATTGAAGGCTGCGGGACCACTGACCCTGATTTAAATCCTCTTTGAAAAAACAGTCTGTTGGGCCCCATGACTGGTCAGGTCATTCTGAGTTTGGATCAAGAAGTGGACCCAAATGTAGACATTAAAGTAAGGAAACAAAAAGTAACTTTAGTAAGTTACCAAACTCACAAAACAAGTCCAGACAAAAGCCAATTCTAACAATCCAAAAAACAGAAGTTCATACAAACAAAAATGCAGAACAGAACAGACAATCAAAAGAATCACTAAATGGAACACTAAAAAACATGACGTGACGAAAACGTGACTTTCATGATTTTGATGTTTTTGACCAGCAGACTCACGATGACCAAACTTTACACAGCCAATCAAAGTGTGAGGACCAAACAATTGTTTTAAAGTAATTTATGAATATTCCTTTAATTTAAATTTCATGTTTTTCTCGAACTTAATGTTTGAATTAAATACCTTGTTGGTCACTGTTGCCATGTTGCCTGCTAATGCAATATTTTCACTATTAGACTAAATCCAACAACAGATTAGCTTTTTAGCCTTACGTTGCTAATCTTAGCACTAACACAATCCAGAACAACTAGCAATGACATTGACTAGTCTATGTATCTAAAGGAACCTCCATAGCCTCCACAGGCTTCTTGTGCAGTTGTGACCATTGTTGTGACAAAGACCTCTTTAGGCACGTGAAGGCCTCCGTAACTTCTCCTACACTATTGGAACAGGAGGGGTGAGCGGGGGACTGTTGAGTTGATCTGAAATTTTAAATATCTTCCACACTGAACCTTTGAAGCAGAAAAAGACATTTTGTGGAACTAACCAGGCTAACGTGCTAACGCGCTAGCAAGAACAGAACAAACAAGTATAAATTAAGTCGGGAAAAAGCGGGAAATCCCTTCAGCCTTCTTTTTTTCATTAATGAGAAACAATGTAAAGTAGGGATGTAACGATACAACTCAACTCACGACCCGATTCGAGTCACGATTTTTTTGTTCACAATACGATTTTTTCACGATTTTTTTTTTTATCAAAATGAGCTACAGACAAATTCTGACCAAATAAAATTTTTATTTGTAGGAAAAAAATCTCTCTTTACAGAAACTCTCAAACAGTTTGTGTTCTTATTAGGGTATGAGCTAACTGAAAATAAAAACAATTAAGATGATAGCTCATTAACCCTTTAATGAGAGTCCACGGCCCCGGAAAACGACGAGGTCCGGGCGCTGTAAACACAGAGCCGGTCGCGGCGCACCGCCACGGAGGAAATGCGCCCAGCCGGGGCCAGCAAGTGCCGGGGAGAGGTCCCACGAGGGGATCCTCCCGCACCGTGCGGCCGTCCCTGACCTGAGTTTAGTCCCCCGTGCAGACTGCGCGTACGTTGCGCAGAAGTTGCGGTAATTGGTTAAAATTGCAACACCGCCCTGAATTCACGGGGACTCACTGAAGTTGCAAATCGCAACATCGTGAATTCCTGGAGGGTCTGTGTTATGGTATCATTTACGGTACAGTCCGGCCTGACGCAGATTACCACTACTGCGCATGTGTGTAGTAGACGAAAAAGAACATATCCTACTTCTCTCGCATTGGCCAAGAATCGCGATTCATTTTTTCTGTCAACCGATGCGAGTCGTCACGCATTTTTACCGATTTTTAATCGTGTCACATTGCATTGTTACATCCCTAATGTGAAGCAATAATTACTCAAAGTGCCAGGACAATTTACATTGCGGCCTCAGGGCCACCAATGAAATAGCTTTAGCTTACATTATAAAGACTCTTAGACATGTTTGGACATTCTGAAGGGAAGGAAAAGCTCCTTTGAGGAAGTCATTGACAATAAGACGGTCACTCACACTTTGATTCCCTTCATCTCCACTGGATTTTCTGCCTGGTCTCTCATGATTGAATCATGCTCAATGATGCTGGTCATCTATGATGACAAACCTATACTTCTGAAGATCCAACCAGTTACTGAAAAACAGGTAAAACAAAATATATTTTCCCTTGTGGCTGTCCGACGACAGCCTACTCATCCTGCTGGACCTGACAGAGCTGAAAGAGCGTGGAGCGGCAGGGCTGCAGCCAGGGCTTCCACATAGACTTCTCTGCAGTCAGCTGGCTCTCCACAGGCTTCACCGACCTCTGATGAGTCTCAGCGGCCTCCTGCATCACAGCGAGGATGGAGTGAAAGGCTGGCTCGGTGTCAGGAGTCAGCGACGTGGTCTCAGATGGGTCCCTCGAGAGATCGTAGAGCAGCGGAGGGTCGTGGTAGGTCACATACCCTGCCATGCAGAAGCAGACCTGTGTGTTCATGCAGACGGTCTCGTTCTCCGGGCTGAAGTTTGGTGTAAAGTAAAAGGCTTTCCACACTGAGCTACCTGAAGAAAAAGAAAGAAAACCACAGAATGAAACGTCTTTCCTCGAGGCAGTGTTTGTCATGTAGATACGCCATCACCTCTACAGCAACCACAGCTGGAAGATCCTGCTCCATCATTTAAAAAGATAACTGAGTAATGGTGCGTTCCTGTGAGTAGATTATATACAAAGTCAATGTAAAGTCCACTTGTGCCTGATTCTGCTCTGATCTTTAAAATGTGGATTTATGTTCACTATGATCAACGTTATTGTCAGTGCTGCCATATGTACAGGACATACAGAGAATTCAAATAGTGTTTCCCTCATATCCCTGCTGCAAACAGCAATAGACATGAAGTATATAAGTTTAAAGACATACGATATAAACGTTCAACGCCAGCTGAATGGCAGCCGTCTTCCAGCTGAGTTCCAGCCAGCTGCCTGCCAAGTACCGGGAAAGGAGAGACCCCCCTCCTTCTCCTGGGCGTGTCTATTTTTTTTACTGTAACTCCACCCATTCATATACAGTGGCCCTGAAGTGCAAAACACAACAGCAAATCGAATAACACAACAGCAAATTCAAAATGGAAAGGGTAGGTACCCTCGGGTGACATGAATCGTCGCTGATTGGACTGGTGGTCCTTTGAACCGGAACGACATGGCTTACATGTTTTAAAAATATGAGCGCTGTTAGTGACAATGTACACGCTGCTATTAAAGAATATTTTGATGCACGACATGGATATGACGTGCATCAAAATACCTACCCTTACTGTTTTGAATTTGCTGTTGTGTTATATGATTTGCTATTGTGTTATTGAATTTGCTGTTGTGTTATTTGATTTGCTATTGTGTTTTTGAATTTGCTGTTGTGTTATTTGATTTGCTATTGTGTTATTTGATTTGCTGTTGTGTTATATGATTTGCTATTGTGTTTTTGAATTTGCTGTTGTGTTATATGATTTGCTATTGTGTTTTTGAATTTGCTGTTGTGTTATTTGATTTGCTATTGTGTTATTTGATTTGCTATTGTGTTATTTGATTTGCTGTTGTGTTTTTGAATTTGCTGTTGTGTTATATGATTTGCTATTGTGTTTTTGAATTTGCTGTTGTGTTATTTGATTTGCTATTGTGTTATTTAATTTGCTGTTGTGTTACATGATTTGCTATTGTGTTTTTGAATTTGCTGTTGTGTTATATGATTTGCTATTGTGTTTTTGAATTTGCTGTTATGTTTTGCACTTCAGGGCCACCGTATTCATGTGATTACAGGGTATGACCAGGAGATGGCCTGTGAAGGACCAGTCATGGCCCTGTCACGGTCCCGTCACGGAAACACGGGAACTTTTAAGTTGCTACATCTGTATATACACAGAATAAACAGTATAGACAGGGTGATGTATCAAAAATAAAAGATGCACAGAGTGTAAACAGTTTGGACGGATGTGCCGACCTCCACTTGTATCATCTTTGGACAATAGAACTCATGATACAACTTCATATTTATACAGAGATCGGACAGAGCTATGTATGGACTATGTGTGAGTGCTGCAAATACGTGGCTGCAGCTATCAGCTTACTACAGACAATCAATCCAAGGTAATGTAAGGTGAAGATCGGCTTGGGGTGAAGATTTCAAATTTAATCGACCATGAAGCTCTCTATCAACTATGGAGACTCTTCGGATTGGCTGTTAGTTTGGACTTACTGTTTCGGGGATGCCACCTGACTGCATTCAAGTAGGCGTTGCAGTAATGGAACAGAAACTCGTGGTTTGACCTCTCAACTCTGCCCTGAAGCAGATCCATGAGGTCGCGACCATCGATCTCCCTGCAGACCAGACAACACGAGTCGACGGTGAATGATCTGACACGAACGTGTTCGGCTGCTCATTACTGTGAATCACAATGGCTGATGTGCAGCCCACCTGTCCTCTGGGACTGAAGCCCCGCTCAGCTGCACCACTGTAGGAAACAGGTCCATGTTGCTGGTGGGCTCGTCTACCTGTCTGCCACTAGGGATGCTCCCGGGCCAGCGCAGAATTCCCGGGACCCGGATCCCTCCCTCCCAGTTTGTAGACTTCCCTGCTGCTCGGAGAAAAGAGTCATGAAAGCTACAACATCTCAGCACGTCTGCTCTCCAAACAGAGCTGGGCCGGTTCTGTGGACATGAAACTGGACTGACACATCATCAAAATAAACATTTTTATTTGAAATAAAGGATTTATCACACGGAAAGTTCGGGAACATTTTCATTTTTTAATAAATTCCTGGAAAGTTTCCCAGAGGGAGCTGTGCAATTTGGTGCCAATTACAGATAAAACGGAGACAAAGCTCCGAGACGGTGATTTGGGTTCAGTCATTTGTGCTGAGTTCATCAGCACTTGTTGAGTAATGTCCTTGAAAAGAAAGGCTCAATTAAACATTTATCCGTTTTCGGGTTATTATTGGAAACTTTATTCTCTACAAATGTTGTTTGCCCGAAAATAATTTACATATTTTTCCGGATTTTATGTCCTGCTGTGCTCCCGCTGAAGGCTTTATATTTGAATTTATTAATTGGAAGTGTACCAATACAGATACTAACAGACTATTCAGTCGTCTAACCTGTTCTGTTGGATTAAAGTTACTGTGATCACTTGGTAAATACCCACACAGGCACCTGACCTTATTAGAAGTTATTCAATTTTGTCCTGAGGGGGACATGAACGTGTCTGCACAAAATCTCAATCCAGCCATGTAGATATATGAAAGAATAAGCAGACTCTAAATGAACTTTAAGTATGGGTAATGTTGTTTTGTTGTAGCTGACAGATTGTGATTTTTACTATCGTTTGAGAATCAATAAATCTGCAGTTCCTCAAACGTCCACTAGAGGCTGGCTCCATAAGTCTCCATAAGTCCCCATGTTTCACAGCAGAAATAAACATGTTTACAGCCTGGTACAAAAAACAGTTTTGGTCTCTGTAGCTACAGGGTTCCCACACCTTTTTTCATGAACAAATTCAAGCACTTTTCAAACACCAGTTTTTCCATTTTTCCAGCACCTTTAAATAGGTAGCCTACTAGTTGTGTTTGCCATGATGGTCATGGGAAGCGCAGCGGTGCCACTGTATGGCATAATAATATGGGTCTAATTAGCATTATTTCATATGGTGGTAGATTGACTGTTTTGATTTTTAACTAATTGTGAATTGGCTTGTATTCTCAGCTTGTGAGCGGTGTATTGTGTAACTACCATAGCGCAATAACAGTGACCAACAGGTGTGGATAGTAGTCTACTGTTATTTCTCGGCAGAACACCAAGCGAGTATGATAACTGAGTTCTGCATGTAAAGGCATCGGATCAAGCGCGTAGCCGCTTAGGAAACATTTTTGTTTTCTCTTGGTTTATTGAGATAGACGTCGCACAAATTTCAAGCATTTTCAAGCACTTCACAAAAAAATTCAAGCATTTTCACAACCTTGAAAACACTGAATTGAAATTCAAGCATTTTCAAGGAATTCAAGCACCCGTGGGAACCCTGTGCTACACTGCAACCTCGGGCAGATTTAACGACCATCCATTTATTTTATTTTTAAGAAATCTCTGCTATCGGTCTATCGAAACAAGAAGTACAAAGTCAACTCTATTTTTAATCATCTATCATATATTAGCATTTAGTAGCATGTGAATTTCATTAAACCTGGTGACATTGCTTCAGCGTGTCCGTACCTTTATATATTCCATTCCAGCCTCTGTGGACCTCCCCTCCAGCGCCGATTTCCTCCAGGTGAGCTCCCTGGTCTGAAGTCAGATACACCAGGGTGTTTTCGCTCAGTCCGAGTCTGTCCAGAGTCTGCATGATCTGACCTGAGAACAGACACAAGGCACGTGAAAAACTTTCCCTTTTTTCCGCATCTTATCGTATTTAACGTGATTTCTTCTGTTGTGATCTATTTGTTTTTGCTGCTTTGTGTGGATATACTTTGTGTGTGTATTGTAGCACTTTGAGATTTGATTCAAATGTAAAGTGCATCATAAATTAAACTTATTATTATTATTATTGTTTTTATTATTATGTGTTCGGACATGTTTCTGTCAATACTGCCTGTGATATGACCATTTTCTAATTGAAATCTGCAGACTTTGTTTTGTGTAAAAATGCATTGTACAGTTCAGCCAACATATAAAATGATCATTAAAAAACATCCAGCATATGATTCCTTATAATTGATATTATTATGGTTATCATATTTTATGCTATAATGGTGGTAATAGACAAAAGAAGCTTTGTGAACCCAATAACCACAGATAATTACTCAACACGTCATAAGCTGAGTGCTGAAGTTAATCACAGTGTAGCAACTGTTTCCCATAATTATGTTAATAAATCATTTTGTATAAAACATATTTGACACTAAGTTATAAATACCATTTCCAATGTCAGCAGTTACAGTGAACTTTAAACTGCTTTATCTCACTGACTCCTGCTTTAATTGCTGCGAGCACAAGTTAATAACAGAAGGAGACTCGGATGAGCATATTAATATTTTGATCATCTCAGAGCTTCTCCCACGTGGACTCCGGACAGTAAGAGGACACTCATTAGGATTCAACAGTACTCAAATAGTTTTAGTGAAGTTTGACTTCAGTCCTGTAAAGTCCGTGGAACAAAAACATCTCAGCCTCCAGAGCCTAATATCAATGTTACGTTCAAGAGGAGAGCAGCTGAAGCTGAGGTGGAACACAACTGCAAACAGGAAGAAAGTTCAGAGCTTAACACACACATTGTGAATGAATGAATTCATCATCATCATACCTGGGATCTGGTAATGACTTTACAACGTTAGTCCAAGAGCGAGTGAGTGATCGGGAGAGCAGACTGTTTAAATGAATCCATAATTAAATCCCAATTTTTTAACTTTTGAAAACTAAATATCTATGACTGACCACTGCATGCACAACTATGGTCAACAGTCTGAAGTTGTTCTCTGACATTTCAAACAGAACTGTCGACTCTGTGTCGTCTTTGCCTCCGCTTTGGTCTGTACCAACTCCTGAATGCTTAACTACAGGGTTCCCACGGGTGCTTGAATTCCTTGAAAATGCTTGAATTTCAATTCAGTGTTTTCAAGGTTGTGAAAATGCTTGATTTTTTTGTGAAGTGCTTGAAAATGCTTGAAATTTGTGTGACGTCTATCTCAATAAACCAAGAGAAAACAAAAATGTTTCCTAAGCGGCTACGCGCTTGATCCGATGCCTTTACATGCAGAACTCAGTTATCATACTCGCTTGGTGTTCTGCCGAGAAATAACAGTAGACTACTATCCACACCTGTTGGTCACTGTTATTGCGCTATGGTAGTTACACAATACACCGCTCACAAGCTGAGAATACAAGCCAATTCACAATTAGTTAAAAATCAAAACAGTCAATCTACCACCATATGAAATAATACTAATTAGACCCATATTATTATGCCATACAGTGGCACCGCTGCGCTTCCCATGACCATCATGGCAAACACAACTAGTAGGCTACCTATTTAAAGGTGCTGGAAAAATGGAAAAACTAGTGCTTGAAGGTGCTTGGAAAGTGCTTGAATTTGTTCATGAAAAAGGTGTGGGAACCCCGTAACTATGTCCACCTGCTAGTCTCGGAAAAGTACAGCTGCATACAGAATGAACACTACAGTAAAGTTCTGGACTGTAACACACTAAAACATCGGAACACCTTCCACCCTGTGTGACTGATGTCATCGATGTATGTATGTAAGAATAAACTGGACTGTACAAAAAGAGTCAAAGTCGTCTCCGCTCTTAAAAACTTTCTGGCACTGTGGTGGCATCTGCGAGGTGCAAACACACACAGGGACAGAAATAGACTAAACTGGTTGACAGGGCCAGCTCTGTCCTGGACTGTCCTCCAGCCCTCCAAAAACTCTTTAACAAGAGTTTGGCATCACTGTACTGGCCAGTGTTTCAACTTCAGAGTGCACAGAAAGCAAGATTTCCATGCATGTGACTGTTGTCAGTGCAGACTTGACCTTTTCTACAGCAGTCAGTGAAACACAACTATCATATATTACATTTTAACTATTGTCGCAGCTTGCTATGGACAATGGCTCCGCATTGAAGCTTCTAGTTTAATAATTAAAAAAAAAAAAAAAAAAGAGCCAAGAAGAAAAGGAAGCAACAATTCTTCTCCCATTCAGCAAGCAAAACACAAAAGCAATTATTGCGCCGCCCCCTTTGTGCTGACACAATCCTCCTCAAGCTCAAATAATTGGGGTAATTACACATTCATTAGGAATAACAGCCTCCCATATTCGGTCCATTGTGGGCTCCTGTCGTGTGGAGGCTGTCCTTGAGACTGAAAAGCAATTAGAGCAGGGAGAAAGTGGCCCGTTTCAAAGCATTTCAACAAAGGCTTCTAATAATGAAGGAGCAGCTGGTGTTGCTTCACCGGCTTACAGAAGAAACACACTCCAGGCACCGGGTTTGCTCACGCACCGGACAACGTTGAGACTTTTTGGAGGTATTTCACTTCCATAACTTCCAGGGTTCCCACACCTTTTTCATGAACAAATTCAAGCACTTTTCAAGCACCTTCAAGCACCAGTTTTTCCATGTTTCCAGCACCTTTAAATAGGTAGCCTACTAGTTGTGTTTGCCATGATGGTCATGGGAAGCGCAGCGGTGCCACTGTATGGCATAATAATATGGGTCTAATTAGCATTATTTCATATGGTGGTAGATTGACTGTTTTGATTTTTAACTAATTGTGAAATTTCAAGCATTTTCAAGCACTTCACAAAAAAATTCAAGCGTTTTCACAACCTTGAAAACACTGAATTGAAATTCAAGCATTTTCAAGGAATTCAAGCACCCGTGGGAACCCTGCATATTTAATGGACAAACAGGAGAGAGATGTCAAACGTCGGACTAATCGTTCAAACACTTTGTTTGATTCAGTTATCTGCAAAGAGGAGACTTTAAGACAAGTCAAACTTTCCAGCGTTTGATTGGTGGACAGCCTTCTTTCTTTGTGTCTTTGCCATGACCGCAAACATATTTGAATATTTGTATCTAAATGATAATTTGGCGGCAGTAGCTCAGTCCACAGAGACTTGGCTTGGGAACCGGTGGGTGGCCGGTTCAAGTCAAGCATGGACCCAAAATATGGAAGGTGGACTGGTAGCTGGAGAGGTGCCCACCTCCTGGGCATTGCCGAGGTGCCCTTGAGCAAGGCACCGACCTGCCCCAACTGCTCTCAGGGTGCCCCTCACTCCACCTTTGCATGTCTATGAGCCTTTTACTTGTACTGTATGTGTGTTTGGGGATTTAAAAAATGCATGTAAATAAAAAATTGAGTGAAAAAAGAATTTTCCTGTTGAGGGGAATAACAAAGTATATCTTCTTCTTCTTAATTTAGATCTAATTAAATTATTCCCCCCTTGGGATTATTAAAGTATTTCCGATTCTGGTTCTAAATCTGATACTGCAACAACGAAATAACATGTGGTATAGTGTACCAGGAGATTTTTGCATGTGCAAAAAAAAGTTGATAATAAAAGAAGTTCAACATAAAAGTTTGGAGTCTGCACCATAATGCCTTTTCCATTTCAGATTCTACCGTACAGAGAAGCAGAACCACGTGATAATAAGACTATGTAGAATTCTGTTGACCAGCGTCTTAGACGTATGTTCTAAACGAAGCACACTCTGCAGACCTACCTACACTCCAGTCCACTTCATGGACAGCGTCCCCGTAGATGCCGTGGCGGCTCGTTCCTCTGAACGCCGCTGAAGCGAACAGGGCCGTGTGCACTTGTAGGAAGGAGAAAAACAGCAGGAAAGGCCTCGCGGAGTTCCTGCACGGAACAGGAAAAACGGCTTCATTACCAGAATTAAAATAAATATGGTAGAACAAACAATGTGACAGTTCACTGCTTTCTGTCATCTGAAGAAACAGATGTTCTCTTGTCTCTAGAATTTCTTTGTCAGTGGATCAGGCAGGCTGACGGCTGATGTACCTCTCTATGAAGTCCACTGCCTCATGCGTCATCCTCTGGGTCAGGTTTTCGGATGTGAACGGCTGCTCCACGATTCGGTGGTCCCTCATGAGAACACAGTTGAAGTACGGGATAGCCATGATGAATCCGACTATCAGACCTGTGACCACGACCAGCAGGCCCAGCAGGCTCACAATCAGCCGTCTGCGGATGGTGATGAAGCCGCTGTAGTGGAGGAAGGATGCAGTGGCCAGGACGATCCACAGTGTCCTATATGGTAAATGTTTATGGATCTGGAACACGGTGCCGTGTCCAGGCTGGCAGTCCCTTGTGTTGGTCATGGGCGTACCGAAGAAATAGTTAAAGCCGTGGACTCTGGGGTGGTGACAGTGATCGTCACTGGTCTCACAGTTCAGTCCAAGGTGCCACTTTCCTGGGAACGACACGAAACACAGAAGAACGCGTGAACGTCAGCTTCTTAAGTCCTGCTGGGCGAGCTGCAACAAGTGAGCAACAAGGAGTGCAAAGGGGTGGAAAGTTTCAAGTAAATTCATGGAAACTTTCCATTTTAGAAATATAGAAATAGAAACTCCATTGGAATTATGGAACCTAATGGGAATTAACTGTAAATTTTGGGTGTCTTCGATAGCCTCTGTGTGCTCTGGGCTCTAAAGTGTGGTCAAGGTACAGAAATCACCTGTGCAGGTAGGGGGCGTGGCCTCAGTAGCCCTGCAGTACGCAGTGTGCTAAGTGCATGTGATTGAGGAAGAGCAGATATTCAAGTGTACCTGCATGAAATCTGGTTGTTTTAGTCAAGATTATGTTAAAATATATTTTCACCAACTATATTGAAGTTCCCTGTTAAGGGCCAACCTTCAGTTTAGTATCAACCAGCTGCAGCTGGAACAAAGAGACCAGAACTCATCACCCCAGTTCTTAAGTCTTTACACTGGCTCCCAGTTAGCCACAGAATAGATTTTAAAGTTCTGCTACTAGTTTACAAATCACTGAGTGGTTTAGGCCCACAATACATAAACGACATGTTAGTAGAATATAGACCCAGTAGGGCCTAAAAACTTTTCACGTGCTTATGGCTGAGCTCTTTTAAAGAGTTTTTAATTATAATCCAGTGATTCGTTTAATGTTTTAAATTGTTTTCAAATTTGCTGTTTTAATGATGACATTCTGATGACTTAATTAAATTTTCTTCTCTTTTTAATTTTTTTTTCAATTCTATTGCTTGTCTTCATGTCCAATGTTTTTCCTTGCCTCTGTAAAGCACTATGAATTGCCTTGTGTACGAATTGTGCTATACAAATGAACTTGCCTTGTCTTAGTAAATTCCCAGCTTATTCCCATTTATTCCCATTAATTACCATGGAAAGTTTCCAACTTTGAAAATTCCCGTACATTTTGCATCCCTAGTCTGCACTGCGTACATATTCAGATGAATTCAGATGAGAGCTTTACTCTGCTGTTAGTGACTGTAGCACCGATGTGTATAAGACACAGTTGCACAGAAATCTTTTTTTACAACCTCTATATGATTTTAAAGGACTCTAATTTCCTGGAAACACGCAGTCGCTGTATGAAGTTGAAAACCTTTAGCACGGAACAAATCAACAAATGTGTAAAATGTGAAGCCAGCACTCTGAGAGAGTCACACTCAACAACGTGTGAAATTAAAGATGATTGCGGCGTACCGATAAGAGCCGTCTCGTAGCCTTGTTGTTTGGCAATCTTAGCGAATGTGACCTCGCGGCCGGGGAGACCTCCGGATGCTGCATTAAATACAAATACAACATTTCTGTTGGTACCGGCTACACCTGTTTGAGAGAAATACACGTGTTAGAGCACTGAAGGCTGTTCATTTTATAGCTGAGTCTGTGCGCGTTGTGTGTCTGTGGACTGACCTCATCTAAATACATTGCGTTAAATAATTCATCTACTAAATGAATGAGCTTTCCACAGGGAGTGGAGTAATAATCTGTTTCCTGTGACACGTGGACGTCGCCTGCGGGCCGACATTAAGCACCCTGTCAGTCGGTAAAGATCTGTTTGGTGTCTCTGAACTGGCCTGATCGTATCGGGTATCGTCCGGTGAGAAAGGCCGCCCTGCTGGGAGTGCACAGGCTCGCTGCAGCGATGTGCTGGGTCAGCTTCACCCCTTCCTGCGCCAGCTGGTCAATATTGGGGGTCCTGCAAATCAAAATTGATCAGCTGATCACAGAGTAAACAGAGTACAAATCAGATCTGTTCCATGCACACTTTGTTTGATATCATAAAAGTATTGAGGTTTTATTTAAGTGTTATTTAAGAGATTTCTGCCTTCGCCCATTGAAGTGAAGCAGTGGTTCCCTTTTCTAGCATCCAGCAAACTGACTAAGCGGCATATTTTATGGATATTATATTAAATGACATATTATGTTTCATGCATAACAATAACACACCAGAACAGCTGGTGAACAGCAGGAAGTTTGTGTTGTTGTAATTGATTGAGATGAATGATTTCCTGTGAATGTTTCATCATTATATTATATTAAAACGATCCATTTGAATTCAGGCATTTCTTCTCGTTGTACTTTGCAGCTTTTTTTGTTTTAAAATCGTACTTTTGTAACGCAGGACGAGGCTGTTCAGCGAAGAGAGAAGGCTCTGAATATCATCTAGTCAAATCTTAAATAATATAAAATGAATCTAGAATTGAAGAAGAACAGTTCTGTTTGGTTTTCTTCACAGAAATGAATGAAATGCTCAATATGCAGATTTGCAGATTATTTCTTACACCCGCAGTTTCTTGCCATATGTGGACTATGCCGATGCACAGGGAGCCCCACAGCCACCAGGGGGCCCCCAAGCTGCAAGTTCGGCCTCAATATATTTTGCAGGGATTTAAAGTATGTTTCTTTATTTGGAGCCAGGCGGACCAACTCAAACCAACTTGTTGTGTGAAGCACTTCTATGCTTAAAGGGTTAAAATTATTTAAGAAATACATGAAAATTTGATAGTTATGATTAGGATTGAAGTTGGTCAAAAAATGTAATGCAATGAAAGTGGGAAAATATGCACATATAATATTTTTATAGCACTTTTTAGAACATTTTTTGCACAAAAGGGTGATTCGCACTCATTTTTTTTAATAAACTGACACTGCTCAAAAAATAATAATGCATTCAAATCGATGTTGTTGTCAATTATTGACATAGCCAAGGGTCTAATAGTCCTGCCTAAAAAATTACAGTTTGCACATAGTGTATAGAAAATTCAAAAAATGTTGTGCTTTTTTATCATGTAGGTTCATGTTCCCAAAATGGCATTAAAGGGTTAAAACTATTAAGAAATACATGAAAATTTGATAGTTATCATTAGGACTGAAGTTGGTCAAAAGATTTAATGCAGTGAAAGTGAAAAAAAAATGCACATATAATATTTTTATAGCACTTTTTAGAAACACTTTTTTTTGCACAGAAAGGTGATTCACACTAATTTTTCAAAAACTGACACTGCTCAAAAAATAATAATGCATTCAAATCAATGTTGTTGTCAATTATTGACATATCCAAGGGTCTAATAGTTCTGCCTAAAAAATTACAGTTTGCACATAGTGTTTAGAAAATTCAAAAATGTTGTGCTCTTTTATCACGTGGGTTCATGTTCCCGAAATGGCATTAAAGGGTTAAAATTATTAAGAAATACATGAAAATTTAATAGTTATCATTAGGACTGAAGTTGGTCAAAAGATTTAATGCAGTGAAAGTGAAAAAAAAAATGCACATATAATATTTTTATAGCACTTTTTAGAAACACTTTTTTTTGCACAGAAGGTGATTCACACTAATTTTTCAAAAACTGACACTGCTCAAAAAATAATAATGCATTCAAATCAATGTTGTTGTCAATTATTGACATATCCAAGGGTCTAATAGTTCTGCCTAAAAAATTACAGTTTGCACATAGTGTTTAGAAAATTCAAAAATTTTGTGCTCTTTTATCACGTGGGTTCATGTTCCCGAAATGGCATTAAAGGGTTAAAATTATTAAGAAATACATGAAAATTTGATAGTTATGATTAGGATTGAAGTTGGTCAAAAGATTTATTGCAATGAAAGTTAAATAAAATATGCACATATAATATTTTTATAGCACTTTTTAGAAAAAAAATGTTTTTGTACTTAACGACCGCTCGGACAAACTTTTTTTAGGGGAAAAAAAAGCATGTATGCTATTTTTTATAGGTTCTAATCAAAACCAGAATAACGATAGGCACCATTAACAATAACATCATGGCATCTAAATAATAACAGATAATAGATTTTGCTCATTTCTGTTGATCTCCTGCAGTGGCCTTAAATGCCAGACCTGTGCTTTGGTGACCCCTGCTAGAGGTGAGGACCTGAGACCCTGTGACAGTGATGTAAACTGCTGCCAACTGTAGCTGCTGTCAGCTAATGTTAGCTCAGTTTGTTAGCCAGGCTGCCCGAACTTTGAGGTGTTTTTGGACCACAGGGAACAGGAGGTTATAGAAAAATGATTATTAAAAGGGAAAAGAACACTAAAATGTCATCATTGTCCAAAATGATATTTATTATTACATTATTCTCAGAACATTTCATATCAGCAGAGATTCTTTTTCTTTTGACGGACACTGTAGCACATTCACACTCCATGTGATTCATCCTCACACCACACACAGCAGTGAAACTACACTTCAAGCGGACTCGCAAAGGCAACAGCAATTTGCTTTTACCTCAGCGTTGTGTTGCCGTAGCAGCCCAGGTCTCCGATTCCTAAGTCATCCACCATCAGCAGGACAAAATTAGGCCTGCTGCTTTCCTGAAGATCCACACAGCTCACCTCCAGCAGCAGCAGCAGCAGCAGAGAGGATAGCAGCCATGTGAGCTTCATGGTGTCACAGCACAAACACTGGAGGACAAATCACAGCTGATGTTCATACGCTTGTTCTTTTAGCACATCCACATATCCTGGAATATCTTGGTAAGTGTGCATGTGACTGTACTTATAAATCTCCATTCACACACTGATGACGGACACACACACACAGACACACACACACACACAGACACACACACACACACACAGGGACGGATTGGCAATCTGGCATACCGGGCATTTGCCCGGTGGGCCGACGCGCTATTCGGGCCGATAAATTCTGATTTATTTATTTTTTAAATATTGTTCTGACCGGCCCATAACGAGTAGATCACGCAGCCCAAACACACTGTTGAACAACCACTCTGTACGCTTTGGTCCCGCCTACAGGCACAAAAAAAAAAAAGGCTGTGCAGGACTTTGTTTCCTTACCACCGGCCCTTACACGCTGACTGACAGGGGACCGGCCCAATCACATCATAAGACACCTCCCCCCTTTGGCTTGATGCGCCGGTGTGCAGTTTATTGATGGGTGAAACGCTATCAGATAAAGATGGGGAGAAAACGCAAAGGTGGCGCAGAAAAACTCTGTGATAAAAAGAAACTTGCTCTTCGGGCAGATGCTGATAAGTGTGTTAAAATCACTGACATGTTTGCCACAACAGGGCCTCCATCAGCTCCCATTGCTGATGACAGTTGTGCCGGTGGCAGTGGCACTCAACATGTTGTAGAACCTGCGGTAAGCTGGACTACTGTCAGAGCATGTATGAAATGCAACGAGTAGGATAAAGCCACCCAACCCCTTGATGAATATGATAAAATGTCAATCAAATAATTCTGCCTATTGCCCTATGGCCAAGTTAGTTAGTTCAATGCAGGTGAAATCAGTAGCCTACTTTTATGTCTTTATTCTAAATAAAAAATAGTCTTTAATGTGAGAAAACTTGTTCACCATTCACCAACAATAACAATAAGTCTAATTTCTTATTAGACTATTATTGTCTGTGGGGTGAGTACTAGGCTGGCCTATTGGCTAAGTTGCTTTTTTGTCCTGCAGATATAGCAGCTCTTTATGTAGCCTAGATGGTAGGGACAATGTAGTCTACATAACTGATGGAAAATCTCACTTTTAAAATGATATCATTTTGTCTATGTTATGTGAATGCAGCTGCAGGTATCTGTACATTGCAGTAATTCTAGCCTAGACATATTTAAAGCCACCACTCACCAAAAATGTGAGTGAAAACTGAAGAGTCAGCACTCTCAATTTCTTTGTTCAACTAGTAGTCCTCGGGTAAGCTCCTATTTAGGCCTTGAAAAACAATGGGCTGTTTTATGTAGCTAGGTGGCTAAAGACAATGTAAGTTAGCCTGCAAAGAAAGAAAATAGCACTTTTTAAAATGACATAATTTTGTTCATTGCTAGCGTTATGTCAATGCAGCTGTGTGTTTGTTTATATAAATATATTATAAACAGGCTGTATTTATGTCCCGTTGAGCTAGGTTGTTTTAAAGACTTGCACAGTTGCACTGAAAAAACTGAAAAGGTGTGTTATCAAATGTTGTGGGCCGGTCTGGTCCAAAATGCCAGGGCCGATTTTTTGTCCCAGTCCGCCCCTGCACACACACACACACACACAGTAACAGTGACCTGTGTATTATGTTGAATGACGTCACAAACTAATAACAGGAAATGGACTGAACTTCATAAAGCGCCTTTCTACAAAGTTCTTTAAGTTAATGCCTCTTATACACCCATTCACACACACACACTAATATATCTGGGAAACAAACAGGCACCAAAAACAACGTATGTAACTTTTAAAGTGATGATTATAAATGTTTACTCCTTATGTAAGCACCAAACCAACGTATGTATTTTTCTAATGCTGAGTGTTTACAGCTACTAATGTTTGTAACACTGTTACTGTGATGATAAATATTGAAATATTTATATTTATCATTTAATCTGTGTCTATAATAACCAGATCCTGAAATGTAGATGTGACATGAGGGTTACATCTACATACATATAGTACACACACACACATATGTGTGTGTGTGTGTATACTGTATATGTGTGTGTGTTACATCTACATACATATAGTACACACACACACACACACACATATATATATATATGTGTACACACACATGTGTGTGTGTGTACACATATGTATGTATGTATGTATGTATGTATGTGTGTGTGTATGTATGTATGTATGTATGTATGTATGTATGTATGTATGTATGTATGTATGTATGTATGTGTTACGTGTGGCCAGGAAGAACTTTGTATGGGTGTGTGTTTATTTCTCCCCACCCCCTTTTTTTTTCTCCCTTCTCTCTCTCTCTCTCTCTGTGCACAAAGGAGACCTCAGGTGAGACTCATTGTCTCGTCAGCATGAGCTGACTTAAGGAGGTGTCTCTCTCTTTGTCTCTCTCTATTTTTCCCCTGCAGTGGGAAGGTGAGGCTCTGGTTTCTCCATGCCCGGAGCCGTTTGGGTTTTGTTATTTTAGCTTTGGTTCGGGGGTTCCTTGGTAGTCCTGTTTTCGGTCTTTTTCTTTTCATTTAGGTAGTGGGTTTTAGGTAGGTTTAGTTTGGGAGTGGATGCTGGGTACGACGGCCGTTGGCTGGCTCAGTGTTCTCTCTCTCGTTTTGTTTGTTTTGGCCAGGAACCCCCAACCGTTTTGTTTCGTTGTTTTCTTGGGCAAATATTTTGGTTGTTTTTTAATTAATAAAAAATCATTGGTTTGGTAACAACTTTTGTCTTTATGTTCTTTCAATATGTTTCGGGCCTTGCGAGCCCTTGAGGTCCGTAACAGTATGTATGTTCATGTGTAATGTACACGTTAGTGCTCTTTATTCAGAAACCCTCATGTCACATCTACATTTCAGGATCTGGTTATTACAGACACAGATTAAATGTTAAATATAAATATTTCAATATTTTTTCATCACAGTAACTGTTACACACATTAGTAGCTGTAAACACTCAGCATTAGAAAAATACATACGTTGGTTTGGTGCTTACATAAGGAGTAAACATTTATAATCCTCACTTTAAAAGTTACATACGTTGTTTTTGGTGCCTGTTTGTTTCCCAGATATATTAGTGTGTGTGTGAATGGGTGTATAAGAGGCATTAACTTAAAGAACTTTGTAGAAAGGCGCTTTATGAAGTTCAGTCCATTTCCTTGTATTGGTTTACCGGCAGACCTGCCCGAACCAATATGGCGGCGCCGTTGACGTATCGCGACCAACGACCAACCCGCTCAATGCGGCGTCTATGTATATATGACTATGATCTCACCTGACACAGACAGACGTAGGACGAGTCTGGCCGTCTCTGAGACTGTCTCTCAGGTAACCAACGCGAGGTGAGGAGACCACGCCCACCCAGCAGACAGGAAGTTAAAGTATCGTCTCATAATAATAATAATAATAAATATTATTATTATGCGTTCTCTTCTGTTCTAAAATGTTTCATTCATTTCTTCCCATGATAAAAATAAGTCCAAACACCGTTTCCGCGTTTGTTTCAAATAATATAAAGTCGCAAATCTCGCGAGTGATTTCCGCCGAGATACGGAACAGTACTTCCGGTCGGGAATCTTCAAAATAAGACGTTATGGACGCGTTAGATGGATAAAAGATAAATAATATAAATAATCAGTACGTTTGGTTGAATAACAGGAATCATGATGCATTCACAACAAAATGTCTGCTCACAGCTGGACCTAAAACGTGAAGTTCTGAACATGAAGGAACATTTTAGTGGAGTGGTTTAAAAAACATGATGAATCATAAAAAGGATGAAAAAGTTTTTTTATTTTATTTATCTTGACCTCCCCTGTCATCATTACAAGACAAACTGCATGACGTGTACATAAGGCCGATGTGGACCTGAGCTGACTCGAGTCAGAGTTCTGATGACTTGACAGAAAATATTAGATAATAATAGTTGAAATGACTTGAGACATGATGACTGAATAACTTCAGTTTAGTTTAAAAATATTAAGCATTTATAATGCTGACATTATTAATGTCACTTGAATTGAGTCACATGTCTGACATTAGGTCTTAAAAGATCCACAGTGAAGGATACTTTATGCCCTTTTGAGATTATATGACAGTTTATGAATCTGTATAGATTGTTGTTGTTTTTGCCGAGCCTGGAGAACTAAGAGCCCCGTTCTTTATTTACTGGAAGTTCAGCTGTTCAGGTCACTGTTACATCAGCAGTGTGTTCAGGATGTACAAAATCAATGGCCAGAGTTCAGCGATCTTCAACTGTGCAACAGGTCAGAGAAACAGAGACAGAGCCAGTCCCTGTTGGCACTGGAATGTAGGGAATACAAGAACAATCCCACTTTGACACAGTGACGCTCTTTTCAAGTGTTAACACTGCTGCTCAGGGTGTGCTGTGGCCTTTGTGATCTGTTATTTCAGCACGTTACTGGCCTGACCCTCCAGAGTTTGATTTCTGGAAGCAACAAGCTCGGAACAAAGTTACATGAAGCATATCCATGATTTAATGAAGCACACAAATACAGTCGACCACAGTTTATATAAAGCTTGAGATAAGAAAGAAACAAAGCAACCTGCCATTCACATATGGGGTGCCGTTTGTAAAGTGTCTCGCTCTGAAAATAACAGCAACATTTTGTCACATTTAAAAAAACAATGTTTAAAAAACTGGTTTGGATTATTGAGAGTCACTTTTTTGCACATTTAGAACAATATTTGTGAACTTAGAGATATTTTAAATATTTAAATCCAAATGTTAAATGTAAATCTAAATGTTAAATATAAATCTAAATGTTAAATATAAATCTAAATGTTAAATATAAATCCAAATGTTAAATATAAATCCAAATGTTAAATATAAATCTAAATGTTAAATATAAATCTAAATGTTAAATATAAACCTAAATTTAAATGTTAAATATAAATTTTAAATATAAATGTTGAAGCTAAATGTTAAATATAAATCTAAATGTTAAATATAAATATAAATCTAAATGTTGAAGCTAAATGTTAAATATAAATCTAAACGTTGAAGCTAAATGGTAAATATATATCTAAATGTTAAATATAAATCTAAATGTTGGAGCTAAATGTTTCGGGTGAAAGGTGGAGGTCAGAGCGTGTTTATAGTGGCAAATAACGAATGAAACCCATCTTATCCGGAGAAATTGACTCATGGACTTGGATTATCGCCTGTTTTTCCTGTGTGAAAACTTGTAAACTTGCCGTAGTTTTTTAAAACTCATTTCCTAATTCATGGTCAAACAGCCTCAACATGCTTTCAATCCACATAAATGGCAGATGTCCTCGCTTTTTTCAAATCTCCTTTTTAAATCCATCTGATGCCCTTTTTTTCATACACCTGGGGTCCGTTTCACAAAGCAGGTTTATTGAAAACTCAGAGTCTGTTAACCCTGGAATCACGGAAACTCAGAGTTTTCCGTTTCACAAAGGAGGGTCAGTCAAACCAGAGAGAGAGGGTTAACTCTAACCTGTTTCACAAAGGGAGGTAACTTAACCTCAAGCTCAGTTGCCATAGTAACAGACTCCGTGAATATAACCTGGTTGGGACCAGGTTTTCCTGAAGAAACCCTGAGTTTCTCTCTGTCTCCGCCCACTTTCAGAGCCACATACTTAATTTGATTTCCTCATTCCTGCGCTGTCAGAACGTCCTCTAGTTCCAGAAGGCAACGTTTAGTGTCAACTTTTTGAACATGGCGTGTCCTTTTGATCACGATTCTGTGGACGAAGGTGCAGCAATCCTGCGCAGGGAATTACGTATCTGTCGGAAGAGAGTACTCAGACCACGCATAGATATTTCACCCCTCCCGGACAATTTTCTTTTTGAGCGGTACCGTTTTACTTCACAGTCTATAATTTACATACACAACCTCATCCGTCCGCACATTTCAAACATCACGAGTCGCAGTCATGCGCTCACATCGGAGCAGATTTTATGTGTGGCGCTGCGTTTTTTTGCCAATGGCAGTTTTTTGTATAACATCGGAGATGCTGAACACTTGAGTAAGGCAACTGTATGCAGGGCCATCAGAAAAGTCTGCCTCGCCCTGAAAAGACTTTTACATATATTTGTTGTCTTCCCTGGACACAAACCTGTCAGGGCCATTAAGGAAGAGTTCCACAGGATCGCAGGTGAAGGATGTAGAGATCTGTTGAATTCCTTTAATATCAGGCTGTATTATGACATTGTGCTGCCACCTCAGACTTGAATTAGTAATTTTTATTATTTTTATTTGTTTTAGGATTTCCCAATGTGATTGGCTGCATTGATGGTACGCACATTCCCATCACGGCTCCCTCACATAATTAGGCTGATTATGTGAATAGGAAGTCCATTCACAGCATTAATGTGCAGGTACATGTAGACTAAGAAGATTCACTGTGTTAAGCACTTCCTCATAATTTAACTAATATCTGTCATTCTCTGCACTGTCAAGATCATATGTGATGCTGCACACATAATCTCCAATGTGGAGGCCTGGGTCTGTTCATGACTCAAGGATATACCGCGAGTCAAACCTGAGTGCCAGGCTGCAGCACGGTGAGAAACCTGAAGATTTGCAGTAAAATTCTCTTGTCTCCCCCCTTTACAACACCCCATGCATCCTCTCTACATTACAGGAGAGTTTGACGGCCTTCTGCTGGGTGACAGGGGTTACCCCTGCCAACCAAGGCTGCTGACCCCTTACCCGGACCCTGAGCCAGGCCCCCAACAAAACTTCAACCGTGCTCACAGCAGGACGAGAGCCCGGGTGGAGATGACCATAGGCCTGCTGAAAGCCCGTTTCCAGTGCCTACGTCACCTCAGGGTGACCCCTGAGAGGGCCTGCGATATTATTGTGGGATGTGTTGTTCTTGAAAATATCGCCACTATTAGAGGAGAGCAACACCCCGCCCTACAGATTGATGACCCCGATGAAGACCCCGTCCACCTGCCAGCTATGCAGGATGGCCGAGCGGTCAGAGACACGATTTGTACTAATCACTTTTGAGTTTAAAGCACCACCACAAATAAAAACATGAGGCACATTTCAGTTGGTCTTCTTTATTTCCTACAGATACAAAAGCTAGTTAAGTTAATGTTCCAATAGTTAACATTGACATAATTGACATGTGACCATGCACCCACCTTTAATTTATGTTCCAGTATTTGCATTTCCAAATCTGCTTTTTTAATCTGGCGGTCGAGGTATAGCATTTCTTTATCGGTCTTCTGGATTTTTTTTAGCAGGTGAATTTTATAAATTTCTTTTACTGGTAACTGGGAATACATAAAGAGGATATAAAATTAACCTGTTGCACATAAATTCCACACAAATCTCTGGAGTTTCATGAACAGCTGTCTCACTGTGTCAATCTCTGCAGTTGAGGTCAGGGGAGTCTCCTGCTGCTGCCCAGCCACACTCTGAGCAAAGGATGAGAATGTGTTAATACTTCAGTGTCACTCTCTACTCCACCACAGTGGTCAGAAGTGTCAATGGGAAGAAAAATCTTGGTAACATAAAGACTCTACCTCAATAGGCCTTCCGTTAGAGGTGGGGCTGCTGGGCCACCACCTGTTTTTCGGGCATCTGCCCTCTTTCTGTTGGCTGAATAAAAATCTGGGTTAGTTTATTAGGCTTCATTGTTTAATACAATATAAAGAAGACATTTTTGAATGTTAAAAGAGCATTATGGAAGGAATCAAAGAAGTTCAGAGTCAAGTCATGCAGATGTCTGACCTGTTTGAACAATGTTTTTATATTTCATCTTAAGTTGCTGCCAGGTGCGCTTCTCCCCCGCCGGATTGCACCTACATGAAATAAATTAATAGGCTCCATTCATGCAATTTGCCCTTCAATAGTTATTGTGATTGCAAAATATTACATTTAAACTTACGCATTGACCCGAGCAGCAATGCTCTCCCATGCCCTCTCCCTCTCTTTGGCAGCCGCTGCAGTGTTGCACTTCTTTCTGAAGACATGCTCATATTCTCCATATGCAGTCATTAATATTTCCAATTCTATTGGGGTGAAAAATGCTGCCCTCTTTCTGTCAGTTTCCATGTTCAATCATCGAATCTGGGCTCCACTGATGCTGGCTTTATATGTCTGTGGAGCTCATGTTTAACTCCAGGTTAAACTACTCTGAGTTGATTAAACTAACCCAAATCAGCTGTTGTGAAACCGAAAACTCAGAGTTTCCTATCTCAGAGTAGATCAACTCAGAGTTAAGGATTTGACTCAGAGTTTGTTGAACCTGCTTTGTGAAACAGACCCCTGATGTGTTCTGATCAATTGAATGTAGAGAAATACTGGCATCTGTTGTTTGGGTCCAACATTGCAGAATCTACGTCTGAATCAATCGATCTTCAAGGGAAATGAAGAAAACACGATTTGAGTTCAGGTCGCAAAATGTTTGTTCTGTCTCTCAATGAGTGGGTTGTGACGAGGCTGACCGCTTGATAGCATGCATAATGGAACGTCATCGCTATCCATCTGCCACGACTCCAACCAATAGGCATCGTCATGAGCAGTCGAGTCACATCCACTGCAGCTCCCACTGATCATGGCTCTTAAAAACACTGCTCCTTGTGTCTGTACTAACTGATGTACTAAAGTATTTTTTTGTCTTTCAAGGCTTCTTCAAAGACCGCTTCATTGTCAGCCTTCTCTGAAACAAAGGCTGGAAAACACAGCCTCCCGCAGGTTGGGTTACTTGAACACCGGAGGGACCTAGACCGATAAGAGCAAATTGTTGCAAAGTGCTTTGAATTAAAGCAGCTACTACGGGCAACAGGGTACTATGGTGGACTCAAACAGCAATGAAATGTGACAGGAATCATGACAACATCACTACAACAGACTGATTAAGCGACAGGATCAACAGTTATCTAATCTGTCTACCAAATGATCGAAACCACTCGAACGGTTGAACTCAACTGAACCTTTGCTAATGTCAAATAAAGCAGGAGAAAAACTGTGATGGATGTTTGCACAGTTGGATCTAGTCCAAAAAACATTGCTTGTTTCCAACCCATCTGACCTCTCATGACTCCTTCACCCGGTTGACTTCATTTTTTTGTGTCTTTGTCTTCCCCGCAATAGAAGATAGCAATGATGGAAACATTTACAAAATCAAGACCCGTTGTGCAAAAATTGGTATTTTTGTGATTTAGCATCTTCGGTTTCAGAGTGTAATCCACTGTGGTAAATATGTTCAGCTGTACTCGAGTATTTGTTGGTTATGTATAGACATTTGAATTTAATCTACATGGCATTTATATACGATGTGGATGTAGAGGTAGAGATAGGTCAGGACCTGTCCTGTAGTCAAATGTAGCACCCAGGATAATTCTGCATCCTGTAAATGTTGGGTTTGGAGGTCAGCGTTACGTTCTACCTGCAGGATGTGCACATCCGTATACACAGCTGTAGTAGAGGGTCAAGCGGAGCAGACCTGGATTCACCTTGAGGTCTCCTCCCAGAGTGTTGTTCTTTCTGTACACCATCAAACAGAGGCACCCTGGGGAGCCCGGGGGGTGGCATTCTTAACAGGTGTCCAGATCCTGGTTAATACTGTCAGCACAGAGGAGCAGAAGCTCAACACTGAGCTCCACAGATTCTCCTTGTCTGTGCTCAGCGAGCGTGACCAACAGCTCCAGGTGAGGCTTGGAAGAAAAATCAACCGCTAAATGGAGAGCTTTGCCTTGTAGCTCCTTTTCTTCAACAGCACAGAGCATCCAAAAAAAATCTCAGGCCCAGAGAAATCTCCGTATAGTAGGCATATATGTGCTTGTAGTGACGCAACTATAAAGGTCTGTAAGTCATTCCTCTTTGGTTTCCTTTCATTTGCGCAAACTTTTGGACACTCTTTGCAGTTGCATACAAGTGTGCAGCAAAGCGGAGAAACATGGAGCAGAGCGCCAATCATTATCCACGGCAAAGAGGCTGCTGGGAGGTTTCCTCGTGGTCGCAAAGTCTACCACTACAGTAACCACTATGATAACAAATAGTAACCACCTCGATGGAAAACATCTCGAGGTCAAGGAAAGATGTGAAGGAGAGTTCATTCGGAGTTAGAAGAAGACTACAGTCGTCCCTCGCTATATCGCAGTTCACTTTTCGCGGACTCGCAGTTTCGCAGATTTTTTTCAGTCAATTTTGCATGGTTTTATTTTTTACAGCGTACTGCATACTGTACAGTATGAACGCGCATTGTGTTCTGCGTCCTAAATTGGCTAAGGGAGAACTGCACATGTGTTCTGCGTCCTGATTGGCTAAGGGAGTACTGTACAAAATGTGTGTAAAAAGGTGTGTAAAAGTGTGTGGTTAGGGGTTTTACGGCCTTAAAACATGTATAATAATTGTAAAACTTACTTCGCGGATTTCGTTTATTGCGGGTTATTTTTAGAACGTATCCCCCGCGATAAACGAGGAACCACTGTATTCGGAGAATTCGACTGCTCTTACACTAGACTACGTCATCACGTGACGGCGAATGTTATTGAGGTGGTCTGTGGTAAAACTACAAAATTCCAGAAGAAGGACTACAAAACGCTGCATCTGAGATACTTACTTAGACACTCCCCATGTGCTCTTACCGTGTTGTTTCATGCAGGAAATATAAATGCGTACTTAATTATCTTTGTAAGAATTCAAATAATAAATGATTGCCCACCTGTCGCAGAAGTCAGATGAAGTGTTTGTTACGCCGGTATGGTCGCTCACCCTCTTGTCCACTCTTACAGAAATGTATTAGCAAGTTATGGCAAAGACATGTGATTACTCAGCGATGGTAACTATTCGACTGCACCCAGTGAAAGCAAACAAACAGGAAACACAACAGATCAGCCAATCACATTCAGTTACCTGGCTAGGTACAGAGGCTCCGCCCACCTATTTCCTTTATCTGTGGAAGTATGTTCAGAACTTCTACATTACTTACATGTTTTTTTTATTGGACTGCGGAGGGTTGTGTTTCCACATGACCTCACAGCGCAGAGACACGGAGCTCCAGGCCAAACTGGTTTAAACGGGCTGAGGGAATGTGGGGCAGCGCTTCGGGCCTCCTGTGCAGATGAGAGGTTTTGGATATGAGTCAAACTGTAGCAGTAGTAAGATTCAAATTTGTTTCCCTTTATTCACACCACATGAACAACGCTCCGAAAGTAACTGCTTTAGCAGTGGATCATGTTCCACAGCTCCCAGTGAGCCCAGCGTAAACGCCAGATAAACTTTTAGTAGTTCGAGATAATTAGTGTTTCATTAACAGGGTAATGATATTAAACTCCATCTTCTTTAATCAGCAAATCTAACATGCTAACGGTACAAAGTCTGCGTGATGCACAACTATTTAATTAAGGAAGCTACTAAAACAAATGACTTGAGCACGCTGCTGTATAAATTCTTATTTTACACTTGTCTACATATATAACATTGTTCACTTTATACAGCTTAATATTCATTTTTCTTCATGTTTCCATTTGGAATAGAATGCGCAGTGTTCTCAATGCACGGTGTATGAAAATAAAAGCTGCTACATGCACACTGCTATTATTTTAAACACAACTGTATGCATGCATATTATATGCAGCAGTAGGTTCGGTTCATTTGCACTACATTAGTAATGTTTGTTCCGTCTGATCTTCACAGGTCAGAAACATCATTAGATGGTAACCGATGCCACATTATTGAAGCATTATTATTCCACATACTCTGAAGTGTGATTATCCAGATAGCTGTCAATGTGATGTCCATGAAATGTAAGGTCACATCTTATGTACATGTTTATGTTTAGCTACCCACAGTTGTGTTATAAGTTTAAAAATGATGTGAGGTCGATTTTGATAAGGGTACTGAAAATGTTTGTGTGACTTTCGTAATAAGTAGCAAAAACGCCGCTGTATATTTGTTTTTATGTTGTGACCAAACCTTGTTTCTGGCTCCAGCACATTTCAGTTCGAGTAAAAACTGTTATTTTCGGTACAGTATTTTGTTACATATGGAAATAGGTTGAATGTTACAGTTAGGCTATGGGAGATACATTTGTTAATATTGGCACTAATTAAGTGTTTCAACTTTTCCAGCCTTCAGCTCAGACATTCATTTTATTTTTATTCGCACTATATGTGAGATTGAATAAGGGAACCTGTGAAGGCCTATGCTTTATATTTCATTATTGTCGGTAGTTCTGAACTCGACAGTAGCAGTTAATTCACTGAATTATTCCTTATGAAGTATTGGGGAAGAAAATTTGTTTATTTGGAAACGAGGGTGAGGTAATAACTTTGTTTTATTGACAGCGCTGTGGATGGGAATGAAGCTCTGGAGGTAATTGTGAGGGGGTGCTGCCGTGTCACCAGCAGGGAGCAGTGTTGCTAAGCAATCCCAAAGGGCATTTAGAGCATCAGTCAGGAGGTCAGGATGCAGCCTGTGTAAACAAAGGCGCCGTTTGTTTGGAGCCTTCAGCGAACGAACTCACCTTTAATCATCTTTTCTCTGATTTTGTTTCAAAGACTCAGATGGATGATTCCAATTTGTCAAACGGGTGGCCACTGTTGTCATGCTAAATGTTCTGACATGTGGAAGGAAAGGAAGAAACACGGGGGTTGCTATGGGGATCGGTGCATAATCGCGACCATGCAGCACCAGAAGTCACATTAAGGAATATTTTATTCATTATCGGTTAGCTTTAGTATAACAACATTATTAAAAAAGAATAAATTCAAAGACTTTTTATACTCTAAAATTGTTGGTCTTACTTAAAAATGCACGTGTTTATTTGTATTCAGTGTTAAAAATATATTATATGGCTCTCACGGTAATATATTTTAAAATATGTGGCTTTCATGGCTCTGAGCCAACACAGCTGTTTTAAGTTACAGCTACTGTTATACTACCTCATTGTTTCCTGTTGCTCCTTCACTTTAAAACTAATTCATAAAAAAATTATTTCATTACATTTATGAAACAGAATTACTTATCACAAATCTTTCTGGTCATGTCTCATCAGTTGATTAGTTTTTAAGTTTTTATTTTTATTACTCATTTTATTTTTATTTATTTATTTATTATTTTTAAATTTTTTTATTACTCATTTTATTTTTATTTTTTTGTATTTTAGTTTATTTTTTTATTTTTTTTATTTTTATCTTTCTCTTATCTACTTGATGTTTTGTTGTGTTACTATAGTGTTATTTAATGTGTTTTATTGTACTGTGCAGCACTCTGGAAACCCTGTGTTTACTAAAATCGTGCTATATAAATAAAGTGGATTTGATTGAGTGTGGAGAATTTAGTGTCATCCAGTGGTTACAACCCCCTCAAGTCACCCTCTTCTTCCCAGCATGAAAGAGGAACTACTAGGAGAAACATGAAAGTCCCTGTAAACCCAGTTTAGTTAGTCTGTTCTAAAGGTTCATTCTAAGGTAACAAAGTACCAAAACAAAACGATTCATGAATTTATGAATAATTTTCTGCCTTCCAAATTTAAAAACACTGGACATATCAATGTTGTACGGAGGGACGAAGCATCAGCATAACAGCAAACAACTGTCCAGAGATAGCCGAGTACAGTATGTAAATGTATTCATAAACTCACCCTCAGGCTTCAGGCCAGTGAGAGTGAATGGAAAGGAGTCCATATGTGTGAACAGCCCGTGCTACACCTCCGACTCCTCCAACTTGTCCCACTGATCGTGACCTCTTTATTAAAACAGTGTGAGTTTGGCTGCACAGTAAAAAAAACTAAATCTGAAGGATTATCACTTCAGAGAGTGTCCGATAACACTGCAGTAAAATCTTACAGAGCAGTCAGTCAGACGTTGTGGGCGTAATGTCACCGTGCTCTCAGATCTCAGCACATAAATTGGGGTGTGTGTTGTTATTACTGATGATGATGGACTGAACTATTCAAATGAGGCCGAAATTGTAAAACTAAAACGCAATGAAGATGTTCTTTTAGGTTCAAACACCTGCTGGGTGAGAAAACAACCCTGTCATAGCAGTAATGTATGGGGTGCCGTTTGTAAAGCGTCTCGCTCTGAAAATAACAGCAACATTTTGGTTTTATTCGTTATTTGCCACTATAAAGACGGTCTGACCTTCTCGAGCTTTTATTTTGGCACTTCCTGTTACCGCCATTTGAAATTGCATTTTAGCTAAATATTTAGTTTCACCCAAAACTTTAGCTTCAACATTTAGATTTAGATTTAACATTTAGATATATATTTAACATTTAGCTTCAACGTTTAGATTTATATTTAACATTTAGATATATATTTAAGATTAAGCTTCAACATTTAGATTTAGATTTAACATTTAGATATATATTTAACATTTAGCTTCAACGTTTAGATTTATATTTATATTTAACATTTATATTTAGGTTTATATTTAACATTTAGATTTATATTTAACATTTAGATTTATATTTAGCATTTGGATTTAAATATTTAAAATATCTCTAAGTTCAGGTTCAGTTCAAGTTTTAGCTAAATGTGACAAAATGTTGCTGTTATTTTCAGAGCGAGACGCTTTACAAACGGCACCCCATAGTAATGCTACAGATTCACACATTCTGATATGAGTCCATTAACACTGAGAACATCCACTGCGACACTTTCATGCAAAACAAACAGAGAGCTGAAAGAAGAAGAACAGAGCAGACGTACATAATAGCTGAAATTCAAAATCCTACAAACGTGATGCATGCATTTGTTGTATTTTTTTTGTGTGTGTGTGCTTTGTGGAGGGGGTCTGAACCACAGCAGATGGCTGATGGCTTTGATTTCCCTCACAGCTATATCAAACACTCTATAAAAACCCGACTGGAATTATGAGACAGCATTCCTGCAGAGATTGCGGTATGAGTCGTATGTCGCTGTGAAGTCAGACTGATATATATATTTCATGTAAAACTCTGATTTTCAGGGTGACATCTGAGGCCATACTTTTTTTCTATTTATCTTTTGGTGGGGGTTCTTTTGCTTCTCTATTGCTGAACTGAGAGCACCCCACACTCGCTGTCTCTCTCTCTCACACACACACACACACACACACACACACACACACACACACACACACACACACACACACACACACACACACACACACACACTCCAGGTCAGAGCCATGAAAGGCATCTGCAGCCCGCGGCACTTTTGGGAGCGCTCGCCTGCATGTGACTGACTCTGACGGCGGAATTTAGGGCAGAGCGTGCATGTGACGGCGGGGGGAGATGCAGATGCACACGCGTGTGAGTCGATACTTCACTGCAGTAACACACAAACAAAACAACCCAGCGCCCCCCCCCCCCCCCCCCCCAATCAAAACTCCTGGCCCTCTGGGTTTTCAGTCATGCAGAGAGAAACAGTTTGAGCTCTGCCTCACAAAGAAACTTCAGTGCGAAGCGAAGATCTAATAAGACTTAGAAATCTTCAAAACAGTTTGTTCTCTCCGCGCTCATTTGCATTGAATTCAGTTTTGTATCGGCGTGTATTTGTTGATTGCAGAGATCACAGGAGACAGCCAGGATCACACTAATTAGATGGATGTTCAGCGCTGGCGCTCCCACCGCTTCCACATGTTGATTTCATTTGGCTGCGGGGAGGACGTGCAAAAGGTTATGAGCTTTCATTTTAGAGGCCTGGCACTCCGGCCAACACTGATGGAGCTCGGCGTCTGCACTCAATTTTCACCATCCAACCGGCTTTTACGGCGAAAGTGGTAATCCCGCAACACATCACTTCCTGTGCAGCCAGGGGCCATCTTAAAGCGCTCCACATCAGCTGGCGGAGGGAAGTTTACGAGTGGCATCACAGATGTGTTTTGTTGGGGGAAAGAAGTGACGCCATCAAAGCTTTCCATTTCATCTATTCAAGAAGCGATTTGCAATAAATATCGTGTCAGTAACAGTAAAACGTCCATGTTGGTTGAGATCAGGGAAACATGACTTCAGTTCCTCAAACATGATGTTAGACTGTGAGTGACCCGGGGAACATCACTGATCTTCACGAAAGATGTGACCAGGATCACAAGTTGATTGACATTCAATTATTTTTTTAAAGTTTATTTAATGTTACGCTACTCTTTAAAGGTCTGGTGTGTAGAATTTTGCAGCAGGGCTACTGTAGAAACAGTGGCAGCCTCCATGAAGGAGGACCTGGATACATGCATGGAATATAGTTATGAATATTATATTCCAGGACTGACTTATTCTGAAAATAAAGGCCCCAAATCTTACACAATGGACCTTTCCATACATCTGTTAGATATACCAGCTCCTTCTAAACAGCAACCTATGTGGCTGTGAAGTGATGCAAAAACTGCAGTTCCTCAAACGTCCACCTGAGGCTGGTTCCAGAAGTGAGTCAGTCTCCATAAATCCCCATGTTCAAATGTCCAATTTTACAGCAGAGGGTGATTTTTTATAGAACTCACCTGTTCAAATTATATTAAGGCTTAAAGTTATGCAGAATTAATAGTTTATAGTGGCTGCTTTGATTGACAGGTAGGCCCCATTACAGATGGCTTATTTGAGCACCTAGGCATCATTCAGTCTGCTTCAAGTCCGCTGATGATCCACGTCTTTGCCCATTTTTAGATTTTTTTAGACTACCAACATGTCAGCAGCCAGGGCCTCATATTTTGAGCCTCAAAACACCCCCTTCAGAAACATGTGAGAAATCTGAGGGAGCTGGAGAACCTGGAGAGAACCCATGCAGCCCTTCTTTTGAAACATTTCCTGATAAAATCTGATTAAAAAAACATACGCATCTTCTAGTTCCTTCTTTTTCTCCTCCTCTTGTCCACTGAGCCCTCTGTGGTTGCACCTATAACCACACCCAACAGTGACGTCACAGTGTACCTGACTGTAGCCTAGACTACACGGCCGGAGGTCGGCAGGAACAGGTGGTGTAAACCGTAGCTCTTCACTGTCTGGAGCGGCACTGACAGGTTGGATTGGTGTCAGTCAACACAGGTGACAGTTCCACGATTGAAAACTTTGCTTGTGAGCTTTTCAAAATAGATGCTACGACCAGATTCAAGTGACAGACTCATGGATTCATGCCGTGCATGGAAGGAGAGACGGAACAAAGACTTTTTGTATCCGTTGTTGGCGGGTTGAGAATGTGCAGCACCCCATCAGCCACGAAGCAGAATGTCAGCACGTTCGAATATCTGAAACGAACAAATACATTTTCTACGTATGAAATTAACCCGCAAAAGTGAATTTATTTCGTGTTGAAAAACTGGAGCTGCCCCAGTAATGCAATACACACAGATGAACTCCAGCCCCCTGATCCAAGTCATTGTGCATAGAAAGGTGCAGAAGAAAAGGACTAAAACAAAAGAATAAGATTTATGAGTGATCGGCTGATTAGCCAATCAAGAGTCCACAAGAGGGAGGCGGTCCCTGTTTCCTTCAGGATTCATATCTTTTTATTAAAGAAGAAGAGATTTTTAGTCACTCTGTTCTTTAAATGTTCAGGTATATCAGTATGAGACACTGCATATAGCAAGATGGCCCCTTCTTATATGCACCGCTGCATTTCTGTAATTGTCACAGAGCTAATAGGTGTTTCATTCATGAAAAACAGGAATAAATGGGCACTCAGCATTCATGTCGAACTGAATTTAACACCACTTATGTATTTCTGCAAACATAACAAGCAACACAGCAAGAAGGTTCCTGGTCTGAACCTCGGCTGGGGCCTTTCTGTGTGGAGTTTGAATCTTCTCCCTGTGTCTGTGTGGGTTTTCTCCGGGTACTCCGGTTTCCCCACAGTCCAAAGACATGCACTTAATGCATGAATTGGTTAATTGGTGGCCATAGGTGTGAATGTGAGTGGGAATGGTTGTTTCAAATCAAATCAAATCAGATTTTATTTGTATAGCCCAAAGTCACAAAGTACATTTTGCCTCAGAGGGCTTTACAATCTGTACAGGGAGTGACACCCTCTGTCTTTAGACCCTCGGTTCGAGTGACACAAAAACCCTTTAACATGACAATGCATTACAATGAATGATAAAATCATTACAGTAGCAGTGGAACCTGTGATAGAGATAGAGCGACACAGATGACAAAGTTTTCAGTAAGGGAGATGTGACTGTATCTTCAACCAATACCGTGCCTGACTAGGCATAACCTCTGTTTGTCTCTACGCACCCTGTGATAAGCTGGTGACTTGCCCCAAAGTCAGCTGCTCCAGGCTCCACACCATGACCCTGATGAGGATAAGCAGTTACATCTGACAAGCTCGAACACAATTATACTTTAGTAAAAGCCCATGTCTATCACGTCATCGCGATCTCTGCTACATTTCAGAAATGTTTGATATTAAACAGAGAACTGTTTCATCTCCTTTCAGGTTCTTCAGTCCACGCACTGTGTGGGCTGTCCCTTCTTTCCTGGATGTAAAATGAACCTCACACCTCAGCGATGTGTTATTATTTTTATTTTTAATTAGCTTGAAGCTCTCTTGAAGACAGAGAAAGAGTCTGTTGATCTCAGTGTTCACTTGCCCACCGGCATCTGTGTTCACGGACGTGTAAATGGATGCTAAGAGCTCTGAGAGAAAAATTCCTTCAGCTCTGATTCGGCTGAACTCCGTGAAACATGTTGACTGCGTTCCTCAGAGGGGAGAGAGTGTGTACGAGAGAGAGTAAAACACAGCCCGAGGACAGGATCAGAACATATTAACACCTAACGGCGGCAAAAACAACTTCATCATTTCACTGAGGGTGTGAATTGATGGCTTTGCGGCTGCCACGGCGCAGCTTCAATTTGCTGCATGTAAACTGTAAATAATTCACGCTGCACCTCGACGCGGTCATGAAACCAACGATTTCATCTCACAGCAACACGTTTTTTTTTCTTGACATGGATGCCGTGTGTGCCAAATGTAATGATCCAGGTGTCTGTCAAAACACCGACTTGTGTGCTGACGGTGGACGTTAAGTAAACAGCCCCGAGTGTGAGGATTAAAGCTCAGCACCACAAAAAGGAAAATAAGTAAAGGCTCGCAGACACCATCAGTACAAACAGGTAGACTGCAGAGAAAACATAGCAAAGATCATTTGTGACTAACGGGAAGTTCAAAGGGTTTATATTATATGTATTTACATTCAACTTTGTCAAATTATACATATTAATACTGTTGATTTTGCATATAATGTTGGTATTTTAGTCTATATTTCAAAATATCTGCAGATTTTACAGCGAAAAACTGCCAAACCATGACAACACCATAGAATATGGCCTTAAATATCAGTGTTTTACTGTATACCTAACAGTCTCTAATATAAAATGCTACTTTAATCTGTATAAATTCCTTTGAAATATGACTGTGTTTTACTGTATACAGCAAAACAGTCATACTTCATTGCATCATGGCATCTTCATGGCATCATTCACAGTCTTTTAGTGTCACGGTTTGGCAGTTTTACACCATCAAATCTTTTTTTTTTTTTGAACATTCTTTTTTTTTTAAATTATGCATATAAAGAACAACACAAAACATTACACTAAAAAACAAAACAAAACACAACAACCAGGAACAATTACTGTCTCGGCATACCTACAATCCCAAATCAAGACAAACTACACAGATGGACATCCCACCAAACTAATCCCAGAATAAGGGGGAGGAAGTACTTTCCACAGGAGACCTCCACAAAACAACAAAAAACACAATATCGAGGTAGCTTCTTACGACCAGCCGTTACCAAATTATCTGTCTGGCCATCCAAAATGGGAAATGACAGGGGCCCACAAAACCAAAAACGAATCCATTTGTACATGAAGTTTTGCAGTTATCTTTTTCATCAAATACACATTCTTTAGTCTCTCTCGCCATTGTTGAAGGGTGGGAGGTAGAGGTTTAAGCCAACACAGGGTTATCATTTTCCTCGCCAGTAGTAGGAGAATCTGTAATAGTTGGGCCGTTCCCTTTCCCTATACACCATCAAATCTACAGAGACTTTTAACAGTGTAGGTGGGAAAGACCTCGAGTGTAAGTGGAATGGGAAGTTCTAGCAGTCAGAGTTTCTATTTTAACAGTTGACATAAAGAAAACAATCACATTCATAGAATATACTATAACCCTGGCAGGTTGCAACACAATAAAAGCCCACATGTAAGATTTCCATTCAGTTTTATTTATATGCCAAGCTAAAACATGACGCGTTCCATACAGAGCAGGTCTCGACTGTACTCTTTATGATATTATTTAAAGAGACCAACAATTCTGTAGAAAGTACAGTATGTTCTGGGCCTGTATACATTGAACCTTTCTACTCATAACCATCCTAAATCCTAAATTTGTGATAAGAATTAAATGAAAACTAAGTCAGATTTGTTAGAACCGTCTCATCACAGCCAACAAATCACCATGCAGTGTAAAGACGGACCAATGAATGAGCATCATGTTTGTCCAAATGAAAAGATAATGTATAACCTGGAGGCTTTAATAAGACTGAAGATGGTTTTAGAACTACAACATAGGGTGTGATCAGGCATCTATGTGCTAATATTTTACATTATTCATCATTGGTATAAAAAATAATACAGATAATGTAGAGGGGAAAAGATTGTCTTGTTTTCAGTTTAAAGTTCTAATCCTTGAGTTGTTACTCCATCACATGTGTGTTTGGATGATGGTGGTGCTTAAGGGACAAGAACATTAAGAATCTTCCTATTGGTGCCATGAATATCATCAAAACATTGGGCATGATATTATTCCAGAGTTGCGCTGGATAAAAGAATTAAATGAAGCATTTTTCTTTCATATCTGAAATGCAAATATCTCAGTCTTTTTACAGAGATTTTTTAATGAGGATGAACCATACTGACCTTATGGAGTTGACATTTTTTGGTTTCAAGTAAAACATCTCATATCAGCTAATAAATAGACGGTTGTGAAATTTGGTACAGCTGTTCACAGACTGTAGAGGATCTATGCCAATTATGTAATATCACACAGCAAGGCAGAGTTTTGACTTATCTAGAGAAATCTACCATCAGTCTAAACGCTGGAAGTGAATTAAGGTCTTGCCAATAACGTCTACAGCTGATCATTAGGCACCGAGGACGCGGCATATATCGATACGCAGTCCACGTGCGAGCGCAGCTGATGTACGGTGTTAGCGGTGTGTCAGAAATATCAATAACTCCTAATCATCCTCCATCAGCAGCGTGCGGACGAGACGGCGAGCTTTTAATCAGCGACTAAGAGACAACAATAGCACGGCTTGGCACGTTTGGCTTTTTCCGATTTGATGGAAATTGTATCAGTCACTGATGAAATCCGTATACACCGGTGACGCGAGCCAGCTCAGATGCTCTAATCCCCCAAACGCGGCGTGAGTAAGACTAAACGAAGCAGACAGTCTGTAATTCACAGACCTACGGGAGGACACAGGAGAACCTGGGAAAACGAAGGCAGCTGTCTCTTCCCTCCCGACACTCGTGATGCATCCACAACAGCACAGGGGCCGCCTGTGTTTTATCAGTGGCGAGGCCTGTGTGCAAACACATGGAGGCCCAGGATTGAGCTCTGGGTTACTGCTTTATCTGGCATGAAAGGATTTTGATTTCCACAGAAGGCCGGCTTGATTATTCATTATCTTTTAAAAACACGATGTTATTTTCATCCATTTTGCTCATCACGTTACGGGCACACATAATTGATTCGAAGCATCTCAGGACTCCAGTCAGTCCACTGGAGACAACACAGAAACATAAGGTAGGATTTATGAAATTTCTGAATTCTGAATGAATTCCTGCACCCACCTATCCCAGCATGCACTGGTCCAAATGTAACCCTAACCCTGTTATGTAAGGTTCTATTTTCATCCATGTGAACAGAAGATTAATGTAAAGAGTAAGATAACATCCAATCTACACAAAAGCAGTGAGGGGACAGACTCATGATAATGTTAAGATATTAATATGAAGGAATGAATGTTGGCTTCATCGGAGCGTGACCTTCAGCTCTCTCTGGAGCGGTTTGCAGCCGAGTGCGAAGCGGCTGGGATGAGAATCAGCACCTCCAAATCCGAGGCCATGGTTCTCACCCGGAAAAGGGTGGAGTGCAGTCTCCGGGTCGGGGATGAGATCCTGCCTCAAGTGGAGGAGTTCAAGTATCTCGGGGTCTAGTTCATGAGTGAGGGAGGGTGCGGCTTCTGCAGTGATGCGGACTTTGCACCGGTGAAGCGGTGAAGAAGGAGCTGAGCCGAAAGGCGAAGCTCTCGATTTACCAGTCGATCTACGTTCCTACCCTCACCTATGGTCACGAGCTTTGGGTAGTGACCGAAAGAATAGGATCGCGAATACAAGCGGCCGAAATGAGCTTCCTTCGCAGGGTGGCTGGGGTCTCCCTTAGAGATAGGGTGAGAAGCTCGGCCATCCGCGAGGAGCTCAGAGTAGAACCGCTGCTCCTCCGCATCGGGAGGAACCAGTTGAGGTGGCTTGGGCATCTCGTGAGGATGCCTCCTGGACGTCTCCCTGATGAGATGTTCCGGGAACGTCCCTCCGGGAGGCGGCCCCGGGGAAGACCCAGGACACGCTGGAGGGACTACGTCTCTCGGCTGGCCTGGCAACGCCTTGGGAGAGTTGGCAGAAGTTGCTGGGGAGAGGGAAGTCTGGGTTTCCCTGCTGAAGCTGCTGCCTCCGCGACCCGATCAAGGATAAAGCGGAAGAAAACGAACGAACGAACAAAGTAAACACTAATAACCTGCTGCTAACACCAGAAACTTTGATTTCACATTGATTAGACTGGACAGGTTTGATTTTTGTTTTGCCCTTCTGCACACATATTAGTTTTTTTGCTCTGTGATTACAGAAAAGTCTTTACGGATTATGAAAATACATAAAAAAACCCACCTACAAACACTGAATTCAAATTGAATTACCAGAAGAGAGACCGACGTCAACAAAATGCGGAGCACAGAATGTGTGAGGGCCTGTGAAGACACGTTTCGGGCACAAACTTACCAATGTGAGGAGGAAGACGCCGGGCCAAAAATAACTGTGGTAATTGGCAGCGTTCATCTGTCATCATCCACATCACCTTCATGGCTGAAGGGAGCACTTTTTCCCCGCTGGATTCGTGTTGGTCGGTCAGAGTTTTCGTGAAAAAAGAACAAACAGTGCTACACTTCCTGTAACACTGTAGCTCCTTTGGAGCTTTTTCAAAGGGAAGTGACTGCAGTCGAAATCAGCCCCGAGAAGGATCGATTTCAGCGTGAGCTCTCCTTTATGAGGCCTCTTCCCTCTTTCTTACCGCTGGTTAGTAATTCTGTGGATCCCAGCGGACCTGAAGCCGCGTTGGATCAGCCACGCAACACAAATCAGCATTAGGAAAAACCGCCAGACAGCGCTTCTTCAAAGACCCCATCATTTGGATCTTGGGGGGATTACTGCACGCAACCGTGGTGTGTTTTTACGCGTGCGTGTGCGTGCATGTGATTGCACTCCTCTTTGTATGTGATCCGCACGCTCCGAGCTATTTTTCACAGTCCATCTGCTTAACACTTCAGCCAGTGTGGAGGAAGCAGCTGGTGAGGAGGATGGGGAATGAAGAATTGAGTGTCACCATTTATTTAAGTTAGCATCTCTTCAGAGCTTCTCTTTGTGTACGGTGAGGGCGACTTGGAGAGCCAACAAGGGCGTGAAACAACAACTTTGAATAAAAGGGCACAAGATTTGTAATTTAATGAAAGACCTCCTCTCAGATTGGACCATTTCATATCATTTCCGTCATTTCAAGGGTGACTCTGGAATATGCTGTCTCCTAGGAGACCAGGTGATGCAGGTGAATCAATAGGCATCATTTAATGAATAGGCTACAATAACACAGGCCTGCATTTATGTGAGGTGAAATGCACAGATCAATGAACCCAAGGTTGTAATCAGTGCCGTGGCTCACTCTGCTGACCAAGGCCTCACACAATGACCGGAGGCTGCTCAGGTCGAGCCGTGCTCGGCTCTTTGTTCCAGCTCTGAACAAAAGCTGTTACCGCTCTGGAGGACGTGACGACGACGAGGAAAAGTTTGTCTCTGAGTTTTCCACAGCAGTGGTGTATTGATGAAAGGTGAACGCAGGCTGACAGGGGTCGACATTCATTCACAGTGTGTTACCTTGAGCCCGAACACTGCACTGCCAATGCCTCTGGTTTCTATTATATATCAGTGTGGGCCTTATTATTAAGACGGTGTATGCACTGTAATGGGTGAGTCATTTCTGATCTCAGTCTCTTTTTATCGCTGACAGCTGAGTTAATCATCTCAGACAGTGCGGGCTATTTCACAACAACAGGAGAGCGAGTGTGGAAGTTGTCATTTTATTCTTTATTTCTAATATCTGACTGGACATATCAGGTCCCTCTGGTCTGGAACACCCTGAAAGTAAAACATTTCCCAAAATACATGTGGAGCTGCACTAAAAAAAACTATGAATCCACCGACTATTACTATTAAAGACCAATAAGAAAGCTATCATTAACTCTGCAGTTGATTTTGCACACTGTTTCACCTGCAGTGAGTTCTGACAAAGCCGCTGTACCACGGTGATGGCAGTACAGTAAGAGAGAAACCCACGAGGAGTTTAAAGGTTTTGAAGTTGAAGTTGCAGATTGCAACCCCCTCGCTCATTCACCCTCTTGTTTCAAGCTTGAGGGAGGAACTATGGTGGCTGGGAAATGTGTGAAAAGCAAAACAAAATGTCCTGTTTGGAGTCGGTGTTTAGTTTGTCTGTTCTGGGCTACTGTAGAAACATAATGATTCATCAGGTGATTATACTCTTGAACATGACTGTCATATTCTGTGAAAAAGATTTAAGGATTTCTTAAAGGGCTACCTGGTCTAGGGCTAACTAGTCAAGGGCTAACTGGTCTAGGGCTAAATGGTCTTGGGCTAACTAGTCTAGGGCTACCTGGTCTAGGGCTAACTGGTCTAGGGCTAACTGGTCTAGGGCTAACTGGTCTAGGGCTAACTAGTCTAGGGCTAACTGGTCTTGGGCTAACTAGTCTAGGGCTAACTGGTCTTGGGCTAACTGGTCTTGGGCTAACTGGTCTAGGGCTAACTAGTCAAGGGCTAACTGCCCTAGGGCTAACTGGTCTAGGGCTAACTGGTCTAGGGCTAACTGGTCTAGGGCTAACTGGTCTAGGGCTAACAGGTCTAGGGCTAACTGGTCTAGGGCTAACTGGTCTAGGGCTAACTAGTCTAGGGCTAACTAGTCTAGGGCTAACTGGTCTAGGGCTAATTGGTCTAGGGCTAACTGTTCTTGGGCTAATTAGTCTAGGGCTAACTGGTCTTGGGATAACTAGTCTTGGGATAACTAGTCTAGGACTAACTGGTCTTGGATAATGGCTGATGTAACAGTGTCAAGAACCGTCACCAGTGGGGAAACTACTAATGTGTGTTAGCGCTAATCAAGCTAATCATAAAACGCGCGCTAATTCCGACAACCAGGCGGAGCATTAGCGCCAACATTTGACTGCCAAAATATAAATATATAGAACTCAAAATAGGAAGTGACACGACACTGGTTAAGTTTTAATAAAAGAAGTAAGCTAGCTAGCCGGACATGTTAACATTTGTAGTCCCAGGGCATTGAAAAATGAAGCTAGCAGCCAGTTAGCTTAGCAAGAAAAGGGGGGAAGCAGCTAGCCAGAATATTTAGATCGATAGATCTATCTATCTATCTATCTATCTATCTATCTATCTATCTATCTATCTATCTATCTATCTATCTATCTATCTATCTATCTATCTATCTATCTATCTATCTATCTATCTATCTACTCTTACCTCAGTGTGTTGGGATGTCTGCACAGAGAAACATATAACCAACATGGGAAAGGACACATTCCATCAAATGAAATTGGAAATTGCATTCATATCTCAAGGTCTTCTTGCTCATTAGGAGAGAATTCAAGAATTGATTCTCGAATATGTTTGTCCTGCTTTTGTCCTTGTAAACCGCTCACACCACTTCTCAATAAGTAAAGACAGACGCAGGTTATTAGCACCAAGGCATATAATCAATAAACGCATGATATGTGGAGCACTAAAATATTCCTCCCAGCGTTACAAGAGCTGCTGAGGCGCCATGTATATTGTTATCATTAATTATGGTTGTGATCACACAGCACTAAATGAATGCTTTAAAGAGAAAGGAGGTATGCGTGAGTGTCTCCAACAGATGCGTGCGATCAGAGTCATAATAAAAAGAATGCATTTCTAACAAACATATAGACATAAAACATTTCCCGCTTCCTCCCCAGTGTGTCGCAGTTAAAAGCACATTTTTGACGCGGTCCATTTCAGGGGGAAAAAACACGTCACCCTTGATGTTTAATACATCAAATATCACATTTCTTTTTCTTCAATGATTCCTCTCGACCACGGCCAACTTCTGCGAGTGTTCGGAGAAGGGGAGGGGACACGTCTGAAAACTGAGCTTACACCATGCATGAGATGTTGTGCAACGTTTGAAAACGCCCTATGGGATCTGCGCCCTCTCTGGTGTACAATCATTTAAGGATGCAGAAAATGAAATACACATTTTCTAAGTAGGTGACCCGAAAAGTTACCGCAAACAATGCGAAACACCCACAAGTCTGGTACTGTTCATTCATATCTGGCGGCCACATACTGAAGCGAGTAAACTGCCATTATTCTTCATGCAGAACTTTTGGGAGAGCCTTTTTAATGCTTGTGTTTAAGTTGTGGTGGACTATGGAGAGTATGTTTTCATGAACATTATCACAAATGTATGTTTTTAAAAAAAAAATTGCTGATCAAACGGTTCCACCAAAATAGTTTCTCACCCGGACGGCCTTTGTGTGCACCATGGGTCATAAAAGTGTGTTATGCAGGATCAAAATGTTAGTTTGATGAAACACAGTACATGCAGGATAGTCCAACATGTTCTACCACATGATGTTGAATGTGAACATTATGATTCATTAGGACAAGGTAAGCATATATATTATCAGCAGGTCCATGGTCTCCAAAGGGAGCTAATGTCTCTGCTTTAGTTTGAATCAGTCACGAAGCTCCTGGTTGTTACATAAAGACAAAGAGGCTTTGACCGTGAAGTGTGACCTCTTGCTGTGATATACCACCTTTGGATTTACTTCATTCTGGATCGTCATTGGTGGGTCAAAGTTGAATGTGGGCGTGTTGGTGAACCTGTACAGTGTTGGTGGACCTGTACAGTGTTGGTAGACCTGTACAGTGTTGGTGGTCGTTTCTCCAGGGTTTCTAAAATAGACGTAGAACATCATAAAACTGACAGAACCGGGCAGAACAGCATGCTGGTATATCCAAGCCTTGAAACAACCTTCGGGCTGCAGCAAAAAGCTTCCCCAGACTTGGATTGGCTGTTCTGTCGATATTGATATGATGCCTACGGATACTGTAAAGCTGAACCTGTCCAATAGGTTTCTTTTTCTCGGCTCAAGGGACCTTGCCTTTGATGGTTTAAGGATCTTCCTTTCCTAATGATTCCCTTCTCAACAATCATCATGTAGACCCAGAACTCTCATCTGGAAGTTGTGTAATAATCCAGATTGAGGTCATTGATGTTGCTGGGAATATGGTGTCTTCTTCAAAGAGAGCTTCTTCAACCAGCTTGTGCAGAATGAACCCATGGGCATTGGCAAGGTCTGAACACAAGACCACTAGGTCTTTTTGGCCCTGGAGCAGAGGTTGATCTTGCTTTGCCTTAATGACTTCCTGGAAATCTTGTAAGGGTTTTCTTTTGGGTTTTCTTTTGGCCAAGCTCCTGTTCTCTTGTTGGATGATTTAGGATGTTGCAAAGAAAGATGTCCTTCCCTTGTCTTCTTTGTCACTCTGCAGAACCTTGTCTGCATCTGCTGTGCATTTTGTATACTGCCAAGTGTCCTTGGGAAATATACTGAAGTAGCTGAATCAAACAATGTGGAGCTGTTCTCTGCTATTCCATCACTGTTTGTTTTGGATCTGCAAAGTCCCCTCATGCTTCAAACGCTCCACAATAATCCCAGTCCCCAAGAAGTCCACCATCACGGGACTGAATGACTACAGGCCCATCCCCTTCACATCTGTAGTCATGAAGTCCTTCGAGAGACTGGTGTTGTCTCACCTGAAGGACATCACAGACCCCCTGCTGGACCCCGGATGATGCAATCAACATGGGTCTGCAATACATCCTCCAACACCTTGACACTGCAGGGACGTACACCAGGATCCTATTTGTGGACTTCAGTTTTGTGTTCAACACCATCGTCCCAGACATCCTCCACACCAAACACCAAGCATCACATCCAGCACCCAGACTATCAGGACTGGCAGACTCCAGGGGTGTGTGCTCTCCCCACTGCTCTTCTCCCTTTACACCAGCGACTGCACCTCAGGAGACCTGTCTGTTTAGCTCCTGAAGTTTGCAGACGACACATCCGTCATCGCCTCATCCAGGACAGTGATGAGTCTGCATACAGATGGGAGGTCGAACGGCTGGTCTGCTGGTGCGGTCAAAACAATGTGGAGCTAAACACGCTCAAAACTGTAGAGATGACAGTGGACTTTAGGAGAAGCCCCCATCACTCTGCTGCCCATCACCAACAACACTGTGACTGCTGTTGAAACGTTCCGTTTTTTTTGGCTCCATAATCTCCCGGGACCTGAAGTGGGAGACCAACAAAGTCACTGTCATCCCAGCCGAGGCTTCCTGTGCCAGCTCAGGAAGCTCAACCTGTCCAAGGAGGTTCTACTCTGCCATCATTCAGTCTGTTCTCTGCTCTTCTGTCTTCTCTCCTGTCACCAAACAGGAAAAGAACAGACCGCAACGGACAGTCAGGACTGCAAAGAAAATTATTGGTGTCAGCCTGGCCTCCATCCAGGACCTGTACGCGTCCAAAGTCAGGAAACAGGCAGGTAACATCTCTACAGACTCAACACACCCTGGTCACAAACTGTTTAAACTTCTCCCCACTGGGAGGCGCTATAGAGCTCTGTGGGCCAAAACATCCAACCATTGCACAAAAAAGAAAAAATCCTTGTCTATACACACACACACACACACATGCCATAATATATATGCCATAATATATATATATATATATATATATATATATATATATATATATATATATATATATATATATATTATGGCATGCCGTTCAGGAAATTAAACCTTTGAATATATTGAATGAAGTCTGAATATATGGAATAAAACTTTGAATATATATATATATATATATATATATATATATATATATATATATATATATATATATATATATATATATATATATATATATATATATATGAACACACATACCTGGCGAATAAAAGTGCTAACAAAGGCTGTGCCATCGGTGTGTGAATGTGTGTAGAATTGGTGTAAAAGCACCTTGAGTGGTCGGGGGATTAGAACCTATAGCCTACGGGATTTGGAAATTGAAGTTTGTTCTGTACGTGACATCACTATGACATCATCTGGGTTCCCTCTCTTGACTTGACAAAGCTCTTCCCAACACAGAAGACATCACACGGCTGTTTTACAGTTGTTTTTTATGAGTCGGCATGTCCGGTAAACTGATCCTCCATGTGTAAAATTTCATTTCATTTCAGGCATTTTGTACATTTCACCTGTTCTCTCCCATCACAGTGACTTCACTGTTATAAATAACATCCATTCTAGTCTGCTCTATTCTGCTGTTCTCCTCCCTCCACTGTGGTAAACATATTTAGGCTGTTTGAGGGGAAAAAAAAAACCTCGAAATGGTCATAAATCCTCGGTAAAGATGTTTTTCTACGCTCCAGGCTGAGCTATTCCTTATCTAAATGGACTCCCCCTGCACTGTGTGTCTGTATGCAGAGCCTCCTCCGGCAGAATCTCCATCCTCTGTCATGTTGCGGGCAAGTCTTCTCAGAGGATGCTTCATCATGCACAGACAGTACATCTGAGCTTCATTATCATATGCAGAACATTAAGGAGACTAAACATAGCTGCTCTCGGCACTCTGATATGTGGACTCTGAGCACAACAGCAGCTATGGACTCTATTCTTTACGTCGAGTATTAACACGTCCACCTGCACCTTTGACACACACATACACAATAAAAAAAGATAATAGGTGTGTGAATATGAGGAATGAATCATGGCGCAATCAATGCTGAGCTTTGAAAGTTGTGTGTGCATGTGTGTGTGTGTGTGTGTGTGTGTGTGTGTGTGTGTGTGTGTGTGTGTGTGTGTGTGTGTGTGTGTGTGTGTGTAGAAGGGCAGCCATCTGTATTACCACACACTGCATCCCTGGGGGCTCCTTTAAACCTTTTGTTTGCGCACCAACTCAAGAATAATGGAGGTAGAATTAGAGTGCAGATCTATGTTTTCTCATGGCTTTGCATCTCCCCACAGGAGTGCTGCCTCGGTTAGACCATCATTATAAATTCTCTCGGCGGACAAAGGTCACCGTCGGATACTGTGGAAAAAGAAATGCTGACGAGGGGGCAGAGAGAAAAAAAAAAGATCAAATAATAAAAGATTAAAAACGGCACCGTACACATATTGACGTGGAATTTATCTTTAGTTAAAAAAAAAACATCTTTGTACAGGGTCTCTAGTGGTTTACAAAAAGGCTGAGCACACAAACAGCACAGATATATTATGTTTACAGTAGACACTCATCCAGACACAAATATACCACAACTAATAAATACAGACAAACATATTTTATACAGCATTTACAGAGTACAGGGGGAGCTACGTGTCTCATCCGGAAAATCGCTTTTTTCAGGTTGTAAAATATATCAAAGTACCACTCAATGACACTGAAACACTTTGGGCTGTTTTCATGCATATCCATTAAAAGGACTTTTAATTGTACGGCTGGGAATTAGGGCTGGGTATCGAGCCTAAATACTTGGAGTTGAGAGTAAATCCTGTCAGCAGAACAGAGAATTCTAAAAAACACTAAACTGGCACAAGATGCAGCAGCTTTGCTTAATTATTCTTTCATCTGATTGAAATTGTAATTTTCTCCGTTTATGCTGCATCTCATTAACCCTCCTGTTGTGTTGACGCTGCATTCGCTTCCTTGTTGTTTGCGAGGCCACAGGCCTCCGTGCTACATTTGTAAAATATCTTCAGTTCCATCACTGATTGATAAAGGTGTTAAAAAAAAACTATTATGAATCACGTTGGCAGCCATACCTCGCCTGTCATTCTAGGCTTAACTTCAGGTTATCTGTTCTCTCTGATACACGCATCAAATCTTTATGGATTGGGCTGATACCAATCTCAAACAAGGCCCCAAATATATTGATGTGTCAATTCTCTGTAGCAGATTGAGATAACATTAAGTAACAAGTTAGTAAAACAATGCATGTATTGAAACAATGCTGAACAATGCAGTCCGTTATCACAAAGTGTTAATCAAGTGATACAAGTTTTGAAACATTTTTAGCTCCAAACTTCAGGTCATGTATTGAAACAATGTTGTAACCATACTCAGCCCTGCAGGTAATGTAAACGCTATCACTAACTGTATCTGCATGCTATCACAATGCACACCCACACACCCAGGGAAGTGCTGAGCTTTAGCTCAGCTGGGAGTCAGAAGGAAGAACAACTTTACAAGTTGCGTCAAACCTCAGTGCCGTGTCAGAGTAATGCAGCTGATTTGTTACATTTCATATTAACTGTGAGACCTTTGTATTGCTAGTGTAGATCAATGAAACCAGGGTCAATTATTGGCAGCCTGTCAAAGTATTGGTATTGTTTCTGTGATACTGTATACTAATTCTAACCCGATTTAAGTCTGTGGTTTGGTTTCTACTGAAACGCATACAGAAGTATGTGGTTTTGTTGTGTAACAACAATCCAGCAATTGTGTTTTTCAAAACTGAAGAGGCCAGTAAAGACTGTTAGTTTGATCAGTGGTGGTTTGATCGATGGAAAAGCAGCAGTATGTGTAACAGCTTCCATAATAACAGCTCAGTCTGCATTCAGATGTTTCAGGGAGAACTTGAAATGTTTCTAGATGTCGTGCAGAATTCGTCAAGAAGCTGCTGAGGCTGCACCTGTTAGTTATTATTGTTATTATTATTATTATCACTGTTATGTGGATTCTTGGTCATCCTGAGTTTGGGAGACTTGGTTCATGCATGCTGATTGGCTGTCCGGGCTCAGTGCATCTCAGTCATTGGTTGTTTATGGTGATGCTTCCTCAGCCTGGGTCCTGAATGAGGAGAGACATTTAAAATTCATATTTAGGTATCAGTTCATCTTCTGAAATCAATGCACTTCATAAAACTCCTAAACCTTAAACGTAGATCGAAACTATAAACTATAAAACTATACTATAAAACAAAACTATAGACAATGACATTTAAATCTCTCTCTTACTGGGTGCCGTTTAAATATAAATGTTAAATCTAAATCTAAAGGTTAAATCTAAATCTAAATGTTAAATCTAAATGTTAGATCTAAATGTTAAATATAAATCTAAATGTTGAATCTAAATGTTAAATCTAAATCTAAATATTAAATCTAATTTTAAATGTTAGATCTAAATGTTAAATCTAAATCTAAATGTTAAATCTAATTTTAAATGTTAGATCTAAATGTTAAATCTAAATCTAAATGTTAAATCTAAATGTTAAATCAATATCTAAATGTTGAATCTAAATGTTTCAGATTTAGATTTAACATTTATATTTAAATATTTAAAATATCTCTAAGTTGACAAATCTTGTTCTTAATGTGCAAAAAAGTTACTGAAAAATGCACACCAGTTTTTTAAACATTGTTTGAAGCTAAACGTGACAAAATGTTGCTGTTATTTTCCCCATACTCTCGTGCCTTACACACCCACACATTCTGACTGATCAGACCTCTGCGAGTGCTCTTCTTTTCTTTTCACAATTTTTTCTTCTGCATTGACTCTTTTATCTGTTTGTATTCTTGTGTTTGTTTCACTAATCTACTGCTGCTTATCATTGGAAAGGAAGCTTGTCCCACTAGACAGGTCATCAATCAGTCACAGGGCTGACAGACAATCATTCACACCTACTGACAATTTAGAGGTAACATCTTGTTTTCAGGTACCTGTACACATGTGAGTGTGTTTATTAAAATATGCATAGGTCAGATTTTTTTAGGTTGTGAGATATGGAATGGCTGAGTTTCTGCTCTGTGCAGACTTTTGCTTTTGATCTTTCTTTTCTCTCATTCATTACTTACTGTGCTTCAAGGTGCTTTGGTGCCCAGGAGTCTGGAAGGTTCGGGTGGTCGCAGGACCCTCACCCTCTGCTGTGAGGACCTGGACCTCCAACCTGTAGAGGCTGGCAGGGTGCAGGCCTGACACCACCAGAACATTGGCGTCCTGGGAGAAGAGAAAGGACAAACTGTGAGAGAAGTGGAGGAGAAGGCGGAAGAAAAGTTTCAAATGCTCAAGGTGTGTGAAACTGTGGGGAAGCTGGAAACTAAAAGTTTTTAAATTCACAGATATGTTGCACAGAGGACAACTTCACCATGCAGACAATAAACAAGAAAAAGGTATATTTGACTCCACTGCTAGTCCTGAAGAAATGCTTAAAAAGGAACAAAGTGACGGAAGAAAAACATGAAAATGGAAAAAAAGGAAATGAAAAAGGGAAGAAGGGAAATTTAAAAAAAAACACATTTTGTGGATGATTTTCACTTTCATTATAGCTGCTTCATTTAAGCTTTTTCCATTTCATGTCTTTCTCACATAAAATGTTAGCCTGTTTATCTGCGAGTGCTGGGGTCATTTAAATAATCATGTTTTCTAACATATTTCCCGTTTCCAATTATCTTGCATAACAGTGTTTGCTATTAAAGGACAGAGAACTACATTAAAATGAAAATCAAACTCCAGCCTCACATTGACAAGACACTAAACAAACTTTTTTTAGACTATTTTGCATACACTATTATAATATATACTTATAAACTTAGTATATATAACTTAGAAGCCATGTCACTGATTTATGCATATCTTGTGTAACACAGCCAACCAACAACTCCGGACTTATACCAGCACTGACCGGAGGTAGGATCTGCGACTGGGAGATGAGGCTGTGAGGCAGCTTGTTGTTGCTGCTGTGGTGGCTGGTGGGGATGACCTCCGCCCAGGTCACCTGGTAACCGGTCAGCTGTTGGTGGGGTGGGGCCACGGACAAATCCCAGCTAAAGATGGCCGTCATGTTGCCGCCCCGGACCTCAAAGGACGCTGTCAGGTTGGCTGCCTTCACCAGGACCTTCTGAGGGGAGACTGCTGGAGAAAACACAGCCAGCGGTTAAATGAACACAGGTGCTAGTTCTCGTGGTATGTTCATGATCTACATGGGGAGGCTCATAGAAGGCCTGAGGCAGGAGACAACTGCCAAGGAGTCCCAGAAACAGCATGGGAAAAACAAACCAGAATATCATAGTGTTTGTGGATTTTTCTTTCCATTTCAACATCATGCAATGTTTCAGCAAGACTGTACGCAATCCACGTAAGGCGAAAAAGTTATTCTTTTAATTATTTAGTAGTCACGTTTGCAAACAACAACACTTATTTATAATTTACAAAATGTTCTCTCCTTATCGGGACTACTGTTGAAATGACACTGACTGATTTTCAAAAAAAAAAAAAGATATGTTTTACTCCAGCAAATGAAATTTCACCCAAACTCGAATTTATATTTGCGCTTCATTAAAAAATGTGACAGTGCTGGAAAATAATAGGAAACATTTAATTTTTATTTTATTTTGTTTTTAATCGTGGGAACGACGACAGTGTTTAAATGTAGGAGCAGTGTGGAGGATTTAGTGCCTAGTGCCAAAAAAGCCCATCTAGATTAGTTTGTCCCTTCTGAGCTACTGTAGAAACACGGTGGACCCAAGGTAGAAAGAGTTCATTCTAAGATAACAAAAACATGATTCTTTATTCAGGTGATTACACACTACTGAAAACAGAGTTGTGAAAATGATATTCCATTTCTGTCATATTCTGTAAATAGAGCCCCAAAAATCATAAAGGGTTAACATCATGATATTTGAATTTCACGAGTTTCAGTTTCATTCTATTACCATGTAAATTATGTGCATGCTAACTAATTATTGAATATAGATTTGATAATAATAAAGAGTTCAAAACTGACTTATTTTTTTCGCTTCTTCTCCACTTTTAATCCTACAGATACTTTATATTATTGAGTTTGCTGAAAATACCAAGATGTTCATTATTCCTGAGAATGATTTCTCTGAGATCTCGGGGGAAATCATATTGTGCTCACTGCTTAGGCTTCATTAGAACCATGTCTGCATAACAACGAGGAAACTTCAGGTGAAGTCTGGAATACTGCGTTCACACTGTCTTCATAATTCATCTTCATTTCTGATATAAGCGGAACCGGATCCTTAAATTCTGGTCATGTTACATGCTAATGTCATACAATGAAAAAATGACAGCAGATGCAAACAGAGCGTAGCGCGTGCCTCGTGTTTGAGCAATCACGTCTTTAAATGTAAAATGAATTGCATTGATTTGCAGACATATTGTTGACATCTCGGTATTGCCATCTGTTCTGAGAGTGGAAAATTATAGCTGTGAGAAATTCATGAAATTACAACCAGGGGACTGCTGTGAACATTTTTCATTTACTATGTGATCTGACTCATGAAGCGGGGTTGTTGGCGGCAGCGAAATGTACAATTAAGAGAATGAGTAAACAAAACAAAATTTACAATTGTGCTTCATATTGAAAACAGCAGGCCTCCAGAAGGACCAGCAAAAGTCTCAAAAGTGTCCATGATTCCTAAAAAAAAATCTAATGTTCCAGCACTCAGATGTATTTTCAAGCTGAGCTGAGCTTCTGTCTCACCTTTGTCTCCAGGACAGGTGATGGGTTTGGGACTTTTGGCCTGGATGCTGGCACAGGATGGAGTGAAGAAGCTGGTGCTTTCTGCCAGAGGATGACTCCTCTTGCTGACGGGCTGCAGAATGACTTTATACTTACAGGAAAACAGCAAGCCCTGCAGGCTGACAAAGTTCTCCTGGATCAGACAAAGACAGGAAATGATTTATAAACATGACCTCTTCTGTCCATGAAGTCCAGTACGTGTATTGTCACTGGCATCATATTCACGATGACAATGTCATTTTATTTTGAAAGGTTACCTGTGTGCTGATCTTCTCCATGGGTCTGGTCTGGTTGTGTCCACAATACTCTGGACCCCACTGGATTCTGTAGAATTCAACCGGAGGATCTACACAGACAACAAGAGCTTCCATCAGTGTGCTGTAACAGCAGGTCTACAACCACAGGCTTCCCACACCTTTTTCATGAACAAATTCAAGCACTTTTCAAGCACCTTCAAGCACCAGTTTTTCCATTTTTCCAGCACCTTTAAATAGGTAGCCTACTAGTTGTGTTTGCCATGATGGTCATGGGAAGCGCAGCGGTGCCACTGTATGGCATAATAATATGGGTCTAATTAGCATTATTTCATATGGTGGTAGATTGACTGTTTTGATTTTTAACTAATTGTGAATTGGCTTGTATTCTCAGCTTGTGAGCGGTGTATTGTGTAACTACCATAGCGCAATAACAGTGACCAACAGGTGTGGATAGTAGTCTACTGTTATTTCTCGGCAGAACACCAAGCGAGTATGATAACTGAGTTCTGCATGTAAAGGCATCGGATCAAGCGCGTAGCCGCTTAGGAAACATTTTTGTTTTCTCTTGGTTTACTGAGATAGACATCACACAAATTTCAAGCATTTTCAAGCACTTCACAAAAAAATCAAGCATTTTCACAACCTTAAATACACTGAATTGAAATTCAAGCATTTTCAAGGAATTCAAGCATCCGTGGGAACCCTGCAACCATGAACACGACTTCTTCAAGAAGAATCTGACAGTTACAAAACATTTTTCTGTCTTTCACAGGTCACCCAGAGTCAGATTAAAGGCTCGATCAGTTTCACTGACAGTCAGACGCTAGTTTTGGACATAAATCCACAGCGTTTTTTGTTTTTTTCAAAGATTATTTTTTTGGGCCTTTTATGCCTTTATTGATAGGACAGCTGAAATTAGACAGAAGGCAGGGGCACACAGTAAATGGCTGTCCGATGCTGGATTCGACCGGAGCCAGCTGCAGCGAGGACTACAGCCTCCACACACGGGGCGGGCGCTTAACCCACTACGCTACCGACTGCCCCATCCACAGCGTTTTTTAAGCGATTTAAATATACTGTAACCTTCAACTAAGACAAAAAATATCTCATCACTGAGATGAGTATGACCACCACTTTAAACTTTAACACAGGTCAACATGTCGACAGCTATCTGAAGCTGAATTCACTTCTTTTGTCTTTCAGAATCTATCCACTGAAGGTTTACAATGCAAAGGCAACAAGGTCGAAAAAGTCCAGTATCTTCAACAAAAAAGCAAATACTTTTATGTGTATCCACACTGTATGTACTGTACATACCCATGCTGCTCCGCCAGTAGACATGAACCCGGAGCTGTCCGTCCTGGAAGAACGGCGTCCCCACATCCAGAATGTCACCTGCAGGGTTTCCTGGAGCAGCAGTGGTGCCTTCGAAACAGACATATCATATCACTGAATTATTATAATTACCTTTTATAGGTGGAAACTGGCCTAAGTGAGGATTCATAAGCACGGATATTCATTATGAGAAAGTTTAGGAAAAATATGAGAAAGAAACATAAGAGGGCTGAAGTCCTGACATCACTTCCTCCATGCCTTTCCCATGAACATGGGTGCTAACCTAACTCTGACACTGACCAATGTTCCGAGTTCATCATTTCAATGAAATGGCAATGGTTCCAATGGCTTCCATTGAACAGGTCATGTGAAGAAAAAGTCTCTGTATTGTATTGTTGAACTTTTTCACCTTGAGTCCTCCCGACCAACAGATCAGCTCGTAGAGAAGTGGGCGCCAACAAAAAACCTCCATCATTATATAATGACGTATTCATTCATAAGGATTTTTTTTTCCGTCACGTCAGCCTGTAGCTTTGAAAGGAACACCTTGACATTTTGAATCAGAGTTAAAAGATTTTTCCACTCCGCCACGCTGATAAGTTTGTGTGGGACGTTAAGGTTGTGTCCAGGTGGAGTGAGGCTCTGAGATATTGAGGATCAAAGATTTAACATCCCAGTGGGAGAAAGTCTTTAAGATCTTTAAACCCCAAAGATTAAAAAGAAAAGAAAAAGAAAGCGCCATGAAAGTGTAAAATAAAATTCAGAGATCATCCAGATGCATTTTCAGAATCAAGAGGAAACGTTTAGTGCAACAATGCTGACCCTTCAACATGCTGGATTATATGGGGTGCCGTTTGTAAAGCGCCTTGCTCTGAAAATAACAGCAACATTTTGTCACATTTAGCTTTAAACTGGCTTGAATTTTTGAGAGTCACATTTAGAACATTATTTGTGAACTTTGAGATATTTTAAATATTTAAATCCAAATGTTAAATGTAAAATCGATATGCTAAATCTAAATATAAATGTTAAATATAAATCTAAATATTATATATAAATCCAAATGTTAAATATAAACCTAAATCTAAATGTTAAATATAAACCTAAATCTAAATGTATATGTAGATATATATTTAACATTTGTATTTTCATTTAACATTTAGATTTAGATTTAGTATTTAAATTTTACATTTAACATTTGGATTTAAATATTTAAAATATCTCTAAGTTCACAAATATTGTTCTAAATGCGCAAAATGGTGACTCTCAAAAATTCAAACCAGTTTTTTAAACATCGTTTTTAGCTAAATGTGACAAAATGTTGCTGTTATTTTCAGAGCGAGACGCTTTACAAACGGCACCCCATAGGATTAAAGAACGTTTGAGGAGACCTATTGAGCAAACAAGTTTTCTGTTACTGCACATCAAGACCAGGTCATCAGCCTGAGATTCCAAATGCCAAAGTCTACTCTCTGATTATGCAGAAGTGTGGACGTACTGCGCTGTGTGCTAAAGTGGAGGATGGCCCGGGGTCCTTTGAGCGGAGTTTGTCCCCAGTAGGACACAGCCTGGACCTCCACACTGTAGCTCCTGTTAGACCGCATGCTGTCCAGCTCCACCTGACTCTGCACACACACACAAAGGCACAAGCACACAAATAAGAGCCAAGCTTTTCATAAAACGTCTCATTTTCATGTCTGAAATCATCGCTGACCTCTTGCATTCAAGTTTTCTTGCAGCAAAGACTACATATTTTTTTTCCGTTTAGTTTATTTAGAGTACACTGAGGACTACAGGACCCATAAGCCTCAGCGGTCAAAGGCTATAATGTAATTGTTGCATTCAACAGCATGGTGCTGCATTTTGCTGTTGCTACATTTACTAAAAAATCCAAACTTCTTTAACTCTATCTCTAATGTGGCACTTTTACGCTGTTAGTACTGCATTGCTGCCTGGGACTTGTAGTCAACTTCTCTCCCAAAGCTTTTGCTTACAGTCTTGTACCTTTGACTACTGTGAATGACAGATTTCTATTTATATTTTTTTGTTATCATTTGTGCTGATGATTCAGCCAGGAGTCTTATAAGTGGTCCAAGAACGTTTCCATAGTGTTTCACAGCGTTTAGTTTTTTTTTTTTAAGATTTTTTTGGGGGGCTTTTATGCCTTTATTGATAGTACAGCTGAAGATAGACAGGAAGCAGGGGGCAGAGAGAGGGGGAGTGACACACAGTAAATGGCCGTCCGATGGGGGATTCGAACCAGGGCCAGCTGCAGCAAGGACTGAAGCCTCCTACACACGGGGCGGACGCTTAACCTACTACACTACAGACGGCCCCATCCCCATTGACTACTGTGAGTGACAGATTTCTATTTTTTTTTTTTGTTATAATTTGTGCTGATGATTCAGCCAGGAGTCCTGTGGTCCCAGAACGTTTCCAAAACCAGCGCTTAAAGTTTGGTGTCAGGGAGTCTTGTAAATATAGATAGTAATAGTGCATTCAGACGACGTTAACTTCATCTTTACAGTGCGTTCAATAAAAAACGACTGAGTGTTTTATTTGGTCCATTATTTCATTTAACTAGCTAGAAAAATATGAACTAAAAAGTTTGAAGAAAATACTCTTCCTTGCACTCCTTGACTTGCTAAAGTTTCGTTTTTAGTCAAGCACACACTGTTAGAATCAGATCAAGTCCAGCAGTAACTGTAAAGCACTGTAGTGTCTGTCAGTCCACACCTCTCGGACTGTCTTCCTCCTCTTGGTCAGGGATGAAGCGGAGGGCTGTCCAACTGCGGTCCAGCTCCAGCTGACCTTGTAGTGGTGGACAGGAACGTCCGGGTCATCGGGCATGCTCCACTGGAGCTTGGCGGACACCATCCTGCTGGGGCAAAAGCTCATGTTGGCCACTCTCAGCTCAGTGGGAGCTGGAGGATTGGAGGGGTCTGAGGGTGAAGGGATGTTGTTACAAAGTTAGAATCTATAAGATAAATGCTATCTGTTAGTAATTCAACAATACCTCACACCTCTAGACATCACATCATTTATTTATCTTTCTAAAATTGGAGGCTACAGTTTGTCCTAGATGCCTAACCATAACCTAATATACCTAATCTCCAACTTCTTCAACTCAATGTCTCCATTGTAAATATTGCTGTGGCCTCGCTGCAGACTGTTGATTCAGGGTGTTTCAGGGCGATAATACAAAGCTAGACTTGATATATTCTCATGACATGTTGATAACCATTCATTCTAACTGTCTGGCTGATTGAAGTCAACAGCAGCTGCCTGTAGTCAGGGTTCCCACACCTTTTTCATGAACAAATTCAAGCACTTTTCAAGCACCTTCAAGCACCAGTTTTTCCATTTTTCCAGCACCTTTAAATAGGTAGCCTACTAGTTGTGTTTGCCATGATGGTCATGGGAAGCGCAGCGGTGCCACTGTATGGCATAATAATATGGGTCTAATTAGCATTATTTCATATGGTGGTAGATTGACTGTTTTGATTTTTAACTAATTGTGAATTGGCTTGTATTCTCAGCTTGTGAGCGGTGTATTGTGTAACTACCATAGCGCAATAACAGTGACCAACAGGTGTGGATAGTAGTCTACTGTTATTTCTCGGCAGAACACCAAGCGAGTATGATAACTGAGTTCTGCATGTAAAGGCATCGGATCAAGCGCGTAGCCGCTTAAGAAACATTTTTGTTTTCTCTTAGTTTATTGAGATAGACATCACACAAATTTCAAGCATTTTCAAGCACTTCACAAAAAATTCAAGCATTTTCCTTGAAAACACTGAAATTCAAAAATTTTCAAGGAATTCAAGCACCCGTGGGAACCCTGTGTAGTCTGCACTTTATAGTGGGATCGGATGTGGCTGGTAGCCGCTGAGGACTAATGACAAAATACCATCCGGTCTGTGATCGCTTGTCCTGTTTTCCTTAAATTTGTCAATTTTGCAGCAGCAGCAGTTATTTTTAAGGGTGTCTAAGGAGTCTGACCTCTGTTGGAGTGGATGTGTCTGCTGGGCGTGGTGAAACCTCTGGTCCCGTGGGTGTTGACCGCTGCCACCCTGAACTGGTACCAGCGACCGGGCCGGATGTCGGAAAGCCTCGCTCCCTGCTCTGTGGTCTGTGCAGGGAAAGCATGATGTATGCATGAGTGTGGATGTAAAGTGTGAGGAGCCACGGCCTGCAGGATAAACAAGCTGAGTCATGTCCAAACTTTCATTTCATTCTTTCAATCCACAACAGGAAAAATATAAAATCTCATCTTCGGTCTCCTCCTGCAGATTTTATTCAAATTTTAGTCGTCTTCATTTTCAGACATTTCTATCTCCGCTGTCATGACAACCGAACAAGTCTACGTTCAAGACATCATCGAGGCCTGGTTAAACATCTGATAAAACAGACGTTAATGCAGGTAATTGATGACATTGCACTTGTACTGCATGCAGAGAATGAGCTCCTAAAATGTGCAGCCGGCACTTACAGCGAGCACTAATGCTTCGATGTTGGATGGAGACGGCAGAGATTACCTTTACCCTCGATCAAAATACTCATTTACAGCCATAGCTTTATGAGCTAAATGCCATTAAACCTCTCGAGAGCAACAATTAAAAGGCGCACAGCTGTTCGCAGCCACTTTTAATACTTGTGGGGTTTTACAGATACTGTAGGAGAAGTCGTCAAAGACGGGGAGTCATAAATCAGGACTGAGACGGCCATTATTTTTAGGAAGTACAGTACCTGTGCAACCAGCTGCCAGGAGGTGGCGCTGTCCTCGCTGGGCTGGATGCCAAAGTTCCACCTCCTCTGCAGGATGTAGACGACAGGCTCGGCTGAGATGTTGAAGCGAGAGGACCAGCGCACCTCCAGCTGACCGGAGGGCAGTTCTTCAAAGGCCAGCTCCTTCCTGGGCTTCAATGGGACACCTGAGAGAGCAGAATGATCCAGTTACCACACCATGGACGGAAGAAAATGACTGAAGAGACAGTAGATCATTCGAGATGTTTAATGAAACAACACTCGACTGTAATTCTCAGTCTGTCCCAGCAGAGAGGACACGGAGTTCTCAGTGAGGTCACTCATTGTCCCTCGGGGGCCAATAAGTGCCACCGAGTGAAAAAGGCAAAATGAGTTTGTCGCCCGAACATATTGCTGCAAGCTCAGGATCTGTTTTTTTCCCTCAGCTCGCTTTGATCCCTCCACCGACAACGGAGGTCTACTGTAAGTAGGGCAGGCTCCACCTGACGTAGACTCTCAGCAGCACGGCGACACAAGATTTCCCACCTAGAGTTACCTCATTTATCCGAGCGAGAGGCCCGAGGGAGGCTGGGTGACATCTTTTTTTTTTAGGTTGACAAGAAGTTTGTGACGGAAAGTATGTCGCGGTGATAATAACAATAATAATAATATCATCTCTTCAAATGAATATTTCAGCTTCAGTGTGCGAGTCGACAGAAGGTCTGCGTGTACTAATTCTACAAAGTATGAATTATTTCACTACAGGATCGGACCATAATTAATGTTCTGAGTTTTGTTGAAGATGATTTCGAATAAAGATGAGTCCTGATTCTTCTGGAGCCGCAGTGTGTTTCATTACCAATCACATCTCACAATATTCACAGGCGTGGTGATATTTTGGATACAAATGTATTTTTGTTTATTGGCATGACGTGATGCTTTACAGTTCTACAACAGAGGAGCACAGTCTTTGATTTTTAATGTATAAACAAGCTTTTTTTTAAAGTTATTTTTTTGGCTTTTTATGCCTTCATTGATAGTACAGCTGAAGATAGACAGGAAGCAGAGAGAGGGGCAGTAACACGCAGTAAATTAGCCGTCGGATGCGGGATTCGAACCGGGGCCAGCTGCAGCGAGGACTATACCCTCCACACACGGGGCGGCCGCTCAAACCACTACGCTACCCACCGCCCCATAAACCAGCTTTTAATAATTGTTTGGACCAAGAAGCAGCTGGTCTATTTATTTAGCATATTTGAGGGAATGTATATTAATATATTTGGGGTGTTTTGTATTTTTTTAGATGTATTTTTGCTCCATATTGACGAGTCCTCCTCAAGTTCATTTGTTTTATCTGCTTGCTTTTATTGGTCATCACCGGAACTCGCCCTGACTCCACCTGCTGGAGTCCATTCCAAACTTTTCCAAACCTTACCCAATCAGCCATAGAAATAAATAAAGTCTGACTTTTGAGTTCCTCTGGATCATTGCCATGCTAAATAAATAAAAAAAGGGTTTGTGTTGGATCCAGTCTTGTGGCTGCGGCGTACCCTTGTAGAGGTCTTTGGGAGCCTGGCAGGTGTGGCCGCAGCCGTTGGAACAGCATTTCTTCTGAGCCGAGCACTCTCCGTCACGATCGCAGCTCTCCACGCAGGCCGCCGCGAAGCCGCTGGCTCTCTCCGGAGGCGGACAGCTGCCCTGCTTCACCGCCAACACGGACTGAAGGAACTCGCAGCTGGTCACGCACTCCCAGTGCTTCCTGGGAAACACCCGCTAGAGGGGTTGGAAGGAGAGTTGACTTAGTTTTACCTGGAATTGAATTATTTCAAGGCTTTATCTTGATGATACAAGTATGCAAAACCTGGTTATCATCTGTAACATTTGATTAATTGTAGTATAATAGATTTATGACAGATATATTGAATATCTGCAGGGTTCCCACACCTTTTTCATGAACAAATTCAAGCACTTTTCAAGCACCTTCAAGCACCAGTTTTTCCATTTTTCCAGCACCTTTAAATAGGTAGCCTACTAGTTGTGTTTGCCATGATGGTCATGGGAAGCGCAGCGGTGCCACTGTATGGCATAATAATATGGGTGTAATTAGCATTATTTCATATGGTGGTAGATTGACTGTTTTGATTTTTAACCAATTGTGAATTGGCTTGTATTCTCAGCTTGTGAGCGGTGTATTGTGTAACCACCATAGCGCAATAACAGTGACCAACAGGTGTGGATAGTAGTCTACTGTTATTTCTCGGCAGAACACCAAGCGAGTATGATAACTGAGTTCTGCATGTAAAGGCAACGGATCAAGTGCGTAGCCGCTTAGGAAACATTTTTGTTTCCTCTTGGTTTATTGAGATAGACATCACACAAATTTAAAGCATTTTCAAGCACTTCACAAAAAATTCAAGCATTTTCACAACCTTGAAAACACTGAATTGAAATTCAAGCATTTTTAAGGAATTCAAGCACCCATTCAAGAGCTCATTCCAGGTTTTTCAGACATAAGACAATGTCCGTACATGAATTTCAAAACATTCAAATGTGCAAAATATTTGAATCTGGTGGAGTTTCACAGCCTTTTAACATCAGTGCTACCTGACAAGACAAAGACATGAAATTCATAAATAAAACAGGCTCATGTTTAACTTTGTTCGATTCCATAAAACTGATCCATGTGCACAAAATGCGTGTGTGTGTGTGTGTGTGTGTGTGTGTGTGCGTGTACCTCACACAGCTCTCTGCAATTGTTTTTCCTCTTCATCTCCCAGGAATCTCTGCAGGGCTCCAGGCACTGTGAAGTAAAAGCAAAGAGTGTGTGAGCGACGACACAGATGAGGTGACTCTGATCTTTCTAGATTCATTAAGAGATGAATCATTATAGAATAGAATAGAATAGAATAGAATAGATCTTTATTGTCATTGTCACAGGTACAACGAGATTGAAAGTGCTTCTAGTCAGTGCAATAAAATCCTAGCATTAAAGTGACTAGTGAGTGTTAAAATAACTAGAATAAATAAGAATAAGAATACCTGAGACATTAAAAATGTACTAAAATAAATAAAATTAAACATATGCTAAAATCAAAATAAATACTAAATATGCTAAGAGGAGCATACACCCATAACGTAAAACATTAAAACATTGTGCACATCATTATACATTATACATTAAAAACATAAAAATGTGATTTGTATTTCATGAGTTTCCTCATAATGTATCCGCTAGACATTCTTCTGGCTCGGTTTAAAACACATGGCTGGACTTTGTGGTGAAATATTTCAATATCTTTTTTTTTATATATATATTTAACAAAAGCCACCGCCTTTTCTGAGCCTTGAGCGAAATCTTTTTATTTGCTTAAAGCTGAACAACACGTGGGACACGGGCAGGGCTTTGAGAACACCGCGTTCTTCATTCACGTCTGGAGGTCGAGAACACATACAGAGGAATCTGAGCAGCAGAGGAAAAAACGACCAGATCTACTGAATGATGGATAATAAATGCTGAACAGAGTTATGGACATCTGTCCATTCCTATTCCTTTTAACTGTGGCGATGAGATGGTTGTGTCAATTAATAAACTTATAAATCTATGTTTATGTTCTAATGTGACTGCCTTTGCACAGCTGCTCGCCTTATTGTGCGTATGACAAATAAATTCACGAGTCTTCAGAGAAATATTTGACCTATTCAAATGAAATAATGACAAAACATAGTTTATTATTGGAACGGAATTTGTAAAAAATATTAAAGCAGTTTCAAGGGATGCAAGAGTACGCCTTATTCGATTTAAAATTATGCATCGTTTATATTGGACTCCCTCCAAATTATTTAGATTAGGATTATTATCCACGTCAGAATGCTGGCGATGCAAGTCTGAGGAAGGTACTTTAATTCATGTGTTATGGTTATGTCACAACATAGTCCAACACTTTTGACCCAATATTTATGACAACCTTTGTGAGATTACGATTACGATTATTATTTGTCTTGAGTGATCATACAGTCCTGACAGGACAGGATAAACATATTAAAAGCTTTATCCAAACCAGTATTATAATTGGTAGACAAATACTTGTCAGGGGATGGAAGGTGGAGGGGGTACCCTCTACGCAGGAGTGGGCTGTGGAGTTGGCACGAGTGGAACTTTATTAGCACATTGCTCCAACAATATAACGCTATTATAACATTAGGAAATAATAACTTTATTAACACTCTAGCTACAGTTGGTAGGCGAAGAAGAAAATATTATAAGTATAAATGCAAATAACAAAAGAGCGCGGAGAACATGTAGTAGGCATTGTAGATGGTTGCCTGTGAAATCCGATGAGTCAATTAAAAATTATCAACCCAAAAATAATTAACAACTACCTCGCACAATTAATTATCTTTTGTAATTTACATTTATACTTAATATTTTCTTCTTCTCCTACCAACTGTGGATGAAGTAGTAGTAAAAAAATATATATATGTAGATGTGCTTCTTCTTGTTTTTGTGTGTATTTTATTTTGTGATTGTTACTTATTCTTGTTGTCTGTTAACAGAATATTGCATTAAGGCAGAGCTTGCTTCGTCTATTTCTCGTATTGATTTTCCCTCGAATCATTTTCTGTGTCTTTTTTTGCTTTGGTTTATCTTGCATCATGTCTTCATCGATGTATTTAAGGGTAGCTGTTAAAGTTGTACATGAAGGAGCACAGGGGTAGAGGTTCGTAACCAGAAAAGGATCAGCATGGTTGGTGGTGTGTGTTCGGGGAGGTGGGGGGATAATTAAAATGAAAATAAAAACTGTTAATCACAAAACATAGTTTATTGACTTAACTTCAGTTAGATGTGTGCTTTCAGTAAATCATCTAAAGGCTGTGGCAAAACTGAGGAGAATATTAAAGCCCTATATTTGAAGTTTTGTTTACTTATGTAATCATAGAATGTGTCTGCGTCTTAGCTACAGTGCAGTACTTTTTAATGTACAAGCGTCCCACCTGCATGGTTTCTGTTTAAGACGATCTCTTCAAATATATTTGGATATTGAATCATATTCGTATAGGGTTGTAGAGGGTTGAAAGAACTGGTCCAACAAACATGACATGCTGCTGTTGTACAGATGTGATGTGAACTGTCCCACGCCTCGCTATATAAGCGCGCTTAAAAAAAAAGTTCTACGTTCTCAGGCCGTTTTTCTGGAGCATGCACCAATTAACAGCATCGTCCTCTGTACCACGGAGCTGAATCCTGCACCAGTAAGCAGCAGGCAGCCCAGTGGAGTGAGTGTGTACACTGATTGCAATTTCATGCTGTAGTGAGAAACGGCGGGGAGGGAGAGCGTCGCACGGTGGCGTCGCAAGGACGCGGCGAGTTGTCTGAAAGTTCGAGTGTAGACTCTCGACAAACTTGTGTTTACCGAGGTCTGCAGAGGAAACGTCTCAGGAGTTCTCTCGTGTTTATTGTCTCATAGAGAAGAAGAATAGGCTTCTGCTGCTATGGTAACCATCTAAGGGGATGGAAAGTTGTTCAGCAGGCGTCAACTATACGACCAGATGATACATATGGGGTGCCGTTTGTGAAGCGTCTCGCTCTGAATATAACAGCAACATTTTGTCACATTTAGCTAAAAACAATGTTTAAAAAACTGGTTTGAATTTTTGAGAATCACTTTTTTGCACATTTCGAACAATATTTGTGAACTTAGAGATATTTTAAATATTTAAATCCAAATGTTAAATGTAAATCTAAATGTTAAATATAAATATAAATGTTAAATATAAATGTTAAATATAAATCTAAATGTTGAGGCTAATTGTTAAATATATATCTAAATGTTAAATCTAAATCTAAATGTTGAAGCTAAATGTTAAATATATATCTAAATGTTCAATCTAAATCTAAATCTAAATGTTGAAGTTAAATGTTAAATATATATCTAAATTCTAAATATAAATCTAAATGTTGAAGCTAAATGTTAAATATTTATCTAAATGTTAAATATAAATCTAAATGTTGAAGCTAAATGTTAAATATATATCTAAATGTTAAATATAAATCTAAATGTTGAAGCTAAATGTTTCGGGGGAAACTAAATATTTAGCCAAAATGCAAATTCAAATGACGGTAACCGGAAGTGCCAAAATAAACGCTCGAGAAGGTCAGAGCGTGTTTATAGTGGCAAATAACGAATAAAACCCATCTTATCCGGGGAAATGGACTCTTGGACATGGATTATGGCACCCCATAGATACAGGTAAGAAAGGAAACTGATGAAACTGACGGAGATGAAGTCCTGGTCACCTTACATGACACAGGCATCAGAGCCATAGTCTTCATGTTTTCCCTGAAACAGAGCTGCCTGTGTTTGAAATCAGTGCTGACACGCAGTCATCACAGTTTTTCTTGTCTTTACATCAGTGCCGGCCTTAAATCCGCCGTTACAAACTAAACTTTAGCTTTCATTAGTGCGGGCGCTGACTGACGGACGTGTTTCCCCCTCAGGGCGTAATGTGGTTGTATAAACTCTCCGAGTCCTACGCTTTCCCGTACACGCTGAAGTGCGGCCCGCGTGCCAAAGAACACCAAAGCGAGCGCGTGTCGGAGTCAGACAGCAGCCTCGGTAGCCTCTGGATATTATTCCTGCTGCCTGCGGAGTTTGTCGGGACTTGCTGGCTCATATTTAGACTTATCATGCCTGTTAGTGTTAATAATTGTTTTGCATACGGATTCAAATACCTCTTTCATCTCCAGGCAATTCTGCCGCTGTCATACTGTATTTCACCATACACACAAATATAATACATGTAGCATCAACACAGTTATCGATGTTAAATGAAATACCTGTTGATTTCATCAGTTATGATATATCTGAATGTTTTCCTGTAAGAGATGATAACACCCAAAATAAATATATTTAGAGGTCACGACCCAGGTAGGCAACTTCATTTCAATCAGATGTTTCTGTTATCCTGTACGGTGTGTGTGCATGTGTGTGTGTGTGTGTGAGTGTGTGTGTGTTTATAGTTACTGGGCTGCTGTGTCAGCTGTCATCCTGCTGTGTATCTGTATGTCTGGTTTCATGTTGATGCTGCTGCGGTTGTGTCTGATAACTGCACGCGGTCTCACACACACACACACACACACACACACACACACACACACACACACACACACACACACACACACACACACACGTGCACGATTATCGGGGAGTGTTTTTCAGCTTGTTCACGCTGGTGCCTGCAACTTAATGAAACACCTGTGATTTATCAGGTAATGTTTCGGTGATAGATGTCTTCTTTTGCATCCATAAAAAAATAGATTTCTGTTGGAATATGTCTTGTTTGAGCTCAGTGAGTGGCATCTTTCTAAAAGATCTGACATGGGCCGGTCCTCTCTGAGCATGTGAACGAGGTGAACAGGCTAATTTTTAAAGGAATCTTTATTTAGCGGCACACTGAGATTACCTTTTCCATTTGGTTTTTGGTTACAGTTACATAGTTACACTGTGGTTATATTAAGGTCATGTGGCAAACCTCGCAGCAGCTGTGGAACAACAAAAATCAAACCCAACCATTTCAAATTATTATTTCAAATGATATTGTTAATGAAAACATTACATCGGGTTATGGGGTGCCGTTTGTAAAGCGTCTCGCTCTGAGAATAACAGCAACATTTTGTCACATTTAGCTAAAAACGATGTTTAAAAAACTGGTTTGAATTTTTGAGAGTCACTTTTTTGCACATTTAGAACAATATTTGTGAACTTAGAGATATTTTAAATATTTAAATCTAAATGTTAAATGTAAAATCTAAATGCTAAATATAAACCTAAATGTTAAATATAAACCTAAATCTAAATGTTAAATATAAATATAAATCTAAATGTTGAAGCTAAATGTTAAATATATATCTAAATGTTGAATATAAATATAAATTGTTTTAAATGTGCAAAAAAGTGACTCTCAAAAATTCAAACCAGTTTTTTAAACATCGTTTTTAGCTACATGTGACAAAATGTTGCTGTTATTTTCAGAGCGAGACGCTTTACAAACGGCACCCCATATCAGATAACACTAAGCCTACCTTCGCACTGAAGACGGTTTTCTTAATCTGAGGTCTGTTAACAAACCTCCTGGTTAAACCAACTTATTTTAAAGCCAGTGCTTTGACCTCCTGCACGTACTGCAGCTTTATGTAAACACGAGGGATTATTACAGCGCTTCGGTTTTGACCTCCGAGCAGAAAATCAAAGTGGGGTTACATTATCCGGATAAACAGGGCTCTGTCTTTGTGAACTCCTCGGCGCATCGCAGCCGGGATGATCAAAGTCGGGCACATCGGGGAGTCCTAGGTTCGCCCGGTGCACGGAGATGGGATCAGAAAGAATGCGTGAACATGGGTGCGTTACACAGTGACAATCATGGTGAATAATACTTTTCCCCCCCCAAGTTCTGATTAGAATCCACACACATGCATGATTATGTCCTGTCATCATTGTGATCGTCATTATTGTCCTGGGTTTTAATGTCTGACAGTCACATGGTGTCATCTTTTGTTTCAGAGATCCAGTGATGCGTGGAGGGTAACCAAAGACTAGTGCACGTGCAGTAATGAAGACCCCCTGAAGCATGTCTGATAGCCTTGTGCCAGGCTTGCCATCTCCCATCTCCCCACCCAGGTCTCCACGGGAGAACTCGCCCACTAATCCAGACTGACGTTTCCACCCTTGTGCCGTTCCCGGCGTCACCTCAGCGTCGGTTAGTTTTCCGCTCCATTTCGAGCTTAAATCGAGCATTCCATTACTATTGCACTATGCCGCAAATAAATCTGACTGAGGGGAACTTTGTGATATCGTTGAGAGATCTGAGAAAGCACCCTAAGTCACTTAGGTGGAGAAGACAACGCGGATATTTTTGTCCGGGGCTGCAGAATTTAGCACCAAATGGAATTGGTTTTGGGATCCAAGCTGTTCTTTCTGGTCACAGGACGTGACTGCGCTTATTTGGCTGCAGTGTAACGCTGTGTGTGTGTATGTAGTGCAGTTTGTGTGCACCACTCCTCCATGACCAACCAGAGATAATGGGGCGAACAACTTCTCTGCTGACCGTGCAAAATGCCGTTCTTTTGGTGTTCATCACTGTTTGATTCGGTGCCCAGACCAAAACCCCTTAGAGAGCAAACAGGCCCCGTGTTTGTCTCTGGCTTCCTGTTTCAACAACTCGCACTGTCTTTGAAAGTCTTCCAGCCCCTTTAAACATCCACAGACAAGACTTTCGGCTTTTCCCAAGGAACGAACTCCAAAGCAAATGATTTCACAAGCACTTTTATTCATTTGACAATGTGAGTTGCGAGGACGGGTGGAGGAAAAGGATGTCTGGCCCTCAGTCAAACATCAGAACAAGCCTGTAGGGAGTATTGGAGTCCACTAATGGCTGCCAAGTGCTACTGAAAGAAGTTCGTTACAACAAGCTCAATGCCAATTGTCTAGGTTGTGAACCAAGACACCAGTGCTTGCACACGATGTCCCTCCGTGGCTCCAACGCTACAGTAGTCCCATCTTAAGCTCTTTTTAAAGAGCTGAATTGAACCGGACTGTGTGGGAGTGTGTTGCTAATCAACTCTGGCACTTGCAAATGGCTGTCTGCCTGGAGGAGATAGTGACAGAACGATTAACAGGCACTCATTACCACCAGGGTCCGCGAGGACGACATGGGGGCCAAATGGTCACGAGCCAAAGTGATGGGCTGTCTCGCGGCAGCAAGCTTCCGCAAGCTTCTCATCAGGCCTCTCTGAGCTTAAGAGCTGGACGGGGATGTATCAATACCGGGATTGCCGCATTAATCAAAGTTTCATGTCTGAGAGAAAGCATCAGGGGTATTTCCAAACCCTGACAGTGACAGCAGCATGTCAAAGGCTGCCGGCCTCCATCCACACCTGCCACAACCACAATATCAGGAGACAGAAGACATTTCTTTTCAAAATAAGAGCTCAGTGAAAGTAAAAAAAAAAAACATTTTGCTGCTCATATCCGAACACACACCTGCTCTGACCAGGTATATTTGGGTACCCACTGTTCATCTGAATGAAAAGTGTTGCACTCGGTTGTGAAAATGGATAGTAATAGTGCAGGAAATGAAAAAACGAGAGCACTGCTGTTTCTGCTGGATCGGTTTGTGAGTTGTTCTGTCTGGTGAGGGGGGTCCAAAACTATCCAAGTAAAAACTAAACTGTAGGAGTTAAGGCTAATCCAAACCACAGCATGATCAGCTGTAATCCCGACTAACTACCATCCGAAATACAAAACAAAACACGCAGCCAAACCCAGCCCTGACGTCGCCGAGCTACAGCTTCCGCAAAATAAAAAACCCAGCCTTTGATCAAGGAGATTAAAGAGCTGCGAGTTCAGTGTGATACTTCAGACGGCACCTGTCATCGCAGAGCGGCTCTGACAGCTTTTTTACCACATCTGCATGTAAAGTCTGCGCCGGCACATTAATGAAAAGTTAAGAGAAGTGCTCTGCGGGGGAATTGCAGCCAGTCTCTTTAAGAGGAATGCATTGATTGCACATCACGCCGTAAGAGCCTCTCATTTCACAATTAACTACCATTAAACAGTGAGTGGAATTTAGAGGGCTCTCCAAAATAAAAGCCCCTAAAGGATAACACTGCGCTCAACACGTGAAACGAGTGCAGATCAAAATCTGAATGTCACTTTGTTGGACTACTTTTTTCTCTTTCTTTTTCATTTTAAAAAAGAAACATAAACTATCCACTCATCCAACCATCCACTCAAAAAAATATAATTTTGACTGAATTAAATGCATTTTACATAATTGTACGTAGTTTTTTCAACTCAAAAATGTTATGTAATTCAACCCCTAACATCACCATCGGCACATACATGTTGCATTTAATCTCCACGGGACAAACAGTCATACGCTGTAAATTCTCCTCCATCTGTGTATGTCATCCAACAAGCACTGATAAAAAGATCAGAGGAGATGGATGTTTAAGGTTACAGCATAATATCATCATAAGATATTACTATGTCGCTGATGATGATGGACATTGCACATGATGGAATAAAGCAGCCCTTGGTATCATGAACTAATTCACGCCGCAGTGAAAACATTTTCTCCCTGTGATCGTTCATTAAAGCGGCTTGATATTTCACTGTGGAAGCTCTTAATAATGCAGCCGGGGAGACGTCTAATGCTCTAACATGTCATCACAATTACCCGTCAGTGGGATCACATGGTAACCAAAGTGAGAGGCTGCTAAGGCGCGTTAATATCTCCATCGCTCAACAAGAAGACAATATTCCTCGTGGGGGCTGTTAAATATCTAAAAAAAAACCCATCCAGGGCTAGGCAGTCGCACAGTGCAGATAAAATGATCCGAGCATAATTTCATGAAAGTAACCCAGGAAAGTTTTATGATACAAACAAAATATCATAGCTTGCCAAGCATGTGCTCCATCTATTACTGCCTGCCTCTCTCATGAGTGTTGATGTATTAGCCGGGGAAACTGCTGCGACCTATAGGACATCTGAGAGCGAGCAGCCAAGTTTGGTGATGAATGGTGGAGCTGAGAAATGCTTAATAGCCACTACAGTACAGCAGCATGCATCAGTGCATACATGTTTACACACATACAGAGCGCATTGTCACCGGTCTGCACCGGGAGTGATTTATCGCCACACAAACACGCACACATATAAAGGTACACACGTGCTTGTGTGTATCCAGGCAAGTACACACACACACACACACATTGTGCACACACACACACAGAGGTAGAGTGATTTATTACGGTGGAAAACACCGGCAGTCCCACGTGACCTCCTCCTATCTTTAGACTGATCAGCTGAAGGAAACACTTTCATTCAGATCCGTGCGTGAGAGCGTGTATGAGGTTTACTGTACATTTTAACATCATATCACAATATGACCAAAGAAGGCAGCATTTATATGAAGCGCACTGCCAAACATGAAAACAGAGGAAATAAACGATATGATAAAAGAGAGCATCACGTCATCAGTTAACGGTTGACCAGTTGTTTTTGACCCCCAAATTTGTTTGATATAGGTCAAATCAGTTTTATTTAAACTTTATGTAAACTTATCTGTCCTTATTCATATTTTAAAAAGCTACTTATGATCAAGATAATCCATGTCCAAGAGTCCATTTCCCCGGATGAAGATGGGTTTTATTCGTTATTTGCCACTATAAAGACGCTCTGACCTCCTCAAGCTTTTATTTTGGCACTTCCGGTTACCGGCATTTGAATTTGCATTTTAGCTAAATATTTAGTTTCACCCGAAACATTTAGCTTCAAGATTTATATTTATATTTAACATTTAGATATATATTTAACATTTAGCTCCAACATTTATATTTAGATTTAGATTTAACATTTAGATTTAGATTTAACATTAAGATGTAGATTTAACATTTAGATTTAGATTTAACATTTGGATTTTACATTTAACATTTGGATTTACATATTTAAAATATCTCTAGGTTCACAAATATTGTTCTAAATGCAAAAAAGTGACTCTCAAAAATTCAAACCAGTTTTTTAAACATTGTTTTTAGCTCAATGTGACAAAATGCTGCTGTCGTTTTCAGAACGAAACACTTTACCCTATAAACATCGACTTTAGGCACGAAGCAGGAAACAAACTCATCCACCCACCCTGATCTTTCCTCCCTATCATAACTTTACCTTTACTTTGTCCTTTTGCTCCGCTCTTTACAGATGAGGCTCATAACTCCTACAGCCACTAGAGAGCACTATACTTGAACATGTACTCGTGTTTTGGCTCATTTCCTTCCCACTGAAGGTGGAAATGTGCGTCAGAATCACAGAGATCACAGAGAAGTGGTGCCGTGGCTTTAGAAAGTTTGCAAACCAACTGTTACCTACCTTTGCACACTGTTTATGATTATGACACCAGCCCAGGGATCCATTATTCTGAAGAGGAGAATGAGAGAAGCATAAATTAATATGTCGGCCTAACTGAGTTAAGTGCAGACGAATACATTTCAGTGCTCTAATTATGGGCTCAGAATCAGCCAGTGTAATTACAGTTTGTCAAGAGAACACAAAGAGCTAGTTCACACTTTGTACAGCACCACTGTTATTTCTCTATATAAGACAAATGAGTGTTTTTTCCTCCATGTGGGACTTGCTGTCCTTCACGGCTCTGTGCTGCGAGCCTGAGGCCGTTTGTTTTATTCTCTCAGTATAACTCCAGAGGCAACCCGCCGTCTAACCAGCACTGATCTCTGTGATGAGGCGTTAAATAAACACACAGTGTGTTCGTGACTTCAGCGGTGTAACAGTGTGCATCTTAGTTCGTAGGTCATTTGTTTGTGACACAATCCAATCGACCGATCGAAATGCATTCATGCACTGATATTTTCTCCTTCATCTTACAGTCGGTGAAACTGTTTGTAGGAGCCATAATCAGAAATGAACAGTCGGGTTCAAACGGATTACAGACAGCTCAATAAATAAATAGAGCGTTATTGATGGAGAGCTAAGGAGTCTCCTCAACACTAACTGAGCTGCACAGCCAATCATTATACCACGCTCCAATGGACCTGCTCAGACGGTATAGTGTCTGAGCAGGCAGCCTCCAGCACTGAAGGGATGCTTGGGATTGGGTCTGTGCAAATATTACTTGTGTTTCTAGAGAAACACACACACACAATCTTTCCTGAAAAACAATGTTGAATGCAAAAAAAAAAAATGAAGACCTTGAAGCAGAAGCTGAAATCCCGCCCACTTTCTCACCTGGCCAATCAAATTACTGTATGCATTCCTGCCCCCTGATTCAGGGAGGGGCTTTTCGCTGACACCTGCCATCATTAGCCAATATTAACTGACCGATGAAAAATACAGTATGTGCCCAGGATTATTGCTTTTGAGTGGCCGATTGCAAAAACTCTGGCAGATATTGATTTGAACACATCGAGAGCAACCTCGCTGACGTGCAACTTTGCGAGCGACACACCAGTCACGATGGTGGCCTACGAAAAACTGCGATTAATTGGTCTTGTGTCAAGTCTAACTTGAGTGTATCAGAACTGATCATTCATCTGCAGATTTCTGTAACCATGCCAAAGGCCAAAATGTGAGCTTTGGCCTTTTAGCCTTGAAGTTGTTGATCACTTGCAACTAAAGAGTCAGTCAGTCTGAAACATTTGTAGCCACGCTGGCTTCAATTTATTCTTCCATGGCTCGTTTAACTTGAATGAAACATGTTGCACTTTGAACTCATTTCAGCTATGAATAAAAATTCTTCGAATTTAGACACATCAGCCACCATCTTTGTTGTGTACGGTTACCATGGTTACAGATGTCACGCTCATCTATGGTTTGTGGAGAAGGCAGCGTTTACACGGTCACCCCATTGACGCATCGAGGAGAGTGTTCACACAGTGTGTCCGTGTCACAACAGACTGGTTCTCCCCAGTGAATCACTTGTTCACTAAAATACTGTTAGGAGGAGCTAGAACATCCGAAAAATGAAGTACTATTTCTTTAGTGAACATCTTGAGAAGCCTTTAGAGAGAACTGAGAGGCAATATTAATTCCAGAGCAAACGTATTCCCTCTGATAGTGTTATTACTGTGGTCATGTTTCTTTGTGTGCCCCGTGCTTGTGTCTGCTATTTTCGTATGCAAATAGGATGTGCCATCCAGGGCCGTATTAAGCCAATGTGGTGCCCCTGGGCCCCACCTAACAGGTGCCCCCCCCTGTGTATCAATTCAAACAGCATCCAACTATACACAGTACATGTAGGCATATTCAGATGCCTCAATTTCAAATGTGTATCAATTCAAATAGCCAAAATCATTAAGTGTTAGTGTACATCAACTCAGCAGACAAGTCAAAAACACAAACAATACATTCCCATTATCGTGGGAGAAAGTTTGACATAGAAGAAAAGTAACTTTTTAATCCAAAAAAAATTATGTTTTAATTAAAATAACATCAGTAATTTAACTTTTCCTTGTCTCTGACATGAGTTTTCAGTCTCCCCTCATGGAGGATTTGCGTCTCCACAAGCAGCTTGGCACACAACATGATCATGAGGTCGTTATACAAATATTTTTGTCCGACCTTGTTGCTTAATCTCCGCTAATTAGTTTGGAAACGTGATTATCAGTCCCGCTCGGTGCGCCCTGCCCTGCTCACCCCGGCTCTATGAGACGCACATCGGGATGGTGTGCGAGGCTCTCAGCCTTTAGGTCTCTCGGAGGGAAACAGGAGCCGCAGTTTAACCCTCAAATGTGAATTTAAACAACTTAAATCGGATTAGGCTGCAAACAAAGAGTGCGCAAAACGCAGGAAATACCCAAAATATATGACAAGCGAATTTGTTTTATGACTCGGGGTCAGAATCGTTTTTTAAAGTATCGACGCATCGGTTTCAGTCAGCTCATTTAAATAATTAATATCAGTGGGTACCGTACTTGTGGACTGACCCAACTGACAGATTGGGGAAAGGGGGGAAGAATGGTCATGTAATCTCGATTTGTTTAATATTATCATTATTATTGTTTTTGTTATTATGAAATTAGTGTTCATGGTGAGTTATATATGGCCATTTATCATTTTCAAGTGAATAACACAAACATACAAATTAACGAAAATTATTTTTAAAGTTTGTGTCATGTGGTGCCCCCCCAAGTGGTCGTGAATGGTTGGTGCCCCTGGGCACTGTGCCGCAGGCCCATATGGTTAATCCGGCCTTGGTGCCATCCCTAGGAGGCGATTGGTGGAGTAATTTCTCAGTCCTGGCTTGTGATTGGCTGTGCCTGAAAGCCCTAAGGATAAAAGGAGCCAAGATGGCGGCTGCCAAGTGGACACCATTTCCTCATCCTCCTCCTTTCCCAACTTTCGCCACATGTCCTTTTGCAGAACTGTTTGTATGACCTTAGAAGTAGCTTTTTGTTTGAAGAGTAGGGGTGGACTGCCATTTTGTTTGATCGTGTTTTCTCCTGTTTTTGTTAGTTTAGGGGGGTAAGTCTATGTGATTTAGATTTTCTGAGCAAAGAGATTTAATTTCAAGATAGTTTGTTTCGGTTGTTGTTTTGGCCTGGGTCCACCCTGAAGTTGATACCTTAGTTATAGTTGTTTGAGAATTTGATTTTTGTAAATAAACTATTTTTCGTTTGTACATAAAAACCTGTGTAAGTGGCTACTTGGGACTCGGGGAAGATTGAGGCACCTATTTCATGTTATGCTCTAGACCCCTAGACTGGGGCATAACAATAGCTACAGGAAGACTGAAAGTTACGTTAATGTCTGATTATAACTCACAGTATACAGAGATGATCACAAAGCAATAAAATATGGCATCAACAGAGCCATGTTGTTCATGTGGATTAACTATGACAGGATAGAGCGGGGGAGGGAAGACTGAGGATGACCCTATCCCATAAATCAGAGGATTGGTGGGATGATCTGGACCACCCCCAACCCATCCCCTGCCATGTCCACGGAGTCAATGTGTGCGCGTTTCACACTTCAGCAGCCAATGATCTGAGATGAATGCCGCACAATGACTAACGTCTGACTCTTGACAATGGTTGGTACTGTTAGACCAGAGAGAGATGCATCCGATATTACAAATCCGAGTCGCGGTTTTAAAGGACTTTGGAGTAGCTACGGCTACAACAGTTGTCTGTTCTTGGTCTGCTGGAGATAAAAGCAAAAGATTATCATGACAGCACCACAGAGGCACTCATGATTTAGTCTGATGTCTTGGGGGGGGGCCGTCATTCTGGACAGTTCTCATCGGTCTAAGTGAGAGTGCAGGAACGATGTCCCACTGCATTATGTGTGTATGTGCATGTATAGAGACCGAGGAGGGATCTATGATATAATCAGGATAACAAACCTTATCGAAAAAGTTCTAATAAGTGGATACATGAACATGTCAGTGATTAAAAGTTACACATGGTGAATATTTTAAAGGCTGACACAATGTATTTCAAAGACAGCATATTGAATATTAAAAATATTTCTCCATCATAACTGTATCTCTGTGTTCATGTTTAAATACAAAAGAATGGGAAACTGTATTTGCTGCCAAAAAGCTGAAACTCACAGAAACCTTCACAGAAACAGTCACGTGGTTTGCAATCAAGACGCTCTGGATCTTCTTTGCATTCATAAACTTGTAGTTTAGATCATTGTTATTGCTTTATAGCTTATAGTAGAATACATTTCACAGCATACACACAGAATCAGTGAGTGACCTGGCCGCAGAGTCATCACTTCAAACCGTGCGCTCATACCTGCAGCGGGGTGGAGAGCGCAGCCACGCTGTGCAGACTGAGGCACCGCGACGCGCACCTCGCCCTGGAAACACTCTCCGACCAGGAGGACTCATCATCATCATTAGTGTCATCGTGCTGCTTCCTGGCGCAGATGCTGCAGCCGAAGAGGAAAATAATCCACAGGGACAGGCTGGTCATGACACCGCTGCTCGTGGCCAGCATCTTCTTCCAGGAGGAGTCCAGGAGTGAGTGAGGCTTGCGGAACAACAAGGAGGATGCGGTGGGGGGGAGTAATCTGATGGAAGTCCACTTTAACTGGAATTATATAGCCAAGGGAGGAGCTAGAGGATCGAGGCGTACACTGTTAGGGTCAGGATGCTGAGAGGCTCCGGCAGAGCTGCCAGTCCACTGAGTCCACAGCCTGAGCTGCAAGACCCTGATGAGAGGATCCAAACTCCACAAGACAAGACAAGAACAAATGATAAAGGAGATAGATAGATAGATAGATAGATAGATAGATAGATAGATAGATAGATAGATAGATAGATAGATAGATAGATAGATAGATAGATATAGATCTAGATCTATAGATAGTTAGATATAGATCTATAGATAGATAGATAGATAGATAGATAGATAGATAGATAGATAGATAGATAGATAGATAGATAGATAGATAGATAGATAGATAGATAGATATAGATCTAGATCTATAGATAGTTAGATATAGATCTATAGATAGATAGATAGATAGATAGATAGATAGATAGATAGATAGATAGATAGATAGATAGATAGATAGATAGATATAGATCTATATAGATAGATAGATAGATAGATAGATAGATAGATAGATAGATAGATAGATAGATAGATAGATAGATAGATAGATAGATAGATAGATAGATCTATAGATCGGTAGTTTCATGTTGGAGCCTCACCTTCTCTTCTCCTCCTGCTATAGAAGCATGGCGGTTCAACATGGTCCATCGGTAGATACAAAAGGCTTATTCTAAAGTAACAATATATTATATATATATATATATATATATATATATATATATATATATATATATATATATATATATATATATATATATATAGATAGAGAGAGAGAGAGAGAGAGAGAGAGAGAGAGAGAGAGAGAGAGAGAGACCAAATGTGATCCACTGGACCTTTACAAAGATCCAGACATCATGTCTTCACATTTGGCTGACATCACTTTAATGGCTGTCAACACATTTTAGGAAAAAAGGCTCCACTTGCTAACCTCACCTGTCTGTGTGGTTGAAAGCAAATGGATTTATTCTGACCCGGAATAGCAAAATCTAGCAGTTTACTCACTAACTGTTTTATTTAGCACTTATATTATGCAGTTTAGCATTAATGCTGATCAAATCAAGCTCGGAGAGATTGACTGACATGGGATATGCATCATTTTTGGAAATATGACTAATGACAGTCTCTAGATGTGAATGATTCAACTTTTCTCATAGTGTTAACAAAAATCACAAAAAATCATGATATTGAAACACAATAGTTAAGAATCACAATAGATACCAAATTAGATACAGGCTTGTTTCATAGTAATATTATCCCAGCCCCGATGTGGATATCCTCTTTGATTTTTCTGATGACCTTTGACCCCGTCCACTTGATGCTGTAAGTGGTTTACTTTAGATTTAGACTGCTTCGTAGCACACACTGTGCTCTGAGGTCAACAATGAACAGCTGGGCTCACGACAAACACACACACACACGATGTGTGATGCTGTCAAACATGGGCAGACCTCGTTCCATTAAAGGTCCAGTGTGCAGAATTTGGTGGCATCCGGCAATCTGGCAATTAATACCACCCCCCGTCCAAATATGGCGGGGGAAAAAATATGTCAGGAAAAAACACTAAAGATATCTAGATCCAGGGTTTAGTTTGTCCATCCGGGCTACTGTAGAAACATAAAGGGTGGTGTTGCGTGTAAGAGGACCTAACGCCTCTTTTAATATGAAAGGTTCTTTCTTTTTTTGTTTTTTTCAATGTAACAAACACCATTGATTCTCATTTCTGGCAGATTATATGCATTATAGTCCATTTCTGCCATAGTCTGTAAACAAAGCCTCTAAATCTGACACACTGCACCTTTAATGCAGAGTTCACGTTGGAGAATCTGTGATTTTACACGCAGGTGGAATTCTTTCCACGAGAGTGAGAGTGTTTCCTCCTCGGCGCAACCAATTTCGGGAGGACACAGGCAATGTATTTTCCAGGGAATCCCGGCTGTAATGTTCACTGGTAGCTGCAAAACAACAACAATTTTTATGGACTCGTCTATTAAAGTAAACCACAAACATATCTCTCATGAGCAGGCAAGGGCACTGCTGCTTTCCTCGCCCAGGGAAAGGAGAAAACATGACGTGTCGGAAACTCTGAAGAGATCCTCCTCGGGTTGACGGTTCTCTCACGCCTGGCACAAAGGGGGCCCCACTCGCGCTGCTGGAGCATCCTGCAGTGTTAACGAGTGCCTATTTTTCCCAGCCGCACTGCATTTACAAACACACACAACTCTTCTCGGGTTTTATAGTACTGCGTCTTTGGCCTAATGAGCCTTTGCAGCTGAGAGTTTTTACCCTCTCTGATTCAGAAACAGGTTCATTACACCTCGACGTGTATAATCTCATAGACTAGAAGGCGATGAGGTGTTCTCAGAAGCCAATAGAATTTCATGAGTTTGACCCAACTGAGTATATCCACTGGAGAAATTAACACGGAGCCCAAATACAAACACTCTGAAGTGCTTCATGTTTTGATTTGTATCTGTGAGGGGTATTCTGAAAATATGGTGTTAATGAAATTGAATGTCTTCGGGTCTGTTTGGAGCTGAAGCTCTGGTGGTCCACCCACAACAGGAAGAAGAAAAATCCCTGTGAGCTCCCTGCTGAGGGCCTGACTTACTGTTTCACAAATAAAAACAACACACTATGACAGTGTAATTGACTCATTGTGTGCGTGCGGTTGTGTTTGCCAGTTTGCTGGGGCTAATGTTGGCCTTCGTTTCCGAATGTCAAATATAGTTCAGTCAGGGAAGACACAACCAAACTTCAGTGCAGAGACTTGATTTGATAAAGACTTTTGGGGGATAGATCAAAATATTCCCACGGGTGCTTGAATTCCTTGAAAATGCTTGAATTTCAATTCAGTGTTTTCAAGGTTGTGAAAATGCTTGAATTTTTTTGTGAAGTGCTTGAAAATGCTTGAAATTTGTGTGATGTCTATCTCAATAAACCAAGAGAAAACAAAAATGTTTCCTAAGCGGCTACGCGCTTGATCCGATGCCTTTACATGCAGAACTCAGTTATCATACTCGCTTGGTGTTCTGCAGAGAAATAACAGTAGACTACTATCCACACCTGTTGGTCACTGTTATTGCGCTATGGTAGTTACACAATACACTGCTCACAAGCTGAGAATACAAGCCAATTCACAATGAGTTAAAAATCAAAACAGTCAATCTACCACCATATGAAATAATGCTAATTAGACCCATATTATTATGCCATACAGTGGCACCGCTGCGCTTCCCATGACCATCATGCCAAACACAACTAGCAGGCTACCTATTTAAAGGTGCTGGAAAAATGGAAAAACTGGTGCTTGAAGGTGCTTGAAAAGTGCTTGAATTTGTTCATGAAAAAGGTGTGGGAACCTTGTAGCTAAGATGATGACTGGATGATAGAAAAGCTTGTGAACTGATGAAATCATATGACAGTAGTTGCCGACAGTTGTCTCCTTTTTTTAAACTTGTGCTAAAAGCTTCATTATGATTGGGGGATCCTTCCTCCTATAAGTGAAGAGAAGAACCTTCAGTGGAAAGGCAACAGATGCAGACGCCTGTATGCCAGTCACTGAACGGTTTGGTGAGTATAACCATGTGAATTATACGCTACAGCCTCCACAGTGACCAAATCACAGCCAACTGAACACCCGAGGGAGGTTTTGAAGCCTCATGTTAGACAGCACTCTTTATCGTCTGTTCATCGATCCTGTTCTGAAGGTTTATGGTGGATTAACATCTTACTGACACATTTAGGCCGAATGAAGACAAGAACTGTGACTGCTCAGCTGTTTTCTCCTGCAAGTTTGGGATGCTGGAGGACATTGTTGATAGTGACATGGAGTAACATTCAAGTAACATTCAAGGAACATGAAGCAGGTTCAAGAAAGACTTCTCCTAGTTACTGTCAACCAGTTCAGTTCTCTGTCTATGTTGACACAGTGACTGCAACTGAGCTAGATGTAGCTCAGCATTTATATATGTATCTATAGTACAAAATATATAAAACAGTGTAAACACAGAATATAATTCAAGCCATAGCTAGTCATGTAGGAAGTAGTGTATCGGTCTAGTGTTGGTGGTTGGGTCAACAAGCCAGTACCAAATATTTATACAGAGATGGGAAAATGGTGTTACTCTGAATCCTCTAAATGAAATGTATGACCTCCTGTTCTAAACTCCAGGATGAAAGACCTGGAGACAGAATCGCTAGCCTGTCGATGCTCAAGCTGATATTGTTGAATTCATGGCCTGTGCTGCACTTTTATTCTCTTTCTTCTCATTTACTTGTTCTTAGTTTGTGCTGCTGCCTGTTGGCTTCCCTTGAAAAAAAAACATTTTTAATCTCAATGGGACATTTCCTGCTTAAATAAAAATATATATCTACATTGCAGGTATCTATCCACTGGGACTGCAGTTCACCGAGTGCACCGAGGCCAGCTTCGTGTTAGTATACTTTTATTATTGTTGTTGTTGTTGTTATGTTAGATTATACCTTTTTCATCTCACAACAGGGAAATTAACTACAGTTCTGAACCCACCTACTTGATTACCTTTATACAGACTTATGTTACCTCCAGACTGCTGCGCTCCTCCAATGAACGACACCTGCTTAGGGCAATCTAAACTTTTCTCGCCTGTTGTTCCCCGCTGGTGGAACGTCCTACCAGTTCATACCACTATGATATTATAATAGCACTATTACTGCACACACTGTATCTAGATTGTTTCTGTTTTTTTGTAAGTAGGGTTAGGGGGTTAGGGTTAGGGTAAGGGTTAGGGTTAGGGGATTAGGGTTAGGGGATTAGGGTTAGGGTTAGGGTTAGGGGGTTAGGGTTAGGGTAAGGGTTAGGGTTAGGGGATTAGGGTTAGGGTTAGGGGATTAGGGTTAGGGTTAGGGTTAGGGGGTTAGGGTTAGGGTTGGGGTTAGGGGGTTAGGGTTAGGGTTAGGGGATTAGGGTTAGGGTTAGGGGATTAGGGTTAGGGTTAGGGTTAGGGGGTTAGGGTTAGGGTTAGGGTTGGGGTTAGGGGGTTAGGGTTAGGGTTAGGGGGTTAGGGTTAAGGTTAGGGTTAGAGGGTTAGGGTTAGGGGGTAAGGGTTAGGGTTCTGTGGTGTTGCAACTGAGCTTAATGAGCTCATCTACTGGAACTGTAAAGCTCTTCCAGTTGTAAGCACACAGTCCATTTACACATGTCTGTACATACAATCTAACAGAACAATTCACTATACAAAGATGAAGCAAAAAAACAAAAACAAAAAAAACATATAATGTAACAAAAGTCAAATTAAACAGAATATTCTATTTATTTATTATATTTCCTAAAAATCTCAATATACCAATATGGCAGGGTTTCGATCACCATGAAGAATTGTGATAAAAAATATGATCATATTTTAAGTTGAAGGAGGGCAACAACAACAGGAAAACAGAATTATTCTGAAGTCTGTGTTGAGACCTTTTGTTTCAGGTGGTTGTAGCTGATAGTTTCACAGTATTTACAGTAGATCCCTTCTCCAAGGTGGAAGTGAACATCTCCCCATGGCATGAATTTCCATTCTGTCCACCATTTTGTTATGGAACGCTTCTTGGACCAATTCTACTCAACTTATACATGCTTCCTTTAGGCAAGGAATCGCTCTATCAACTTTGTTTTTATGCAGATGATACCCAATTATATTTAGCAATCAAGCCGACTGAAACCATCAATGAGCTAAACTTCAAACATGCCTTAAGGACATAAAAACTTGGATGACCTGAAACTTTCTGATGGTAAATTCAGACAAGACTAAAGTTCTTGTAATTGGACCCAAACACCTCAGAAACTGGGATCACCCTCACTCCTAATGGGAATTGTTGAGTCTCTAGAGTCTAGACTTGCTCTATATCGAAAGTGTCATGAGATAACTTTTGTCTGAATAGAATTTAATATAGACAAAATAAAGAATACAATTAAGGAGAATTAGCACAGGCCTTGAATAATTCTGTTTTATTACAAATTTGTTCATATCAGTGTACTCATTAATAGTTTAAGCCATCGTTCCTACCACTAACATTATGTTTGTGCTAATCAAGTTAAATGCTGCAAACATTTTAATATCTGCCAGACTTTTCAGACAGGTTAGTGAGGAGAAAACAGGGTGATAAATGAGGAATCATCTGCAAGATTTCAGGTGTTCTCGCTTTGTGTTTTACTTCTAAATGAAGTGATTTAGATCATCTGGATGAACCGTAGCTTTGTTTACAACCTGCCCGATCATCAGACTTCATTGTCGTAATGTCACAACATTCCCAGATCTCAGCAATTAACATGAGCGAGTGACTGCAATGTTATCGCACCTGACAGAAAATGATGGACAAAGCTATTAAAAAACAGCCCGATGTTATACATGAATATCAGACAGGAGCCGTTTCCAGTCCAGAGACAAATCTGTTTTGGTATCTGCTTAAAAAACCCACAGGAATCCAACTCTCTCACAGGTTTCCCGTGACGTTTTTCCATTGCTTCAGTCATACGTGCGCACGTCTTCCTCTCTGCATGTGTGCCGGTGGAATCCCAGTTTTCGTTGTGGGGTCCTTCGGGCTCCACACGGACAGCTGAATGGTATTTCCACTCTGCTCCCAGGCACTTGTTACTGAAGGAAACCCCATTTAATGGGGTACACCTCATAAAGGAGGAGGTTGGTAATTTCCCTGTGGTTTTTACTGAGTGTGCGGCGGGGGAGGAGGGAGAGTCCACGTTCTGGGGGTTTCTCACCAGCAACAGTTCCTGATGGAAGTTTGTTTGTTTACTGTACAATCACAGGATTATCTGTTGCACATGAAGAAATAGCTTCGGGTTATTATTTAATACGAAATCAGAGGCAAGTTGTCCAAAGTTGCTCCAACAACTGTTTATTTCCACTCTTAAAAGAGCGGTCCGTAGAGCAGTATCTAGTGGTGTAGTTGCAGATTGCACCCTCTGGCTCTTATCTCCTGATAATGCCAGTGTTTTTTCCATACTGTAACAACGTGGCAGTTCAACATGGAGAAGAGACACATGGTGTCTGGAAATATAAAGGACTCATTCAAAGGTAAGTATCAACATCCTTAGTAACTTGTTGGTGGTTGTCCGTCCATGCCTTCATTTGGTCTCTGGTCACAAAGGCAGCAAACAAAGCAGCACAGGCCAGATGTGCATCTCCCTCCGGCCACATCTTCCAGCTGCTCCTGGTGAATCCTGCAGCGTTCACAGGCCAGATGGGATATGTACTCCCTCCAGCTCTGCCTCGGGGTCTTCTCCCCAACTGGACGTGCTCTGAATACCTGTACAGAGAGGCGTCCTGGTCTGATTCCTCGACCCCCTCAACAGGCTCCTTCGGATATCCAACAGATGAAGTCCACTAAATTTATCTGACAAAACGTTTCATTCGTTTCCCTGCAGCATAAAGTATGACAGCAGTTTTAAGTAACTCAAAGCGTATGGTTAAAGACACAGACTCACAGCTGCCCATTATGAATTTTAGTTGTTTTTTATTGACGCTGTTTTAGTGAGATGTTGATTCAGCTTCATGATCGTTTCGGATGATTGGCGCAGTTTGCGGTTCTGTTGACCTGCCCTCATTGATAAAAATGGTAACGGCTGAGTCAGAATCCAATCTGAATTTGTGGCTGAACGTTAAAAAAGGCTCTTCACTCGTAATCCCCCATGTAACCTGACAGAGCGGTTTTCCAAAGAACGGGAAGAAACTGCAGCACCAGATGTGCAAAAGCTGATAAAGACTTATCCACGCAGACTCGAGGCTGGGAGTGCATCTACTGTACGCTGACATGGAGGGACTGAATCCTGCAAAAACTTGAGTGTGTTCTGTTTACCACATTATCTAATGAGTCTATTGTCTCTTTCTATTCATGTGCTTCAAATGTTCAACACACATTGTGACCTTTCTGCAGCATAAAGTCTTTTTTTCCCCCTCACACACTGTATCTGGTTTGCAGACTGATTCCTGGACAATAGCCTTTGGATCCTAAATTACTCTCACAAGTGACAAGCCGAGAGGCGAGAGATGCACAAAGGAGAACACATCTATCTCTATTCCCGCTGATCTTCGCCTGTGACTGAAAAAAAATGTATTGAATTTGCATTAGTTCTGCCCAATAGATCATTCATTATTCACCTGACTTGTCTTTAATAAATTATATGTCGTTTATATTCATCACACGAGACATCGAAACCCGGATATCAGTCAAATGTCACTCAATTATTATTATTATCATCATCATTTGTTTCACTAATGCTCTTTCAAACACGCTCAGAGAGGTGATCCTCGCTCTGCACGGTGCTCTGCTGCCGTCTAGTGTCATGAAGCAGTACTGATCCTGACTGCCTTTAAAGCTGACCTCACACAAATGATAAAAATGAGATTATAGCTGTGAAGAATTGCAATGATAATAGTAAAATCTTTTAATTCCAATTCAAAGCGTCAAACAGAGCTTGATTTGAAACCATAACATGAAACCAGTAGAGCACAGAGCATGTGAGCAGGGCTGATCAGTGATCAGCAGTCCCAGGCTGAAGTGATGAGGCTTAGTTGCAGAGGTCGGTGCTGCAGCAGGTGGCGAACGCTCCGGGTGTCTTGATGTAACCCTGACACACCGCCATGTTCATGCACTGCCGGAACGAAGAGTCTGGAACAATAAAAAAAAAAAAATTGATTGAAAGTCTGTATGGAGACATGTTTAATGAACCATCACAAACACACACATTCACGGTTTAGATGTAAATCTAATGTTTGGTTTTTGTAGGATGGCTTCACGCCATGACCCTGTGAACACTTACACACGTTTTTCATGCCGTACTATTATAATATATATATTATAACATTATTTGCAGAGACCCAACAGTTCCACCATGAGCAAGCACATGAGTGAATCTGGGCTTTCAGACTGCTGAAGCTTGTGGAGGATTTAATGCCATCAAGTGGTGAAGCTGCAGACGAGCACACACTGCATGAAAAATGTATCTAGACTCAGTGTTTAGTTTGTCTGATATGAGCTACTGTAGAAACATGGTGATTCACCATGGGGGCTCTGTGGACCTGCAGCACCTGTAAAAAAAAACATTTTAAGGCAGACATGTCCAAAGTCGGACCCGGGGGCCAATCCCGGCCCATGGTCAGATGTCATGCGGCCCGCAGCTTAATTTTTATAATATATTATTTATAGCCTGCTAGTATTGTCAGATACTGTATGACTGGAAGATTTGGCTTTTTTGGTTAACACAACGAAGCATTTAAAAGTGCTGAACGTTAACCTCTAAGGACATAAATGCTGGTATTATGTATATGTAGATGTGACACAAAATATGACTCCCTGATTGAGAAGAGCAAGAGTGATATGTGATAGAGTGAACTTTGAATATATTGAATGAAACTTTGATGTATTGAATGAAACCTTGAATATATTAAACGAAGTCTGAATATATTGAATGAAACCTTGAATATATTGAATAAAGTCTGAATATATTGAATGAAGTCTGAATATATTGAATGAAACCTTGAATATATTGAACGAAGTCTGAATATATGGAATGAAACTCTGAATATATTGAATGAAGTCTGAATATATTTATGAAACCTTGAATATATTGAATAAAGTCTGAATATATTAAACGAAGTCTGAATATATGGAATAAAACTTTGAATATATTGAATGAAACTTGACTGACGTCCGACTTCACGGCATCTTGTGTAACGTGTGGATGCTATAGCTAAAAGTGAGTGACAACGAGTCAGTCCGCTCACAATCTCGTTGCAGCAATATTAAATTTGATATAAAGATTTGTATCAACTTCATGCAAGTTTAACATATTCCATACAATTTGTTCTGTTTTCTGACTCCAGATTTTTTTTTTCAAAAGATAATTGTGACAATGAAAATAAAATTGTTAGAGAACGTTTGTGTGCAACTTTTCTTGGTCATTTTTGTCTAATGTAAATTTGATGAATTACTGAAAAGGGTCAGTAGTGTTCTGGTGGCACGCTCCAGTATCCACAGATGGACTTACACAGAGGGCCTGTAAGTATGACGGCACCGCAGGCATTAGCTGATCCTGAACAGGTCTGGGTGGTGGTAGGGGTGCAGAGGCTACTGCCCTTAGAGAAACAGTAGTTACACTTCAGTGCCTCGCCTGGGAAAACACACACACACACACACACACACACACACACACACAGGAAATAATTCATAAACAGCATCACAAATTCAAACATACAGCTGTGGAATGCATGTGAAGCAAAGAAGGAAGTGAATGAAAACACAAAGGTAACACTTCAGTCAAAGTTACCAGAGAACAAATGAGGAACAATGACAATATGTTATCTATTAGATGGCTGAAATGTAATGTACTCCTGCCACATTCAACCCAAACTGGGGGAAATGAGGCTGAATGGCAGCAACAACAACAGCAAAGTGTTCCAGACACAGGTCAGCTGCTTCATGTTTCCACCATCTTCTTGTTTTACTGCCTTCTGTTTGTAGTTCTGTGGTTCATGTTGATGTCATCTGATCCAACAGACACTCAACGACTGAGCCAAGACGGCTTAATATTGCTGTTTGACCTAACTTCAGACTACACAGGAAAAAAACATCCGTAACTAAATCACTCTCCTGATGATGTTTTGTCATCTCCATTCAATGAGCCTGTTCTATACGGACCTGGTTTAGTGTGTAGTTTCTAGTTAACACTTGATTTACTGATGTCTTTGTTAGTCTGTATATGAAAAGAAACACACATACCTTGACACAGGCTCAGCAAGAGAAGGATGGCGCACACTGCAGCTCTCATTGTTCAGTCTAAAATTCAAAGAAAAAGAAAAGAAGGAAAATCACATCTCATCTGTTAACTGATAAAAACACTAAAAGACTCTGAGGCTTACTTCGATCTTCATTTGTGGCCTGTAGCATGTAGCCACATGTCACACAACCCATAAAGCGACAGTGGAGTTTTAAGTCCATTTCCGAGAAGAGCTCTCTCCATGTATAATGCTCATCTTTGGAATTCATTATTTATCGTAGCATATTAAAGATAGGGTAGGAAAATGTGTTTTATCTGTTGAAATTGTCTTCAGTCACACAGGGTGTTGTCAGATAAGCACAGAAAACCTCCTTCCACACAACATTACAGATCACAGATGTCAGAAGCCTGAAATAACTGTACAAACTTACACAGAAAACAATATTCAAAGAGCGGTGACATCACAAAGTATGCAGCTGAAGATTTAACAGACTGTAAAGTCTGAGGATGGCTTCTTACCTGGTTACCTGGTGTTCAGTGTGAACTGTGTCCCTGTGTTCCGCAGAGAAGTGCGGCTTCACGCTCTGCTCCGTCTTTAAAAGCAGCCAGATTAAAACTGCAAGAACATGTGTGTGCATGCGCTGACTGGTCAGGACTCATTTCGACATAACAGACTTTCCGGCTGTGTTGCAAAAGCAGAATGAACAAGGAAGGTATTGACTGAGTGATCACATGACAGCGGCCTATTCAATTGAGCTGTTTGAGTGTAGAAATACAGAGTTTAACTTTATATGTTTAGTCATATAAACACAAAGAAGTGAGTTAGTCTAAATCACTGTGCTTTACTGTAAGTGTACTTTTAATGTTATGTTATGCTATGCTAGGCTATGCTATGCTATGCTATGTTATGCTAGGCTAGGCTAGGCTAGGCTAGGCTAGGTTAGGTTAGGTTAGGTTAGGTTATGCTATGCTATGCTATGTTAGGTTAGGTTATGCTATGCTATGCTATGCTATGCTATGCTATGCTATGTTATGTTATGTTATGTTATGCTATGCTAGGTTAGGTTAGGTTAGGTTATGCTATGCTATGCTATGCTATGCTATGCTATGCTAGGTTAGGTTAGGTTATGCTATGTTATGTTATGTTATGCTATGCTATGTTAGTTTATGTTATGTTATGCTATGCTATGCTATGTTAGGTTAGGTTATGCTATGCTATGCTATGCTATGCTATGCTATGCTATGCTATATGTTATGTTATGCGATTGACACAGCAGTGTAACGAATCTTTTTTTTCCACACTGACTCATTGTACTGTAAAGACCCACATCTCACCTGAACTATTTTTCTATAAGATGTGAAATCCAAAAGCTAAGCATGGTTTCTCGTCTACAGTCGTATCGATATTTATATGCATATTATATTATGCAAACCAAAAAGAAAAGAAAAATCATCTCAATTCATTTCAATTTTATTTCTATGGTGCCAAATCATACAAGTGACACTTTTCATGCAGAGCAGGTCTAGACCGGACTCTTTATAATATTACATCACCAATGATTAGAATCGAGTTATTTCTGCAGACATGTCGAGGTTTCAGATCGTCATCTCAGTTGCAGCGGTCAGTGGAACACATATAGACTTGACAGTTAAGAAGGGTCTGGAGAGCTATTTCGTCCCCTTTCTTCATGCACCCCCTGAAATACAAGGTCCCTGCAGTGAACAGATAAACAAGACATCACTGTAAGCAACAAACTTAGATTACATTATATCTTACATGCAGGTCATCTGATGTATGGAGAGATGTCATCTGAGGAGTGCCTAGGAGGTGAACTGGTGTCTACATGCTAAATGGAATCAGATCTAATGACTTGTAGTTACTGTTAGTGAAGTACTTGGATGGGATTGTTATCAGTCTCATGTTTGTGTGATAACTACAGAGCAGGAGTCAGGGCATGGTTCACTCATCAGCCGTCACTCACTGAATTTTGTCACACAAAAGAATTTGCCACAGACATCGAATGAAGAGCTGCAGCGTTCGTCTGTGGTGCTGCAATATAAACCAGCACAGTGGTTACACGTCAGAGCCTCCGCTGGAAAAACAACAACAGTTCAGTTTAGAGTTATGCATTCCACCTTTACGGAAACACCGCATGCCACATTTGACCTATTTCATATTTCACTCTGCGAGCAGACTGACCAGTGCCGATGCAGACGAGCAGGAGGACAGCAGCGAGCTGGGAGACCTTCATCTTTGTCTCTTCCTGCAGAGTTGATCACTGTCTAAGACACAATGAATATTCAAACATGTCGTTTAGTTCAAGCGACGTGCACAACATTTTATCACACACAGTTCCGCGATTTGTTGCCACACTGTAGCGATAAGGACAGGTCTAATTTTAATGTTATGCGTGTCCAGTGTGTCAGATTTACATGTTTACAGTCAGCGGCTACATCATCAGATCTATCGATCTTTAAATAGAATCCATTCACCTTCAATCACACTTGGATCTTCATATCTGTCATCACTTCTTCTTCCACTCTCTGTTTCTCTGTCAACATTTTAACTTGAAATACTTCTCTCATCGTCCTGCTCGTCCTGCTTTCAGTTTAGTTCAGAACATTTTGAATTCAAAATGAAGTAGTATCAAATATTTACCTGCTTGTTTTTCCTCTTGGGTATGGAGAACTCCACTGGCGTCAAGTGTTCCTGTAGAACAGTTTATAACTGTTGATCAAACAATGGAAATCACGTCTTTAAGCAGCCACAGTAAGTTGAGACATTTTTTATGCGCTGCCAATGGTTGCACAAGAGGCTGCACAAAGAAAAACAATGTCACAGAATATGACCCGAAGAAACTTTCCCGGTACCTGTCAGGATCACATGTTAGACTGAAATAAAATAATAATAAAGTCAAATGTCAAGAGAAAAACACGTTTTTTGTTTGTAGAGCCTAATCTAAGATATTTTACACAATATTTTACAATATTTGGCACTCTCAAGCCTTCGCAGAACATTTAACTTAACTTTTCTTGGTATTTTTTTCATATTTATACTGTCATCATTAACCCACATCTTCACATTGTCAGATCTTGCCTTCTTTAAAAGAAATTTGGACACCCCTGTTCTAAGTTTCAGGTGGTTACACAGCAGCGTAAACAGATTTATGAATATTGTATTACATTTCATTCATGTTCTGTAAATCTGACCCACTGGACCTTCAAGACACAAAGGTAACACTTCAGTCAGAAAACAAATGAGGAACAAACTACAGGACAAAAAGTGACGAGAGACTGCATGGGTGCATGATACAGTGACTAATGTTTAGATCAGTGTTTCTCAAACTTTTTCAGACCAAGGACCACTTTGTCAAAAAAAAAAATTTTCAGGGACCACCTGACCCCGTCTTCAGCCACCTATCCATCATTGTTTCCCATCCTCTCCGTGCCTTGTTTTAGTTAAAGTTCACAGCTTTTGCTGCTCTTTTCCTTGCTTTCTTTTCCTTACTTACTGACGTGACAGCGGAATGATTTTGTCTATGGGAGACGCCGTGGTTGCTTAGGCAACAATTTGGGCACTGCTAATTCAGATTTATCTTCATATATCCATTATACATATTTTAAAAAAATATTTGTCTGCATTTTTGTTCAGAGAACAAATTCGCTTTACACTTCAAATAATGTTAGGTAGGACTAGGGCTGATATGGCCTGTAACCAATATCTCGATATTTTTAAGCTATATCGCGATACACGATATATATTTCGATATTTTTGTTGTTGTTGTTTTGTATTGTTTATTTCTAATAAATATTGTCATTATTTCCATGATAGCATTGTAATTGCTCAGAATCAACGTAGAACAGTAGATTTACACTTGCTGTGAGACACACCTCTTTTATAGCATTTTAACACTTGTCATATTTTTTATGAATTTTTAATACATTTCATGATGTAAATATGAGCTTTAAAGCTCAATAGCTTCCAGGTCCTGTGACCTATTGGCTCAAAATCAGTGTAGAAAGTCGATCTACACCTGCTATACGACACACACTCTTTTTTATAGCATTTTAACACTTGTCATATTTTTTATGAATTTTTAATATATTTCATAATGTACATATGAGCATTGAAGCAGTGCAGAATCATACTTGGCATATGAGACACTTTTTAAAATCAAATTTTAACCATTCTTCATATTTTATAAATAAACATTTAATACATTTAACACCCACGTTTTTTTTTTTGAAAACCGGAAGTGTCCACACGCTGCTAGCGCTGACTTTCCCGGTTTTTTAAAAGTGTTTGCCATAAAGTCGGCAATAAGGGCGCACTTGAAAATATTGGAGCAGCTGACGTGACCACGCGAAAACGAGAGACGTGACCGCAGCTGTTTTTCTTCAGAACCAAGTCGTCCGTCTCCATCTTCAATTACCTCACTTGGACTCTTGGCTTCACCTCTCCTCACTTGATACAGAAAGTACGCATGCGCGCAGGGGATGTTTCTGGGTGGGCGGGGCAGTGTGCTGCGTGCTGTGAGCAGCAGGAGTGAGTGACAGGCGAATCCCCGGAGAATTAAATGCAGACGGCTTAAAACATTTACGTGACAAGTACTCGATGGTCGCGATATAGTCATTTCATACATCTCACGTAGAACAAGCCGCAATATATCGAGTATCCCTAGGTAGGACTCCACAAACTTGTGTGGGAAATTCGAATATTTTAAGAGATCCTCTCACGGACCACTGTGAGTGTGGTCCGTGAGAGTCGTCCTAACGGACTGAGTGTGGTCCGCAGACCACTAGTGGTCCGCGGACCACACTTTGAGTAACACTGGTTTAGATAATTAGTCCAGAGTGAATCAGTATGATCAGTTGGTATGATTGATTCATATTTATTCAAATCAAGACTTTGAAAAATGGGACAAACACCCAATGGAAAGCCTGCATACTGAGATCTGTAAGAGCATTCTCAGAGTCCAAAAGAACACCCCCATCAATGGATGTTGAGCTGAATTAGGACAGTTTCCGCTTTTCATTTGGATACAAAAAAGAGCCATCAAATTCTACCAACACCTCAAAGTCAGTGAGCCCAGCTCCTAACCCTACAAAGCGCTGCAATGCCAGGAGGAGAGCAAAGAAAGGAGTCCACCAGCTCAGCTCCAACAGCACAGGGCACCAAGACCGCCCTCACACAATCGTAACTAAAAAAAAAGACAATTACATCAACTATTGGACATCTGCAACCAAAACCCAAAGCAAACTCCAGTGCTATTCGGCCCTAAACAGACAATACTCCATGTCAGATTATCTGAGCTGTGTAACCGACCCCAGGCTGAGGGGGGGATTCAGGGGGAGCCCCCCTGCAGTCTAATCCTATGGCAGCATAACTAAGGGATGACCAGAGCCAGCCAACTATAAGCTTTATCAAAAAGAAAAGTCTAAGTCTACTCTTAAAAGTGTTGACCGTGTCTGCCTCCTGAACCCAGAATGATAGTTTGTTCCACAGAAGAGGAGCCTGACAGCTGAAAGCTCTGGCTCCCAATCTACTTTTGGAAACTATAGGAACCACAAGGAACCCAGAGTCCTGAGAACACAGTGTTCTAGAGGGGTAGTAAGGTATTACTCCACTCACCTGTCAGCCCCGCCTCCTCATCAGTCACCATGGTTTCTCCCGCCTCCCACACCTGCTCCTCATCAGTAATCAACCCTGTATTTAAGCACCAACCTCCAGACACTCTTTGCCAGATTGTTCTTCGCGTCATGCAAGTCTTTCCAGCACTTTTGTCCGGACTGATCTCCCGTTGCCGACCCTGCCTGCCTTTGACCTGCTCGTCTGTCTCTGCCCCGGTAATCACCTCAGCTTTTCGTCCCCGACCACGAGTTCTGTGTTTCTGGTGTCTGTCTGCCTGTTTCCCTGGCTGTTTGGAGGTTTCCCGGGCAGTCTGTCCCCCTGCTCCAGTTTGTTGCCACAGACTCTCCGATTGAACTCAGGACTTATTCACTCTCTCTCACCTGCCATATCGCCTGCTGTGAGTTCCTCAAAAAGAACATTACTAAGTATCCCTTGCTGTTGTGCTGCATTTGGGTCCTACACAAGCCCGTTTCAGTACAATCTGGCCACAGCATGGATCCAGCACACACCGCTTCGCCAGAGCTACGCCTGGAGAGGGTGGAGAACATTCTCCAGTGACACGAGGCATTGCTTGCTTCCACCGCAGCTGAGGTACGCCAGGCTACTGTCACTCAACAACAGGCTGCCGCTAACCAGGAGCAGACATTAGCGGCATTAGCTTCACAGATCCAGCAGCTCACTGCTGTGCTCTCACAGAATATAGTCCAGAACCTACCTGCAACAGCGCCTGCTGCCGTACTCCAACCAACGCCACGTGGTCCAGTTTCTGAACCCCGAGTTGGGGCTCCGGAACGTTATGCGGGGAACCCAGAGATCTGTAATCCGTTTATTACGAACTGCTCAATCCTGTTCGCCCTGCAGCCACACACATTCGCCTCTGAGGAGGCCAAAGTGGCGTTCACCATTAATCACCTCACGGGGAGGGCCCGCCTGTGGGGAACCGCTGAATGGGAACGTCAAACTCCTGCTTGCAGCTCCTTCAGAGACTTCGCTGCTGAGCTCCGGAAGGTTTTTGGCCCACCTTCCCAGAGTCCAGATGCTATGGGCGGTCTCCGGAACCTCCACCAGGGGGACTGCTCCGTGGCTGACTACTCTATTGACTTTCGCACCAGGGCTCGCCAGAGTAAATGGCACACAGAGGCCCAGTGCGACGCCTACCTACAGGGGCTTGAGGAGTATGTTAAGGACGAGCTGGTGTCATATGATCTCCCTGCCACATTGGATGAGCTCATCGAACTCACACGGCGGGTGGACCGACGCATCCAGGCCAGGCGGGAGGAGAGACGGCGAGGACGGTTTGGGCATCCTCTTCCTACCCAGTTCCGTGCAGTACCGGTGGTATCCTCTTCCCGGCCTGAACCTCAGAGGGGAGATTCAGAACCTATGCAGGTTGGCAGAACCACTCTGTCACCAGAGGAACGCCAGCGTCGTCAAAGACACAACCTATGTCTGTACTGTGGACAAGATGGACACTTCGTCTCCAGGTGTCCAGCAAAAGCCAGGTCTCACCAGTAGCGAGGGATGTACTGGTGAGTCCGACCTCTGAACTGTCCCTCAAGAAACGCCCCCTCTGCCATGGTCGCCTGCTGCTAGCAGGGGGCTCCCACTCCCTTGCCGTCTTCACTGACTCTGGCGCTGACGTCTCCATTATAAATGAAGAGCTGGCCCAGCAGTTGGAGATAGAAAGGGTTCCGCTGCCTCAGCCAGTCCCCGCCAACGCCCTGGACGGTCACCTGCTGGGGACCGTCACTCATCAGACTGTTCCAGTGCAGATGCTTCTCTCCGGCAACCACCACGAAACTATCACGTTTCACATCTTGGACTCTCCGCGTATCCCACTCATTTTGGGATATCCCTGGCTCCGTTGCCACAACCCCCACATAGACTGGGCGACGGGAGCCATTCTGGGCTGGAGCTCGGCCTGTCACCAAGTCTGTCTCAAGCAGGCCTCCGCTCCTCAGTCCAGGCCCTGCACCACTTTGGCTCCTGATCTGATAGGGGTCCCGCCAGAGTACCACGATTTCAGGGAGGTTTTCAGCAAGGCGAAGGCGACCTCTTTGCCTCCTCACCGTCCATATGACTGTGCCATAGATCTTCTACCCGGCACCAGTCCTCCCCGAGGACGTCTATACTCCCTGTCCGCACCAGAGAGGAAGGCCATGGAGGACTACATTAACGACTCCCTGGCGGCTGGCATCATCCATCCGTCATCCTCCCCTGCTGGAGCAGGGTTCTTTTTTGTCGAGAAGAAGGACAAATCAATGAGGCCCTGCATCGACTACCGAGGCCTCAACGACATAACAGTGAAGAATCGGTATCCCCTCCCCCTCATCTCGTCTGCCTTTGAACTCCTGGAGGGGGCTACCATCTTCACCAAACTGGACCTCCACAACGCCTACCACCTGGTGCGAATTCGGGAGGGCAACGAGTGGAAGACAGCATTCAACACACCTACTGGACACTATGAATACCTGGTGATGCCTTTGGGCCTCACCAACGCCCCCGCCGTCTTCCAGGCTCTGGTCAACGACGTGCTCCGGGACATGCTTAACAAGCATGTCTTCGTCTACTTGGATGATATTCTAATTTTCTCCAAGACCAAGGAGGACCACATCCACCATGTTCAGGGGGTTCTTCAACGGCTCCTGGAAAACTCGCTGTTTGTTAAGGCAGAGAAATGCGAGTTCCATGCTCCATCAGTCTCCTTTCTTGGATACATTGTCGGCCAGGGGAGCATCCAGATGGATCCAGCCAAGGTCTCTGCCATCGCCGCCTGGCCTGTTCCTGACTCCTGGAAGCAGCTACAAAGATTCCTGGGGTTCGCCAATTTTTACCGTTGTTTCATTCGGGGATACAGCACGGTGGCAGCCCCTCTCACAGCTCTCACCTCCTCCAAAGTCCCCTTCAGCTGGTCCTCCGCCGCCACAGATGCCTTCCAGACCCTCAAGAATCGCTTCACCTCTGCGCCTATCCTGCGTATGCCCGACCCCAAGAGACAGTTTGTGGTGGAAGTAGACGCCTCTGATGTCGGGGTGGGGGCTGTCCTGTCTCAGCGGGCTACTGATGACCAGAAGCTCCACCACTGCAGCGGACACCATCCTTCCCTCTGCTCGCCTGGCCGCCGCCATTACATGGGGGATTGAGGAGAGAGTTAGGACGACGCTGGAGGTGCTCCAGTGGGCCCACAACACGCACCTCACCTGCCATCCAGGGATCCAGAGGACCAAGGAGGTTCTTCAGCGCCGATTCTGGTGGGACCCCCTGGACCTGGACACCCAGGGGTTTGTCAAGGCCTGCCCTGTCTGCAACCGGAACAAATCCTCCCACCAGGCTCCTGCTGGTCATCTGCTCCCGCTTCCAGTTCCCCATCGTCCCTGGTCCCACATATCTCTGGACTTTGTGACCGGTCTACCACCATCTCAAGGACACACCACTATCCTTACCGTGGTAGACCAGTTTAGCAAGATGGCCCACTTCATTCCCCTGCCCAAGCTCCCTTCAGCCAAAGAGACCGCTGAACTGGTCCTCCAGCACATATTCCGGCTCCATGGTCTTCCAGTCGATGTGGTCTCTGACCGAGGACCGCAGTTCTCCTCGGTCTTTTGGAGAGAGTTCTGCTCTCTCATCGGGGCCACGACCAGCCTGTCATCCGGGTTTCATCCTCAATCTAACGGCCAGACGGAGCGGAAAAACCAAGAGATGGAGGTGGCTCTCCGGTGTATGGTCTCCAGTCACCCCACGTCCTGGTCGCAGCAGTTGCTCTGGGTAGAATATGCCCATAACACACTCCTCAGCTCCGCCACCTCACCTTATCAATGGAGACCCAGCCTACATGGTGCGACGGCTTATCCGCTCTCGTCGCTGTAGGAGGGGCATCCAGTACCTGGTTGACTGGGAGGGATATGGTCCAGAGGAGAGGTCGTGGGTCCCCGCCAGCTACATCCTTGACCCTCAGCTCATTACTGACTTCCACCGGCAGCACCCGGACCAGCCCTCCAGGATCCGCCCGTCCACTGATAACCCCCGCCTGAGCACCTCTGGTGCCCCACCCATCCCCGGCCCTAGCGAGGTGGACCCGCCATCGTCCTCTATGGACTCTTCATCTGAGGACGAGGGTTCCCTCTCTCTCACCTGCCATATCGCCTGCTGTGAGTTCCTCAATAAGAACATTACTAAGTATCCCTTGCTGTTGTGCTGCATTTGGGTCCTACACAAGCCCGTTTCAATAACAGACTTTCCAGCTGTGTTGCAAAAGCAGAATGTACACGGAACGTATTGACTGAGTGATCACATGACAGCGGCCTATTCATTTTGAGCTGTTTGAGTGTAGAAATACAGATTTTAACTTTATATGTTGGGTCATATAAACACAAAGAAAGATGTCATGTTAAAGAAAACAAAAAGAAACCAAAAACCGTAGAGAAAAGCCGCGTCGTGTTATGTGAACTGCTGTAATGTGTCTTCACAACAAGAGGAGATCTCGTTCACACCATGGGAAGGTTTCAGGTTGTCACAAGCGTACAAGAACAGTTATTCTCTCTCTGTGTAGCTGAAAGACCAGGCATGAAAATCATCTCATTTACAATTTTATTTATATAGACCGTACTCTTTATAATATTACATCACCAATGATTAGAATCGAGTTATTTGCAGACACGTTGAGGTTTCAGATCGTCATCTCAGTTGCAGCGGTCAGTGGAACACGTAGAGACTTGACAGTAATGATTGGCCTGTAAAATCATGGCATTCCCTCTATCCATGCACTTCCTGAAATGAATGGATCCTGCACTGAATGTCGGACAGAAGAATGAGACACAGACATCGTCTGGTCTGCTGCAGTGTTCCTCAGTGGTGGTGCACGATCCACCAGGTGTACTTGGAACACAGCGTTTACAAATCAGAGCCTCTGCTGGAAAAACAACAACAGTTCAGTTTAGAGTTATGCATTCCACCTTTACGGAACACCGCATGCCACATTTGACCTATTTCATATTTCACTCTGCGAGCAGACTGACCAGTCAGACGAGCAGGAGGACAGCAGCGAGCTGGGAGGCCTTCATCTTTGTCTCTTCCTGCAGAGTTGATCACTGTCTAAGACACAATAAATATTCAAACATGTCATTTAGTTCAAGTGATGGTGCACAACATTTTATCACACACAGTTCCACGATTTGTTGCCACACTGTAGCAATAAGGACAGGTCTAATTCATGTTATGTGTGTCCAGTGTGTCAGATTTACATGTTTACAGTCAGCGGCTACATCATCAGATCTATCGATCTTTAAATAGAATCCATTCACCTTCAATCACACTTGGAGCTTCATATCTGTCATCACTTCTTCTTCCACTCTCTGTTTCTCTGTCAACATTTTTACTTGAAATACTTCTCTCATCGTCCTGCTCGTCCTGCTTTCGTTTTAGTACAGAACATTTTGAATTCAAAATGAAGTAGTATCAAATATTTACCTGCTTGTTTTTCCTTTTGGGTATGGAGAACTCCACTGGCGTCAAGTGTTCCTGGAGAACAGTTTATAACTGGTGATCAAACAGTGGAAATCCTGTTTTTACACAAGCAGCCACAGTAAGTTGCGACATTTTATCGATGTGCTGTCAACGGTTGCGCAAGAGGCTGCACAAAGACAAACAATGTCACAGAATATGACCCATGATACAGTGACTAATGTTTAGATAATTAGTCCAGAGTGAATCAGTATGATCACTTGATTCATATTCATGAACGAATCGATACTTCTGTCACTAATTCTGTCTGACTATCCAGCTTTAAAAAGTAAATGTTTAACAATGAGTAGTGTTCATGCAGATTACAATGACCTATGAACCGTGTGCTTTGCTCGTTCAGTATAACTTGACTGTCAGAACATGACATAGTCCAACTTTATGGGCAGCACTGTATTTGACAGCATCTACTTACTCGTTACTCTAAACAAGCCATATAGTATACAGTATTTGTTATTGGGACAGTCTAATTAAAGAATGCTGCATTATTCCTATGAGAAGAAGGATTCAGTGATTCTGAAACTTGACTCATACAGGTGACTAGAAGTCAACATACCTACTAACCTATTTCTGACCTATTTCTCATCCACTCATCCAGCTCCTGCAGTATTTTACTCCAGATCACCCTTTCAGACTATTCCAGTTTGTTGTTGTACCGTTATGCTGGCACTGCAGCTTTCCAGCTGTGAGAAATATTTTTTGTCATTGTATTTTTGAAGGAGGCTGTGATTGGTCAGAATTGTAACATAACTTTCTAGCTGTGTTGCAAAAGCAGAATGCAGCAGGTTTGGAAACTCTGATATGTATTTAGACGGGTTTTCTCCCATTGACCTTCATCAAATTACTTTAATCATTTCTGTGTAATGTGTCTTCACAACAAGAGGAGATCTTGTTCACATCATGGGAAGGTTTCAGGTTGTCACAAGTATACAAGAACAGTTATTCTCTCTCTGTGTAGCTGCAAGACCAGGCATGAAAATCATCTCAATTCAATTTTATTTATATAGACCGTACTCTTTATAATATTACATCACCAATGATTAGAATCAAGTTATTTCTGCAGACACGTTGAGGTTTCAGATCGTCATCTCAGTTGCAGCGGTCAGTGGAACACGTAGAGACTTGACAGTCACGATTGGCCTGTAAAATCAAGGCATCCCCTCTCTTCATGCACCTCCTGAAATAAAAGGGTCCTGCAGTGAACAGACAAACAAGACATCACTGTAAGCAACAAGCTTCATCATTAGATTAGATTTTATCTTACACGCAGGTCATCTGATGTATGGAGAGATGTCAGAGGGCTGCCACGCAGTTAAGGGGTTTGGTGCCTTGCTCAAGGGCATCTGAGGAGTGGCTAGGAGGTGAACTGGTGTCTACATACTAAATAAAATCAGATCTAATGACTTGTAGTTAGTGTTAGTGAAGTGCTTGACATGGGATTGTTATCAATCTCATGTAGGGGTGGAGCGATTCGTCGACGTCATCGATTACGTCGATTACATAAATACGTTGACGCGTAAAACGTGTGCCGATGCGTCACGGTCGCATGGCAGCGGGCGTATATGCGGAAGTAAGATGGCTGCTCGGGGTAAAAACAATGGAGGTAGGGGTGGGCGATATATCGAGTATACTCTGTTCATGTAAATGTTTTAAGCCGTCTGCATTTAATTCTCCGGAGTTTCGCCTGTCACTCACTCCTGGTGCTGCTCACAGCACGCAGCACACTGCCCCGCCCACCCAGAAAAATCCCCTGCGCGCATGCGTACTGTCTGTATCAAACGAGGAGAGGTGAAGAGCGCCGGTCACGCCGTCTCTCGTTTTCGCGTGGTCACGTCAGCTGCTCCAATATTTTCACGTGCGCCCTTATTGCGACTTTATGTCAAATACTTTGAGAAAACCGGGAAAGTCAGCGCTAGCTTACTGCAGCGTGTGGACACTTCCGGTTTTCAAAATAAGACGTGGGTGTTAAATGTATTAAACGTTTATTTATAAAATATAAAGAATGGTTAAAAAAAAAACTGCTTCAATGCTCATATGTACATTATGGGATATATTAAAAAAAATCATAAAAAATATGACAAGTGTTAAAATGCTATAAAGAGTGTGTGTTGTGAAGGCAGCTATTTTTGGTGCATACATTTCACCGTTTTACTTTTGAAACAAAGGTTTTGTTTTTCAAGAGATGTGTTTGAATAAAATCTTGAAATATTAAGAAGACATGCTTTGCTTTTTATTTAGGTAAATTCATTGTCATTAATCAAGTAATTAAAAATCATTGTTAGAATAATTGATAAAAAATAGTCGTTAGATTAATCGATAGAAAAATAATCATTAGATGTAGCACTTTGAGATTTCATTCAAATGTAAAGTGCTTTACAAATTAAACTTATTATTATTATTATTATTATTATCTCATGTTTGTGTGATAAGTACAGAGCAGGAGTCAGGGCATGGTTCACTCATCAGCTGTCACTTACTGAATGTTGCACAGAAGACTGAGGCACAGACATCGTCTGGTCTGCTGCAGTGTTCCTCAGTGGTGGTGCACGATCCACCAGGTGTACGTGGAGCACAGCGGTTACACTTCAGAGCCTCCGCTGGAAAAACAACAACAGTTCAGTTTAGAGTTATGCATTCCACCTTTACGGAAACACCGCATGCCACATTTGACCTATTTCATATTTCACTCTGCGAGCAGACTGACCAGTGCCGATGCAGACGAGCAGGAGGACAGCAGCGAGCTGGGAGACCTTCATCTTTGTCTCTTCCTGCAGAGTTGATCACTGTCTAAGACACAATGAATATTCAAACATGTCGTTTAGTTCAAGCGACGTGCACAACATTTTATCACACACACACACATACCACCTCTACAGTGGGGTGTAGATCCGGACAGGACAAAGAAGAAACTCATTTTGAATCAAATGTCTTTCCCTTGTTCTCTCTGTCGGGTCAGTTTTTATGAATAAATGTAAAAACATTTAGTATCTTCAGTTCCACGATTTGTTGCCACACTGTAGCAATAAGGACAGGTCTAATTCATGTTATGTGTGTCCAGTGTGTCAGATTTACATGTTTACAGTCAGCGGCTACATCATCAGATCTATCGATCTTTAAATAGAATCCATTCACCTTCAATCACACTTGGATCTTCATATCTGTCATCACTTCTTCTTCCACTCTCTGTTTCTCTGTCAACATTTTTACTCAAAATACTTTTCTCATCGTCCTGCTCGTCCGGCTTTCACAGTTGAGCCACAAAGAATCACAAACTCAACTTTCTCAGTGATCATTTTAGTTCAGAACATTTTGAATTCAAAATGAAGTAGTATCAGATATTTACCTGCTTGTTTTTCCTTTTGGGTATGGAGAACTCCACTGGCGTCAAGTGTTCCTGGAGAACAGTTTATAACTGGTGCTCAAAGAATGGAAATCCCGTCTTTAAGCAGCCACAGTAAGTTGCGACATCTTGTCTATGTGCTGTCAATGGTTGCACAAGAACCTGCACAAAACAAACAATGTCACAGAATATGACGCGAAGAAACTTTCCCAGTACCTTTCAGGTTCACATGTTAGACTGAAAAAATGATTGGCACTCTCAAGCCTTTGCAAAAAAACAGCTGAAATCAAAGACTTCCTGTAACCATCATTGTCCTGCAATGTTTCAACCTCTCTTCTTTTGCCAACTGCCCCAAAAAACAAATGATGACCAACAGTGATCTTCTACATAAAACTGATTTTCATGCTACATTGTCATGCCAATTGTAATACTGCGGGGTGGCTGTGGCTCAGATGCAGAGTGGGTTGTCCACTAATCAGAACATGGTGGTCTGCATGTCGGAGTGTCCTTGGGCAAGATACTGAACCCCAAATTGCTCCGAAGGCTGTGCCATGTGAATGCGTATGAATGGTGAGCTCCTCAAACTGAGGAGCAGTTGGCACCATGCATGGCAGCCAATGCCATCAGTGTATGAAGGTGTGTGAATGGGTGAATGAGATATGTAGTGTAAAAGACCTTTGAGTGGTCGGAAGACTCGAAAGGTGTTATATAAGTACGGTCCATTTACATTTGCTGTAACACACAATTTCTATCACATGTTAGACTGAGTTAGTTTTTAGCTAAATGTGACAAAATGTTGCTGTTATTTTCAGAGCGAGGCGCTTTACAAACGGCACCCCATAGCATCCAGCCATTAAAGAACGCTGCTGCTTAGCTTGCTGGTTAGTGTGCACTCTGTTTACCATTTATCTTTGGGGTGACTTCCTTCTGGAGCATGGATGCACACCACGAAACAGGAGCTGAGCTCACTCACGTATGAACATTAATAATTACATTACATTGCATTTAGCAGATGCTTTTATCCAAAGCGACTTACAGAGGAGGACATAAGCTGAAAAGGTGTAAAGGAGCACAGAGTAGTTTTGTTAGTTTTGTTAGGCAGGGAAGCATTCTCGAAACAGAAAGGTTTTTAGAAGTTTTTTAAAGGTAGAAAGGGATGTTGCAGTTCTTGTAGCCGTTGGTAGGTCATTCCACCATTTGTGGACGACCACAGAGAAGAGTTTAGAGTGACCTCGCTTTGCGAGAGACGAGGGTACAACTAGACGGTTTGTATGAGCTGAGCGTAACGCCCTGGTCGGGACGTGAGCCTTGATTAAGACGCTGAGATAGGCAGGGGCAGATCCTGTGATGGTTTTGTAGGCTAGCGTCAGAGCTTTGTGTTTAACTCTGGCAGCTACAGGCAGCCAGTGCAGGTCGCTGAAGAGGGGGGGTGACGTGTGACCTTTTAGGTTGATTGAAAACCAGTCGCGCTGCGGCATTCTGGACCATTTGCAAAGGTTTGATCGCGCAAGCAGGTAGGCCAGCCAAGAGCGAGTTGCAGTAATCAAGGGTCAATAATAAGAGTTAATAAGAGTTAATAATAATAACTCCATCATCCCTATTGATCTGTAGGAGTCAGGGCAGAGGAGCAGAGTGTGTGAGAGCAGAGAGAAAGGTGAGTCTGTAGGATTTCACAGAATAGAGTCATTTGTGATGCAGACAGTCTTGGAAATATATGGAACTCAATTTGAATATGAAATCTGAAACATTTCAGTCACTGTGCACCATATAAGACTTATTTAACTTGAGCTTTTATTTGAGAGTAACGATTAGAAAGTGGAGAAAGCCAAGTTATGTGTGTGTAAGTGCGATTTCAAAATAATTGGGAGCAAACAACTATTGTGCTCTGAGCAAAAGTCATGGCATTAGCCTTTATGTTGATCATTTATTAATTCAATTCATTGTGTATCTTGAAGGGTCAGGCAGAAGGAGATGCTGATGGAGAACAGGCAAGTCAGAGGTCAAGTCAGAAAGAGCAAGGGGATCCAGAGGAAGATCAAGTTACTACAGAGATTTCCAAATCGCCCCCCTGAAGCTGAAATAGACCAAATATTATCTCTTGACCTGCGACAGAAGCGACTGATATCTGTCATTTATAACAAGATTGCGCTTCTGAGCCCAGCCCCCACCGTATCGGTTAAAAATGCATGGGAAAAGGACCAGAGCGTAGACATTACTGAGGTCCAGTGGAGAGACATGTTAAAGCTGATCCATTCTTCGTCGATTTGCGCTAGGCACGGTCTTTTACAGTGGAAGGTGCTTCACAGAGCTCATTTTACTAATGCGAAATTAGCAAAGATATATCCGAGTCAGAGTGATGCCTGTAACCGCTGCAAACAGTCCCCAGCCGACCATGCACATATGTTTTGGACGTGCCCGAGGCTGACTAACTTCTGGTCCAGCGGGGGATACGTTCTAGAAATAACCCGCAATAAACGAAATCCGCGAAGTAAGTTTTAAATTATTATACATGTTTCAAGGCCGTAAAACCCCTAACCACACACTTTTATACACCTTTTTACACGCATTTTGTGCAGTACTCCCTTAAACAGGACGCAGAACACATGTGCGGTTCTCCCTTAGCCAATTTAGGACGCAGAACACAATGCGCGTTTATACTGTACAGTACGCTGTAAAAAAAAAAAAGCATGCAAAATTACACACAAAAAAATCCGCGAAACAGCGAGTCCACGAAAAGTGAACCGCGATATAGCGAGGGACGACTGTATTCCAAACTCTCATACAGGCTCTATACGACATGTTATTGCTTTCACCACCGTGCTAGCCAGGCGGTCCATTCTCCTGAAGTGGAGGCGGGTTTCCCCACCGACCCACAGCAGTTGGATACGGGATATTTTACAATGTTTAAAGTTAGAGAAGTTGAGGTTCTCGCAGAAGGGATCTCTGACAGCTTTTCGTAATACTTGGGACCCACTGCTGGCTTATATTAGTAACAGTCTCAATGTCACTCCTGATGATGCTGAGGATGCCTCTTAAGAATTTGGAAGAGAGAGTACCCCCCCCCCCCCCACCCCTTTTTTTTCTCCATCTATCCTCCTTTCTTTCTTAAATCCTACTGTACTATATGTTTTTTGTGTGTTGATGTGATATGCTGTGTAACTTAACCACCTATTGTGACTACTTCTGATATGGGTTGTTGGGAGGGACAGGGGGATTCGGGTAGGGGTTTTCTTAATGTCTAATTTTTTCTTTCTTTTTTTGTGTTTCACCCAAACAGTCACCATGGTCGATCATGTGGAACTATTGTATTTCTTTTTGTATTGACTGCGAAAACTCAATAAAGAGATTTTGGGGGGAAAAAAGTTACTACAGAGAGACAAGGAGAGCCTCTGGGGTTGTGCTTCCATTAGCGCCCCCATCTGGTCCAAACCTCTTACTGACAAACAAAGAAGCTTCCACACTGTTGATAAACTAAATCTAATGTAGACTGTGAAAAATCACACATTTATGAAAAATGACATGATGTATTTAAAGTTGTATACAAAACTAAAATTACAGACATTAACTGTAAATTAACAACTAAAATGTTAATTTATTTAAACTATATAAAGTATTGTCATTAAGTAATACCGACAAATTACAGTTATTTTACTGTAATATTCATACAGTACTTTTTCAGCTTTTCCACACAAATCTATGTAAAATGTCTCGTTATATAAATGTTTAATATTTCAAAAAAATGTCTTTGTGAAATGCCAATGGTTAAACATAAAGTTATTACTACATGTTCATTTAATGTGTGATCTTTTGTGTCTCTAAATATTAAATTGGTACCTGATACATAAACTGTAGATGTGCCTTTATGTTGATGTTCGTTATATGTGCAGTGTGTGATATCTAAAACTGCTGAAGAAGGATGACCTCCTAAATAGATAATTTATTATTAATTAACAATTTATCAATATTCAGAATTACATTTCTGTGGGTGTTTGTAGGTGGAACACATTACACATATACTGCAGCTTTAATTTTTTGTAAATTTACAAATAAACAGTATTGTTAAAAAAAGAAGTAGTATTCAGTGCAACAACTTGTATATCACGCAGAAAGATCACAAAATGAATCATACACATAATGATGATAATGAGAATAAAAGTCATGTATAATCATAGAGTCATATATGAAAAAGTCACACTGCAGGAGCACCTTTAAGAGTAGAGTGCCTTCTTGTGGCAGAATAATAGAATAGCAGATCGACTGTTTTCAAAATACACAAAGCTTCTTAAGTATAGACAACGGTTAGTTTATTTTTAATCCATAACAGGATTCAGTTATACTAGTTACAATTACATTAGTGCACATGCACTGCAGATATTTTACATGAGACACCTCACTATCTGTTCATGTCGTGACAGACGATATAAAAACAAAACAATGTGAATTCTTATTAAAAATATTTACATCTCACTTAGGGGTGGGCGATATATCGAATATACTCGATATATCGCGGCTTGTTCTCCGTGTAAATGTAGATGTATAAAATGACTATATCGCGACCATCGAGTACTTGTCACCTAAAAGCCGTCGGCATTTAATTCTCCGGTGTCACTCACTCGTGAATTTCAACAGGGCACTACGCACCAGACAGGAAATCCGACACGGAATCAACATAATAAACTTCCGCCCCCTTTCAAAATAAAACACAATACGCTGTTCATGTAGCTTATCACAAATTCACATCAACGTTACGTCATGACCGGTAGCACCAGGTGAGCAGTCAATTAAAAAATCCCCCCCCCCCACTGCTCGCTGGGCGCTTGGGGGCTACCCATCACTCCACTATCTCTCTCCAAAAATTGCATGTCTATGCTATGTGCTGCATGTGTGTGTATCTGGGTTAAAAAAAAATATAGAGTGTAAAAAAGAATTTCCCTGTTCGTGGGATAATAGTAAGTATAAAAAAAAGAATAAAACACAATCATTTATGACACAACAGATGCTTTTTATAATCTCTTCCATGTCGAAGAAGCAAAGTCAGCTGTTTGCTGTTGTTGTTTTCTTTATACACAGTTTATCGCGGGTCTCGTGTACTTAATTCATTTGATTGTGATTTTCCACTTTTTGCATGCAAATTAACAAAAACTCTAATAGGAGGGTCTACTTGAATCATCATACTGATGTTATTTTTTGCATCAAAGGGTTGAAATTAACATTCATGTGATTTACAGGAGAAATAAAAATATCGAGATATATATCGTGTATCGCGATATAGCTTAAAAATATCGAGATATTGGTTATAGGCCATATCGTGCAGCCCTACATCTCACGCTCTTTTTGTCGACGTTCCTCCTGCCTTTTCTCTTTGTCTCGTCTCCTGTTCTTTTTTTTCTTTTGTTATCCTCCATTTCTACAAGATGTTTGACTCTTCATTCCAGTCGTATGTATAAATCCAAAACCTTCATGCATATTCATGTTCTATTCAATAACCAAAGAATCATCCAGCCTCTAGGCCTTACCACCTGTGTGGTCAAATAACGATGAGATGACATGATGCTGAAAAAAAACAAGTATTTGTCATCATAATGATCAAGAGTTCAGTCAGTGGGGCGATCAGAGAATGACACAACTGTTTTTGTATTTTTTGTTTTTTCTTTCACTTCTTCTTCATGCTTTTTCTTCAAATTCTCCATTTCGTCTTTTAGATGTTTTTTCTGTTTTGCTTCTTCTTCATGCTTTTTCTTCAAATCCTCCATTTCGCCTTTTAGATGTTTTTCTTTGTGCTTTGAGAGTTTTTCCAACAGCTCGTACTTTTTGTCACGACTCCCTTCGGCCTCTTTCATTTCTCTCTCATGTTGTTCCTTCAGGTCCTTTACTTCCTCCATATGTTTGTCGACCAACGCTTCAAAGTCCTCTGTGTATTTCTTTCTAAACTCGTTGAATTCTTCACCTTGTTTTCTGGCTGCTTCTTCATATTTCTTCTTCATTTTATCAATTCTTTTCCTATAGTTCCCTTCTAATTCTTTTCTTTCTTTTTTCTCTTGTTCTCTTCTGATTCGATCTTCTTCTTTTCGTCTCTGTGCATTTTTTTCTCTTTCCTGTTCGTATTCTTCTTGAAGCTTTTTAAGTTTTTCTTGCTCCTCGTGTCGCCGCTGCTGATCTTCTAGATTTCGGTTTTCCCACCATTCTTTTCTTTCATTTTCCCACTTCTCTCGTTCCTTTCTCATCTTTTCTCTGCTCTGTTCCAACTTTCTGTCTGTGGTTTTCTTTTTCTCTGATTCTGACTTTAGTTTCTTCTCCATAGCTTGCCATTCCTGTTGTTTAAGTTCTTCCACCCTTTTCCTTTTGTTCTCCTCCTTCTTTCTCTTTTCCTGTTCTTTCTTTCTCTGTTTACGCTCCTCATTTATGTTTTCTTTCATTTTTTCAAGTTGTTCATCTCTCTGTTTTCTTTCCTTTTCAATTTCTGCTCTCTGTTCTTCCATTCTTCTTTCCATTTCTTGTATTTTTTCCTTATGGTTTCGTTCTAGCTCCTGCTTCTGTCTCTCCATCTCTTCTTTCTTCTCTTTTAGGATTCTCTCCACTTCCTGTTTTATTGCTACCTCTGCCTCTTCAAACATCTCATTGGTGTAACAGCTGCCGCCATTTTTCCTCACCATTGACTCAACCTGTGTCAGCAGCTTGCTGACCTGGGTACGATTCGTCAGATCCTTGTTATTAAAAACATGATATCTGTCTCCACAGTCATGTATCAGTTTTTTGACAAAGTCCTCACAGTCGTCTTTTACATAACTTTCAAATGATTGATTTAGGTCGTCTCCTCTGGTGAATGTAACAATGATGAAATTTTGGGAATTCTTGCCAAAATATTTCTTGATCAGTTCCACGGTATCTTTTTCCTCTTGCGTAAATCGGCCAATCTGCAGCACCAGTAAGAACACATGAGGTCCAGGAGACAACATGCTGATGCATTTCACAAGCTCCTGTTGAATGTCATCATTGGACAGAGTTGTGTCAAACAATCCGGGAGTGTCGACCACAACGACAGGTCGCCCATCAATCTCTCCTGATGCCTTCTGGCAAATCTTGGTGATGGACTTTTGGCTGGCTTTGAATTCAAAATGCTTTTTGCCTAAAATAGTATTTCCAGTTGAACTCTTCCCACTGCCGGTCTTCCCAATCAGCACCATCCTGAGACACTCTCTGTTCTGATTCTCTTCATCACCTCCAGCCTCACTTCTCTGTTTAACATCCTGCAGCTCAGCTTCAAGTCTGTAAACCTTTTCCATCTGAGCCTTGGTGAACATGTCCTTTGTGAAGCATCTGGATCCTCCAGCTCTCATCTTTTCCACCTTGTCCAACAGCTCTGGGATCTGCTGCTTGTCCTTGATGTTCAGAACAACATATCTTCCTCCACAGCTCTGACGGAGCTCCTGGATGTCCTTGTTTTCTTGTACAAAGTTAACAACATCTGGAGCTGTAGGATCTGACTCCACAGTGAACAGAATCATGGTGAAGTCGTCGACTCGAGAGCTGAATGTGTTCTGGATGGTCTCTAACTCGCCCTTGTCCTCATCAGTGAGGGGACCCACAGGTAGGACCAGTATGAAGGCATGGACCCCCTCAGGATCACAGAGGGAGATACACCTAAGTGATTCCTCCATCACTGCCTCAGGTTTTCCATACAAGGCAGGCGCCTCCACCAGGGAAACCCGACGTCCACACACCTCTCCCTGATGTTTAACACACTCTGATGAGTTGGAGACTGAAGGAAACTCTGTCTGACCTAAAATGGCCTTGGCTGCTGAAGTCTTCCCTGCTCCTCTCCTCCCACACAGAACCAGGTTTAAAGCTGGTTTCATGTCTTCAGACTTTGGTCTTGTGGTGTCTTCAGTGAAGGTGAGGAAGGTTTCTTTGTTTTCACACACAATGTTCTCAATCCTCTGCATTAATGATCTGCGGTCACCTTCAGACATGTTGTAGTGTCTTCCTCCACAGTCTGTAAGGAGCTGATTCACTGTAGAACTTTTGTTCTCCTTGTGTGTCATGATGACCATCGAGTGTTTTAAAGCATCTTGACCAAACAAACTCAGGATGAACTTCAGTGTTTGTCTGTTCTCTGCAGTGAAATCAGAAGGTTCCACTAATAGCAGAAAAACATTTGGTCCAGGAGGACAAAGACTCACACACTTCTTCATCTCTCTTCTTAATGCATCCTCAGAAATACTGAAGATGTCTGGAGTTTTTACTACAGTTAATGGCTTTCCACTCAACTCTCCACAGGCCGCCACACAATGTTTGGTTGGAGAAGTTCTTTCGTAAAGAAAAGTCTGGTCCTTGATAATGAAGTTACCAAGTTTTGACTGTGTGTCTTCACTTTTTCCCAGCAGCACAATCCTAAATCCAGATGCTGTGATAAAACAGAGAAAAAGATTAAAGACATCAAGGTATATTTATATATTAAGTTGTTATTATTATTATTAGTCATAAACCTGATTTACCCGATGAAATAGAAAAGGTGTGTGAAACACAAATTGAAATGACAGCAATGTTTTGTCCAAATGGGCAATTGATATAGAGAATGAAAGTATACAGTATGTGTCAGCAGTACTCGAGTTGAGGGGGGATGGGGGGGATGGCATCCCCCCTGGCGGAAAAATTGTCAAAATCATCCCTCTTATAAAATGGTCATCCCTTCTTCCATCCTTGTGCCTTGTGGCATTTTATCAATGCATGTAAAAATTACTTATATTTAACACTGGAAATAGAATTGCCATTCGACATTTAGGGGGGCTTTATGATAATCAGTCTATTACCGATGACAGCGGTTATCAAAGTGTGAGGCAGAGGCGTGGGGAAAAAAATAAAAATATATCTTACAAAGATATGTGTCTCATCACTGTGCGATGAAAACTCGGCGAGCTAGCCCCCAAAGAGTAACAAAAAAATCCACAAAACGATACAGTATGAATGATCTTTGCTGTTTCGTGTCAAAAATTCTATTTCAGCGTGAAGAAACGCTGCTAATGTCTCCTGCTCTGTCTCTGCTTTAGTTTGAATCAGTCACAAAGCTCCTGGTTGTTACATAAAGACAAAGAGGCTTTGACAGTGAAGTGAGACCTCTTGGTGCGATATACCACCTTTGGGTTTACTTCATTCTGGATCGTCATTGGTGGGTCAAAGGTGAATGTGGGCGGTACTAATAGATTCTCCTGACTCTGATTGGTCGACAGGTGACAGGTGTCAATCATCCACACTCTGTGTTGTTTTAGCCTTAGCAGCACCGCTAGCTGCTACCTGCTGCTTCATATTCTTTAATACCGCTTGTTTCAAACATCGCGTCTTATTAAAACTCGAAGTCTTCTTTCCTCCTCCTTAAATTGTGTTTTTTTAAGTGAAGATGTTTTTAACAAAAATGTGTTTAAATGTATTTAAATATGTTTTAAATAAAACACACAAAGATGTTAAAAAACATGCACAAAGTTGTGTTTAAAAAACATTTGAGCACATTCACAAATAAAGATATTTAAAATGTTTTTACAAATATGTTTAAAAAAGCGATTTTTGTCCCCCCCGCTGGAAAATATGTCACATAAATTTCACCATCCCCCCTGGTTTCATTTTACAACTCGACTACTGTGTGTCAGTCTAAAACAGTTTGTATGTTTAATATCAACATTTAATTTTGATGATGATTTACTTTTAATGAAATGATAGTTCTGATTTCATTGCTTTTCAATAGTGATGAATTATAAGACGTGTGTGGGGTATTTCCTGCAGGAATGATCGCACCATAAATCTATGATCAGTGTTGTGATAAATGTACTTACTGTCAGTCAAAGGGTTTTTCGTTGTTTGTTGTCCAGTGACCTTTTTATATATTTTCAGCCCTGTAAAAAGATGACATCATTGATTTGCCACGTCATGTTCTAATTTACTATAAGTAGATTCATGTGAACAAAGTCAGAATTGTTTCTGCACTTACCAGCAGCTTTAACAGCACCCATGATAGAAGTCTGTGTTTCCTGTTGTTCTGGTCTCTGGTGATCTCCTGGTAAAGTCGATGTCGCGTCCTCAAACACATCCCAGCTGACGTGCTCTCCATTGTTCTCCTTTACAATTTGACCCAAACGTGTTAACAGCTCTGAAAGTTCAATGTTCCTCTGATCCAAATGTCTGTATCTACATTTTCTGATCATGTCTTTTAATAGACGGTGTTCCATGTATTTTTCCATGAATCCTGGACTCTCCTCTCTGGGTGTTGGTATCAGAATCAGTGAATGATAGGGATGTAACGATACACTCAACTCACGACTCGATTCGAGTCACGATTTTTTGTTCACGATACGATTTTTTCACGATTTTTTAAAATCAAAATGAGCTACAGACAAATTCTGACAAAATAAAATTATCTTTTTATTTGTAGGGAAAAAATCTCTCTTTACAGAAACTCTCAAACTGTTTGTGTTCTTATTAGGGCTGCCAGCAAGCAGCTGATCTGACCATTACGTTTCAGCTTGAAGTATGAGCTAACTGAAAATAAAAACAATTAAGATGATAGCTCATTAACCATTTAATGAGAGTCCACGGCCCCGGGAAACGGCGAGGTCCGGGCGCTGTAAACGCAGAGCCGGTCGCGGCGCACCGCCGCCAGCGCCGGGGGAGAGGTCCCACGAGGGGATCCTCCCGCACCGTGCGGCCGTCCCTGACCCGAGTGTAATCCCCCGTGCAGACTGCGCGGAAGTTGCGGTGATTGGTTAAAATTGCAACACCACCCTGAATTCACGGGGATTCACTGAAGTTGCGTTGAAGTTGCAAATCGCAACATCGTGAATTCCTGGAGGGTCTGTGTTATGGTATCATTTACGGTACAGTCAGGCCTGACGCCGACTACCACTACTGCGCATGTGTGTAGGGGTGTGTGTGTGTGAGACACAGAAAGGCAGACGCGGCAGTGGAAGCTGCAGCCACAGCGTAACCTATTTCTAATTAAAAAAAACTTACTCTCGCATTCGCCAAGAATCGCAATTCATTTTTTCTGTGAACCGGTGCGAGTCGTCACGCATTTGTACCGATTTTAATCGTGTCACGATGTATCGTTACATCCCTAGTGAATGATCAAATGATTGATCACTGAAGAGTTGAAGGACTCTGCAGAGCTTCCGTTTGTGTTTTTCAGTGAAGTCTTCAGGCTGTAAAACCAACAGGAACACATGAGGTCCAGGATAAGAGTCTCTCACACAGGTTTTCACATGTTCTGTCAGTTTGTCTTCAGAGATGTCTGGATGCAGCAGATCTGGGGTGTTGATGAGAATCATTTTTTTCTCCTTCACCTGTCCTCTTTCTCCCAGACAGCAGTCTGCTTCTTCCTCAGTGTTGAACACAGTCTGTCCCAGTATGAAGTTCCCCACTGAACTCCTCTGAGACCAGCTGTTCCCCAGAAGAACAACCCTCAGCTCAGACACTGAAAAGAGAAAACACAGTCAGTGTAGACTTCATCCATGTTGAACAGAATCAAATTGTTTTAACAACCAGTCAGGAAGTCACAGCTTCTTTAAGGTGGACTTCACAGATTCTGTGATCCAATATTAACTTGAAACTTTCAAATTCAGCAGTGAGCTCACAAATAGAAATCTAATCAAATGTGAGTTTGTACTCACCACATACAAAACACTGAAATTCTAGATGTTAATATAGACGACAACATTTCTCACTCAGTTCACTTCAACTTACGGTGAGATTTTTTTCCACTTTAAACACGTCAGTCTTGTAGAACTACTTCAGCCTGAAATATACTTCTTTCGCAGAAAACAGTAAAAAGTGTGAAACTTTGCTGCACGTTTTGAATGGGTAAAATGGCGCCACGTGGTGGACAAATATAAAAACTACAAATTAAAAGCCAGTGGTCCAAATGAAATCTTAAACATAAAGGAATGCATTAATTTATGTTAGGATGAACGTGGGATCAAAAAAAGTGTTTTTTAATGGTTTTTAATGGGGCACGTTTTGCAGCTAGGAACTATTTAGGATGCATTTCTGTTGCTGAGCCATTTTAGGCTTAGTACTGAGATTTCTATTCTAAAAAAAAATAAAAATGAATATCCTTGACCAAATTTTAGCAATCTTCATTCAACACAGCCACATTTCTTAAAAAATAAACAAAGTAAAAAGCCACGAATGGTCCTAAGGTGGCTCAAGGGTTAAAATACTGTGTGTAATATGGTGACAGTGAGAGCACACAGTGTGTAACCAGACTAATAAAGTTTTACCAGATGCAGTAGATGATGAGTCCATGATGTCAGTCTGCTGGAGACTGACTGCTTTCTAAAAACCTGCAGAAAGAATATCATAAAATGTTCATGTTAAACAGAAACTAGCTACAGCTCAACATCAGGAAACAAAGCAGCTGGTGCAGTCAGAGACCTCCACCCCAGTCATCATAGGCTACATCTCATCTTAAGAGATCTTGTTTGTGAACGTTCTTCATCATCGCATGCTGCCTCATGTTAGAGCAGGAGGGTCAAACTCATTTCCACAGAGGGCCACATAAGCATCATGTTCACGATACGATTTTTTCACAATTTTTTAAAATCAAAACGAGCTACAGACAAATGATGACCAAATAAAATTATTATATTTATTATACTTTTTATTTGTAGGAAAAAAAAATCTTTCTTTACAGAAACTCTCAAACAGTTTGTGTTCTCTTATAAAAAGTGCAACTTACATCTTAAACAACAAAACTCATGACAGATATCTGCTTTCTTTAGAAACAATCTCACAGTAAACTGATGTTAACTGCTGTGATGTGCAGTTTTCGCTCACAAGGCGTAACCAGGGCTCTAAATTAACTTTTTTGATCACCAGCCAATGTGGCTGGTAAGTTTTGTACATAACAACAAAATAAAAACATTAAAACTTGCGAGCAGCACGAGTCAATTTCCACAGAGCACCTCGAGCGGGCGAAAGCCAGACACAGAAAAAGCAAAGAGAACCCGGTGGATTTTCAAAATAAAATACCCCGTGCAAACTGCCGGTCGTAAAAACAGACAAAAGCGAAACTAACTAACTACGTAACATATTTACATATGTAGAAGCGTGTTTAGAAAGGAAACACCAGGAAAATGTCCAAATCTGAGCAAGTAAACAAAGTCTGGCGGGCTAAGCGCTCGCTCCTGAAACACTTCCGGTGGGGTTTGAAGTCGCGTGCAGGACGGACCAAACACGCCACGCTCGCGCAACGGAAGCCTGTTTGACCAGTGAGAGCGCGCGCTGTGCGGGTTCCGATGTGAGTCGTCACGCATTTGTAGCGATTTTTAATCGTGTCACGATGCATCGTTTACATCCCTAATCAGGAACTCTCTGTTCCCATGGAAACACAGAAAACCCTAAGTTTACTCACAGACTGTCGGTGACTGTCTCTATTTCAGCTAACATGGTCTGTTAACTTGGCGGCTCAGAACCAACTTACTACAGCATTAAAGTGTAGGAAGTAAAGCCACACCGTTCACTGTACTGAGCCATCGACAATACCCAGGTCAAACTTTGACTTTAATGTCTGCTCGTCGATTTTTCTACAGTTTTACTCACCCTCTGAATTTCTTCATGCGCCACAGTCAGAAGTGAAAGTAAAAGAGAGGGAAGAGGAAGAAGTCACGTGTCTGACACACACACACACACACACGTCGTCTGTTAATAGAATGTAATTTGGACACCTGAAACGCACATGTGTATCTAATCAACATGGGTACGGGCTAGTATTAACTAAAATATGTTATAATAATTATTACCATATTTGATTTTGTAAAAGTTTGTATTTGATTTTGTATGGATTTCAAAAAAGGAGATGAAAGACACATGATATAAATAAACATGGACCTAAAAGGTGATGCCTTGGGAGTATTATATTATATATTATAATAGTTAATTAGGAAAAATTAAGTCGAGTCGACTTGGACCCTTGATGTGATTTGAGACATGACGACTGAATGACTTGTCTGTCATTTAATGTATTCGGTTTAAAATATTACATTTAAAAAGTGTTTACTGGTGCCACTGTTACACTATGTGAAATTTCATCTATTCAACTCACTACTACCCTTATCTCTGCATCCTGAACGCAACCTCATTAAACATTTAAGGGAACACTTCACAAGAAGTTCTTTGGAACTTTGTCAGATCATGGTGGGATCACAGGGGTCATCAGGTTTTTACACAGACTTGTGGAGTTCATGTCATTAAAGCAAAAGGGAACAAACCAAACTGGTATTATCATTATTAATGAAACAAATATTAGGGTTTCATCTTCACCTCTAGTGCTGTTCATTTCATTTCATTCTATTTTCCCTGGAAGAATACACCGGAACAAAGACGCATGCTTTAAGTCTTTATTGTGCTTTGAACCGGGTCACATAATGCATCCCGTGGTCCGTCGTGGAGGCTTATTTGTTGCAGCCGTCCCAGTTGCAGCAGCTGACCTTCAGACCCTGAGTCATTCCCAGCTTCAGGCACTCCAGCATCTTGAAGCAGGACTTGTGGAACATGTTCTCTGTGGAGAAATATTAGAAATGCGATGAATTGCATTTCCATTCTTCCTCTGGCTTTTTGTTCATGCGTGTGGGAACAGCTCTAGCAGGCAGGTCCTAATATCGATCAACTGTATTGGAGACTATACAAAGTGATTTACAGGGGAAAGGGAAAAAAAGTACATTACATATGATCTTTACATCATGTTTAATATGGGGGCAGGTCTCAACCTAACTGAGGTGAATGACAGGAAGCACACAGCACTCACGGTTAGGGGCAGGGTAGGTAATTTTGGCACAGGCATCCATCTCTGGAGGACAGGTCTCCACAGTCTCCACACAGTCTACACTGTCAGGAGCCTCACGGACACAGTTGTTACACAGCAGAGCCTCACCTACAATACAAGACACAACAATATACAGGGAATTGATTGAGCTGTCTGACATTACATCAGTGCACAGCTAAGATTCCTTCAGTAGGTCAGCAGTTACCGTAGGTGACGGCCACCAGGAGCAGGAGAGCAAAAGCAAAGACCTTCATTTTCTGTTTTTCTGCAGATACCTGCAAGGGAAATCAAATCAAATAAATAGAGTTAAGACTGACAGCTTGCATAGCTATGATCATTTAATAGGGGCAGTGTTTAGCTCAGATGGTAGAGCAACCGCCCCATGTGCGAAGGCTCAGTCCTTGCTGCGGAAGCTCAGGGTTTGAATCAACCACTTACCTTCTGAACCCGTGCAGGTTGCTGTGCGCCTCTCCTCTGCCCCCTCTCTCCTTTTATACCGTTGCCACATCACTGATAGTGCTCTCTGCTGTGGGAAAGTGCCCACACTTCTGGAAACATTTCAACTAGAATTTGTCTTTGCGGAGGAAAACAAACTGAGGCCAAGAAGTCTATTTGTTCAGAAACACGCCGGTCGTTATAATGTTTAATGGAAGTGTTGCATGCATCTAGAAAATATCCAACAAATGGAGGCAGTGTTACAGCATTGGTGCAGGCTGCAAAGAATCAAAAAGTTAAATATGCATGCCGCATGCTGACGTGAATTGTGAAAAATAAGGGCTGGATATTAAACCTGGCCTCCTCTGCTGTAAGAATGAACCCGACTCAAGCAAAAACACCAAAGCACAGAGATATTACATCCTCAAAGAGTGCTGAGCTGACATGGAGGATGTGTGATGATCTAATTCTGCCCTCTGTCAGACACTCGATGCAAAAACCTGGTTTGGTTTGTTTTTTAAGCACAGCACAATATTGAAATTTTGGATTATTTTGCTTCAATAACTTTTTTTTTTACCCAAAATCCACATTTAGGCATTTGATTGACTTCACCGTGTCTGTTTGTGTCTGCACCAAAAGTTAACATTGCATAATGCCTCATTTGCGTATTTAAATTCTGTATTCTTTGTTCATATCCAGATAAAATGCCCGTCAGGTCATCCAGCTGACACTAGAACAGACCAACTTGACATTGAGATTAGAAAAATGTGTCAGGAGTCTTTTTTTCCCAGGGTTCACACAGTGGCTGTACTCACCAGATTAATGAACCAGTATTTCCTTCTTTATTTATTCTCTTCTGGTCTTGTTGAGCATTTAGCCAACAAGTTGTATTGAGGCAGTTGCTGATGTCACCACTTGTAATTTCTAGCACCGCTAGCTACTAACTAATTATAGTACAAATAAAACATTAGTATTAATGCAGTTGTACAACAATACTGTTTGGAAACTCGGGGTTTTAACAACAAGAAAGAAAGAAAGAAAGAAAATCAAACAAGCATTTAACAGAACAAAGAAATACAGAAGCAGACAAACATTTGGATACATCTTCTCATTCTCACATACTTTGTAGATTAACAATAAATTAACCGAAAAACTATGAAAACCATAAAATAACACATGAAATTATGTGTAAACATAATGCTTGAGAACAGCAGGTGCCAGTCTATCTCAACACTGTGGTGACCAGGGTCAAAGAGACCTAATGCTGCCTTCATAGACATAAAAGATACCTTGCTGTTAACGCAAACAGTATCTCCAGCCTAGAACGTGCTGACGGTAACACTAACATGGGTAAAGACATTCTCTTTGACTAGTTCTGGGCGTATAGTATTTGTTATCTTGGGGTTTAAAGTCGATCCACCAGCATGACTTCTGCAGAATGTGAGACAGACTCAGGCACTTCTGATGAACTTTGAGAGTGTCTCTAATTCTCCTTGGCCAAGTGTCAATTCAATAAATAAGACATCAGAGGCTCCTGAACATTTTCTTCCCTCCTGACCTCACCATTGACCTTTGACTTCAGCCATTTCTCCACAACAATGTCTAAAGTTAATTAGTGGAATTTCTTGTCTTTTTAATGTGTATCAGATCATCAGTTGATGTTCATGTTGATGTATGTGTCAGCATACAGTAAATATTTAAGCAATTCATATCACAGGGTTCCCACACCTTTTTCATGAACAAATTCAAGCACTTTTCAAGCACCTTCAAGCACCAGTTTTTCCATTTTTCCAGCACCTTTAAATAGGTAGCCTACTAGTTGTGTTTGCCATGATGGTCATGGGAAGCGCAGCGGTGCCACTGTATGACATAATAATATGGGTCTAATTAGCATTATTTCATATGGTGGTAGATTGACTGTTTTGATTTTTAACTAATTGTGAATTGGCTTGTATTCTCAGCTTGTGAGCGGTGTATTGTGTAACTACCATAGCGCAATAACAGTGACCAACAGGTGTGGATAGTAGTCTACTGTTATTTCTCGGCAGAACACCAAGCGAGTATGATAACTGAGTTCTGCATGTAAAGGCATCGGATCAAGCGCGTAGCCGCTTAGGAAACATTTTTGTTTCCTCTTGGTTTATTGAGATAGACATCACACAAATTTCAAGCATTTTCAAGCACTTCACAAAAAATTCAAGCATTCTCACAACCTTGAAAGCACTGAATTGAAATTCAAGCATTTTCAAGGAATTCAAGCACCCGTGGGAACCCTGTATTATGACAAGAACCAATCAACTAAGAGACGGCCCATCATTACTTTAGGACATGAACATTCATAGTCATTGAATGCGTCTTCAAGGTCAGTCATTGCTTAGGTCAACAAATACAACATTAGACCAGTGGAAATCTGGACTTTGAGTCCAAATCTGAGACTGTTGGAGAAGGTGTGACGGTGTCGGTGGTGCTTTGCTGACCTTTTTTTTTTTTTTTTCAAAGATTCAAAGCACACTTAACTTTAAATTTGTTGTTTCACCAGGACAAAGCCCCATGTAAGGTCTATTTGACCAAGATGGAGAGTGCTGCATTTGAGAGATGACCTGGTCTCGACAATCACCTGACCTGAACCCAAATGAGATGATTTTCTGATTGAGAGTGTGCAAATCTGTGATCAAAGTAACATGTGGCTACTTTAAAGAATATACAACATAAAACATACTTTGATTTATATACATTTCTTCTGTTCACTACATAATTTTATGTGTTATTTCATAGCTTTGATGTCTTCAGTTGCGGCAAATGCTGTACGTGAAGAAACTGTAAATGTTTCTACAGTTAGATGTGACAGAAAGAGTTCAGTGCTTTGTCTGAACCAACACTATGCTTCATTCCATCGAGTGAATCGCGTTCCACAGAGAATTTCAGATTTCTGAGATCACTCTGTACAATATACCTCAAAATGTCAGTTATTTCACCGTCTGTCTGCCCGTCGTTCGTTTGACTAATCCACACCGCGGATGGAGAAGCAGCTAATGAGCTCTGCGGCAGTACGCTGAGTCAGCAGCTCCCACTGTGAACACAGCAGGTGCTCTTCAAGGTGAGCGGGTGCACGGATTACTGATTAACCCTCATCCCACCGTCTGGAGTACCCGCAGACACCACAGGTTACATTTTCTGTCAGATGTCACAGGCGCTGCAGATTTAATAGAAGCAACAATCATGTTTGCTATGCGTCTTAATTTAGTATAATGCACCTTAATGCTGCTCTTTCATGAACACACATTACATCAACTACATAACATTTCATGCCCTAAAAGGAACATTTTTCTTACAGTAGTTTCTACAGCTTGTTTCTTACAGTAGTTTATTTATCGGGTCATCCTTGTATATTCATAATCATATTTATATTTATGTTCTGGAAATTTAGGAAAGATATTGAAGAAGCAGATTGTTGGTGTGTCAGAATTAATAAATAGATCAGACACACAGACTCCATTTAGACATGTATTCCTTTAGGTCTGAGCAGTGATGACTTCATGGTCGTTGATCTGCCTTCTCTCCATTAGTTTGGAAACAGCTGTGAAACCTGATATATATTTAGACTGTTTTTCTCCCATCGACCTTCATCAAATAACTTCAATAATTTCTTAATCTAAGCCGTCAACCAGAGCGATATCACACCTTCCCTTTCTGTCTAGGATACTTGAGAAAGCTGTAGCCAATCAGCTGTGTGACTTTCTCCATTAGAACAGTTAATTTGAGGATTTTAAGTCAGGACTTAAAGTGCATCATAGCACAGAGACCGCATTAGTCAAGATTACAAATGACCTCCTAATGGCATCACAAAGGACTCATCTCTGTGTGTGTGTGTGTACATACATCTACTGATGCCTAATCTGGACACATCTTCAGTGATGTTCCTGGGATCATTGGACGTTTCGGGTCTTTCAACATCATACGCCCTCCTCCAGACTACTGAACTACTGAAGGCTCTGGCTAAGGAACGGGCTGCAACTTGTCCTGTTAGATCTTAGTGCCGCATTTGACACCATTGACCATCAAATTCTTTTACAGAGACTGGAAGATCAAATTGGCATCAAAGGAACCGCCCTAAGCTGGTTTAAGTCGTATTTTTCAGATTGATTGATCTCAAAATAAGTCATGGAGTTCCACAAGGTTTTGTGCTTAAACCACTCTTATTCATCTAATATATGCTTCCTTTAAGGAACATTATTAGGAAGCAGTCCATCAATTGTTATTGCATGATGAAACAGTAGCGGTCAATCAGTTAGCTTAACTTCAAGCGTGCCTTAAGGAGATAAAAATGTGATTACCTAAAACTTTCTGATGTTAAACGCAGACAAAACTGAAGTTCTTGTAATTGGACCCTCAGAAACTCTCTTTCTAAATGGTTTTCAAAGTTGATAGTTTTGTTGCACTGTTTCAAATAAGTTACTTGATGAGTGTCGTGCTGCTGTTTGTTTGTTTGTGCGTGTGTGTGTGAAAGTCAGGTAAGTATTTGCACAACCATTTCAGCTGTCATTCGCCATTTGTTTATTGTTTGCACACATTGATATTACAGTATATTACCATTATATCATACATATAGAAGACTAAGATCCACAACATATCAAAAGTAAAAGGATGAAACGAGAGTTAAGAAAATAAGATCACCAAGTTTCAATAAATCAGCATGAAACCAAACCATTTCTCCCACAGAGAAATATTGTTCACTGTCACCATGACAACAGTTACAGTACAAAGATCCATAGATTAACAGGGCTGTAATCGATCCGCAGACTGAGGAGAAACGGTGAGAGAAATGAACACAAAGTCGACTTGGTTGAAATTACTGTAAAAATGAAAGATACAGTAAAAAAAAAAAATATCTGACATGTGGTCAGATTATAAAGTAGAGAGAGAATTTGGCTGTGCAACATTTTTATTTATACATCTGAAACAACAGCTGATCCTAGTTGTACAGTATAAGAACAATAATAATTTGACATTTGTGGATTAAAAATTATTATCGTGCTGACTGAATATTCTGAACATCTGTCAGCTTCAAATAAAAACTGAGCATAAATGTTAAAGTGATGAAGTTTTCTGAGGAGATTAATAAACTATAATGTGCTGACAGAGGATTATACAGCTATGTCAAAAATCCTGAGATGAATCTGAGATCGGAGAACATAATTGCGATTTTTGTCAAAGATCAATGTAGAAATTATAAATCATTTAAATATGCGGGATTTAGTTTGAGAATTCAGATTTTAATTAATCGCAGAATAACTAATTACAGAACTTGGATTTTAACAATGCTTTAATCCTCTTCAGTAATTACAGATTTGATATTTATGAGGTTACATTTCTCAAGCCTGTGAAGGCTAGCTCCACTCCTGCACTGTCTAACATGCAAACACCGAAGCTCTGCTGAATGCACCTCGCGTCGCTTTAATCTATGGCAGAACGGGCACACTGGCACTTTGATGGCTAATCACATGATCACTTGGGGGGGAAACAAATAAGGCACGGGCATGCACACATGCACACACACACACATACGTATTGCTGTTGTCGAATGAAACATTTGTATCTCCAAGAGGTCAATTTTTCTACCTTGGATTTATTTTGTTTTGGTTGTTTGTTTGTTTTTTAAACAAGGTTTTGAAATATGTTGTCAGAGAACGGTTGCACAACTCTGTCAACTGAAAGAAAACACACCAAAATTATATGTTTTCACCTGACAGCAATAATACACACACACACACTCTCACTCATATAATCACACAAATCTCAACTGACATGAGCCCTAGTTTTCAAATGTTTTAACTATATATTTAAAGCCCAACAGTTCAAATGTGCTGGGTCCAGCTGAGTTAACACACACACACACACACACACACACACACCCATATACAGTATACACCAATAGCATGCCAATCCCCATGGCATTGGTATGACTGGGAGTTACAACAGGTAAACATTTGAGATTTTTTTTTTTTTTTTTGCTTTCATCATCAGTCAAACTAAATTTGACCTTTTGGTACGTTTCAGTCACGTCATATTAAGAATCATAGCAACATTACAACACTTATATTTACCTACTGCTAATGTTTTGGCCGTTGACAAGAGTCAAAAAGATTCAACAGCATCTTCTGGCCAAGAGAGACTGCATGACTTAAAGAGACACGAGTGATCGGGGTCACAGAGGTCGAACAGGAAACTCTTTTTTTTTTGTTTCCTGTGATTACCAAAGTCATACAGAACACATCATGACGGTCAGTCAAAAGTACACCGAGCTGCTAAACTCCTTGTTTTACCAGAGAATGGAATGCTTTAGATGAGCTTAATTTGGAGACAGGTGGCAAGAAAAAAAAGTTCTTTAAATTAAGGCTTTGGGAACTTAATGAAAGACCAAAATAAAGCTTGAAGACGCACCACAGAGTACAGGCAACGATAACTGCAGAAATACTATTTGGCCTGGAAATGACAAAACATGACATAACGAGTGAACTAAATGAAAAGAACAGTCAGACACAGCTCTTCTCTTTTAGCCAAATTACAACCTTGGTCCAGGATGATGTTAGTGTGAATAGACAGCGTGGCTACATGAAGCATCAACAACAGTGTCAGAAAACCCTCCACCAGCACTGGACTACTTACTGCCCAGAAAGCTGTACCTTTAGACACTGGTGCCAAAAAATAATGAACATAATTTTGGATAGCAGTAATGTTTTGTCTTCTTCTTCTCCGCCTATGCTACATGTCGTCTTACGACCCCTCCAGGGTCTTAACCCTCCAGCTGTGAGGCGCACGCAATAAACAGAGGTGGGACAAAAACATTGTTTTGAAAGTAAGTCCCAAGTCTTGGTTTTTAAGTCTTAAGTGCAAAGCAACAAATCTCAAGTCAAGTCCAAGCTGACTGACCGACACTGTTTCAGGATCGTTGGGTTCATTCCAATAAAAAAGGCTACAGCCTGAGTCCAATTAGAGTCTTTTTCTGATTTTGAGTGCACAACTCTGTCAGCTGGTAACTAAGGCAGACTAAAGGACCTGGCTCTGATCCTGGGTCTGATAACTGCACAGCTTGTTGTGGATGATCCTTCACTAACCGACCAGAGGACCCTGCGTGATGAAGACACGGCAGGCGCCAGAAACTGCCATACAACTTGGACAAACTCCATTAGTGGTCTAAGCAGATTTAAAAAAAAAGAAGATAAATACAAGTCACATAAAAACAGTATCAATACTTGAACTTCTCTTAAAGGGATATGGGAGAGGAATCCAAATAAATAAAAAAAGACTTGTTTCCTTCTGAAAAGGATTGGCCTCATGGTGGAGGGAGAGCGCACAGAGGCCAGACTGTTGTGTTTGTAGTTCACACCATGCAAACAAAAACCAAAAAAATCTATATACAAAAATAAAACGTCTCAAAAGAACATCCATCGGTCAACAGAAAAACTAAGGCTAGACCTCGACCCTGACTTTAGCCGAGGAGCTTTCTCCTACACACAATCAACTCAAATAACATCTCTATGTCAAAAAATAAACTGTTTGGGGTACTTTAGAAAACTATTCCCTGAAACAATGTAACCCCCTGTAATTTGCTCTATGTGGTACAGTCTGAGGTCCTTCTACTATAAAGCCTATTGGATGCTCTCAATTCCTTTGGCAGCTATGACAGCAGCTAATATTGATAGGAGCTCATGCGATATCTGTTAAGAAATGAACTGAGTGGTTATTTCATTAATAATGTGTGCAGAGTGAAAGGAAATTACCTCTGTTAGCAAGTCAGCATGTTATACCCACATGTAGGGGTCGAAGCCAGTAACATGTACACTGAATGTTACATGTGATGTGTCAAACTAAGTACACTCAAGATCTATGGACGAGTTTTTTTTTAAAACGTGTCACAGTTGACATTAAAATGCCGCTGTGAAAAGTGACTGAACATGGACAGCTACAAGTCTTCCCGCTTTGGAGCTGCTGTCAACGCTTCCTACAAACGTTTCACATTTAAAATCTACCAATCCAGGAAACACGGGAAGACTTTTACTGTGAAAAGAAAATCTAAATGTTTCAGAAACACAGAAGAGCAGTAGAGTGCTGTCAAAATGGATGTTATACAACAGATAAACATGGAGTAGGTGCTGAGTTGGCTTTAAGTGGGAGCAGGGGAAATTCGAATCAAGAGCTGGTTCTCTGACCACTGAGGTAAATAAAGGAAATGCTGAAGAGTTTCTGCAGCTGCTGTGTTTTCTATTTGAGACTTCACTGTATGGAGCTGTGTCAGCTGTGTACTCCGTACCATTAACAAAAAAAAACAAACAGCTACTTTGATGAGCTACGATGAGACAAAAATCACAGTTACTCAATGACAACAGAGTTTAGTCAGTGCTAATGTAGTGACAGGGAGAAACATCTGGAGCTAATACAATATTAAAAAGGACAAATATGGTTAGGAGAGAATCATACATACACTATATGGATATAACACAGTATATTACAGGGCTGTGAGTCCAGGTCCAGCACCCACATGCACAGCTGTGTTTGGGTTCTAACACGTAATGATCTGCTGGTAGAGTCACACAGCTCCTGTTCTACTGCTCACTTTAATTACAGCATTTCAGAGATTGTCAACATCTGGTACCAAGTTCACCGCTTGTAAGTTAACCTGAGACTTTCATGGAGACGCGAACTCACGCCTCCTCTCCGCTCTTTAGTTTGGGGTTATAATTCATACAGGGGGACATTTGGTTACTGCACTGCTTCAGTTATTATTAGAATTAGAATATTATATAGTACTATTGCCCTTCTCTGCGCGTGTGTCTTTCTGTGAAAGCCGGGGGCCAGTTTTTATGTTTTTTGGCACTCTATAGAAAACAGCAGAGAGACAACAGCACAGCACAGATATACAGAGAGAGACTGGGGATGTCTATAAACTGCTATTCATCTCCATATAGAGATAAAAGATGATAAGCAGACTGTGTTCAGGCAGGGCCCGAGACACACAGAAACACAGGTAGAAACACATGCAGTTAGGACTGGGTTGTGAGACAAAGTGAAATGTAATTGGTCCACGTGTAAGGTGTTTGAATGGAAAAGCAGATGAAGTTGGCATGTCTAAGTGCTGTTGGTAGAGAAGTACCCTGATGAAGCTCCTGATTGGTCAGGAGCAGGGGTGAGCTAAAGACTAAATGCTGTAGAGGAAGGGGTGGGGGGGGGGGGGGCGGTCTGACTGGAAGAGAGACTGCAGGGGTGGGGAAGGGGAAGGGGAAGCGGGAGGGATTTAGGTAAACACCAGATGCTGCTGGTCCAGCAGGGTTCTGGTGAAGTTGTTGATTGGCCCAATGGCGCTGAGAGACATGGCGTTGTCCCGTCCCCAGAGCAGGTTAGGACCAAACACTACGGCCAGGTTACTGTTGGTCATCTTATTCACTTCACTGTTGGCTGATACCTAAACACACACACACACACACACACAGGTCAGTGTTGACAGACTGACGTAACGGCTCTGGAAGGTCATCAGTGAGGAGTGTATCAGCCGTACCCGAGCCAGGAATGTGATGAGGTACCGCAGTGATGCATAGTTCTCCTCTGGCAGCGACTCCACCAGCGTCTTCATAACAGTCGCCTGGCTGTCACTGGACACAGCTGGAAACACAAACGCCAACGTGAAGGAGAGCTCACCGAGGACACGCATGCTGCAGATGTATCTATCGTTACATTTACGATACATGAGCTACTACATAGGTTACCCCTCCTGCCTGTTCCCAAATCTGCTCTAAAGTGACAGCTGTGAAATGTGGAATACATTTTAAAATGTTGACTTTCTTTTTTGATTTTTGGTTTTTTATTGCAAATTTATTTGGAACATGTAAAGCCAATAAAATAAAGAAAGAAAGAAAAGGAAAAGATATATACAAAAAAACATTTTTTCTTAACCAGTGCAAATTAAATTAAATCGTACATGTTCAAAGTACTGTATTTTCCGCACCTTCAATGAATGGCCTATTTTAAAACTGTTTTTTAATATAGGGCGCACTGCATTATAAGGTGCATAGAATAGAAGCTACAGCAGTGGCTGGGGTTACGTTATGCATCCACTAGATGGAGCTGCGCTAAAGGGAATGTCAACAAAACAGTCGGATAAGTCAGTCAAACTTTATTAATAGAATACAAACCAGCGTTCTGACAACTCCGTTCACTCAGCTGTTTTAATATTTTTCCCGAGGTAATGTCAGTGACGTAGTATTTTCGTTTATCTTTTAACAACAGCAAGGTAGTGCAACGCATCGTAAGCGTATCTCTTAAAAGGACACACAAATGGTGTTGGACTAGAATTCCTCTTTACCGTTCTTACCGCTGTTACTTCGGCTACGCCCCCTGACAACGGTAGCCATGATTAACCAATATTGATCCATATATAAGGCGCATCGGATTATAAGGTGCATTGTCGGCTTTTGAAAAAAAACTGAAGCCTTATAGTGCGAAAAATACGGTACCTATTAAATTGAGTTTTATATGTACATGACCAAGAAATTCAACTGTGTCTCTGACCCCCTTACCCGAGTTATAAAAACCATGTTTGCGTTGTCTTCAACATCTGATGTACAAATCAGATTAGTGCAGAAGGCCGACTATAAGCCACTGAGGTGTATGTTGGCACACTGACTGTCAGAGGAATAGCTAACAGTGAGGAGTCAGAAACACTGATCCTAGACCCGCCTCACTACTCGAGCGTAAACATTTCATCATTTGATGCCTGAGTAACGAGACTTTCCATCTAATGCTATTCTGGAGAAAAAAGCTTTTGAACACCATAAATAGAACATACAAGCAAAGTTGACGATGTCATTGTAGAGCTGGTAGGTCAACAGAGGTTCAGGGAGCTCCCTCAGGAACGTCTTCAGAATCACAGCAGCCAGGTGGACGTCTTCCATCGCGTTGAAATTCACAGGCACGCCTACAGAACACAAAAACACACACACACAATGAGAAAACATGCTGCTGAATGTTTAAACAGCTTACAGCTGGCTCAGTTTTACATCAGTGGATGATAATGCAGGGTGCTGAGTTATTAAACCATTATTAGGTTACCCGAGTTGTATTTGAGCTGGACCTCCTTTACCAGAGTCACATTGGCAGACCGTCTGAAGATCCCTTCAATCTCCAAACCTGACACACACACACGATAAAGTATTGAATGAACTACAATCGAGCTTCATTAGTGCATCATGTTTGTGCTTCTACAACGACAAGAAAAGAGTTACCTTGCTCTGAAAGGAAGCTGATGGTGTCCCTCATCACCACGGGAACGGTGTCATCATCAGAACTCCTCTGTCTGAGTCTGACACACACACAGACACACACACACAGTTAGGGTAACAAGGTTAGGATAATCTAACAGCGAGCCAGCAGTGATTCAGTGACTTACAATGACAGTGGCACCCCAAACACCTGGTTGGGGAGAGGAGGGCTGCGAGGAGGAGACATGGGTGGCTGGGCGGTCGGCTTCATAGATGCTCTCAACTTGTTGTCATACCTGACACAGAAACAACGTCAGATTATGAAGTGCTGTGGATTCTAAGCCGTGAAAGAGTTCTCCTTGAAGGAGAGTAAATATGTGGAAGTTTAGTTGAGTTCAAAGTGAATGTTTGGAACAAAATGTGGACTCTGAAATGAGCTCTTACTCTTTGACACGGGCAGGAATGAGCAGCTGCTCACACTTCACCACATCCTCCAGCTCACTCAGATAGCTCACATAGTTGATCTTCCTGCCAAACTTAAAACTACAGAGACACAGACACAATCAGCTTAAAAGTTAGTTGCTGTCCTACTTCCTATAACTCGACAACTTTGTTTTGTTGTAGTGTTTTATTTATCATTTAGCTTCTTTCGTTGAATAAAATACATGCTTGGATTTCTCAGAATAATCTGTGTAGAAGTACTTCCTTACTTTGTTGCATGCAAATATGCATCCTGCACCCTACAGGAGCTGTGAGTTGTAGTTTTCCATTGCTGCCACTAGATGTCGTTACAGCCATGTCTTAGTGAGACTGTCGCCAGATAACAGGAGTGTTCACCCCAGTCGATATCTCAGAAACACTAACCTGAGTGCTGCTGTGCTATCACTTCATATATTGTTGGTTTAGTTGTTTTTTTTATCAGCGCCTCAATGAGAAGTGCAGAAAGTGAAAACACACCGGCAGGATTTTCCCACAGTGGAAGCACTTAAAGGCACCAACACTGTCACTGAGACAGGCCTGTTTTTATATGTGAGCGAGCATTCAAACATCCAGTGTAAAATCGGTGATGTCACATGTGGCAGTTATCAAAGGTCAACCATGAAGAGGAACTGGACCGTGAATACAGAGTAACAGGGTCAGAATCACCACTGTCATTATGCTGCTGCTCATTATTAAAAGCAGCTAACGCACCATTAACACAAATATTAGTCAATGTTTGAATAATGTGTGAATAATCGGAAGGAATTCAGTGATTGCTGCGTGCAGTGTTTATGTGTCCAGAATGTAATCCAGCATAATGTAATGCAGTCCCATCAGCACTCTATATATATATATATCTATATATCTATATATATCTATATATATCTATATATATCTATATATATATATATATATATATAGATATATATATGATGTAATGACATAAAGACCAATCCTAGCAAGTAAACAGCCACTTCATCAGAAGTCATGTGAATTTATAGCTAAATGCATGACTCCAAACTGTCCAATAATTTGATATAAACGGACCTGATGATTGGTTTGAAGAGGATCAGCAGAGTCTTGATGAACATGGTGGGATGGACGATGTACAGAGCCTTGATGTTCTTCTTATACCTGAAATCACACAAACGTCATATGTACAGTGTGTGTGGCTGTGCACTGATATGTACGCTTCACTTACTTGTGTGTGTGCGCTTGTGCTTAAACAGGCCAATGATAAAACAATGAATAGTTTAGTGAAGCGGTTTATGTGATCTGACACTATTGCAGTCATAGGCTCTGCTGCCCTTCACATTGGAAATGGTGTGTAATGCATTTCAAAGACCGGACAAGAAAAGCTGCATTTGTGTTCAGGTCGGAGGACTTTGTGGATTCATCAGATCCGACAATTCAACGTCTCTCGCATAAACAACACAACACTGAGTTATAGTGTAAAGTCTGATGTGTGTAGACGCGTGTGTGCTAATTCTGTAGCGCCCTGGTGTCATTTGCCTTTGATGAAGGTAAACACAGCGGACAGTTGTGTGTAATGGCACAAGTCGCAGTACATACAGTACTGTATCAGTCGCAGATGCTTCTGAAGCAGAAGCTCTTCATACAGCAGCTGCTTCAGCAGCTCATGTTTGTTTTCTCATGTTTTCAGCATTATTGCGGCACATTGGTTTCAAGTATTCCATGCTGGTTTACAAAATGACCAAAGCTCGAGTGACATCATTTCATGCAGTCAGTTCTGATGTGATGTCTGTGCACATGCCTTGTAATTAGAGTTGTCACAATACTAAAATGAGTAACCACGATACTATACCAGACAAAGTATCGCGGTTCCGGGTATTATCCCGATACTGCGGCCTTTTTTTATTATTATTATTTTTATAACCTGAAATGTATTTGTACAAGTTAGTTTGACACAACGACGAAAATTAGTGTTGCCACTGACGAAGATGTCACGGCAGACTCGCGGCTCGGGCCCGGTGCTTCTGCTACGGTGAGTGTGTTGTCTCGTGTCTGGGCGAGACTAGAGTTGTCACGTTACTAAAATGAGTAACCACGATACTATACCAGACAAAGTATCGCGGTTCCGGGTATTATCGCGATACTGTGGCCTTTTCTTTATTATTATTATTTTTATAAACTGCAATGTATTTGTACAAGTTCGTTTGAAACAACGACATTTGTTTTTTAAGCAAAATTAGTGTTGCCACTGACGAAGACGCCACGGCAGACTCGCTGCTCGGGCCCGATGCTTCTGCCACGGTAAATGTGTGTTGTCTCGTGTCTGGGCGAGACAGAACTTTAGCTTGTTGTTTGGTTTGAAGCGAGTTTCTATCGAAGCGGAGCTGTCTTTATGGAGTTCGTTCTTGCCGGCAGAAACAGCCAATCAGCTAACAGATGGGCGGACCCAGCGTGTGGAAACAGCCTATCATATCCCTGGACGTCACCAGTAACAGGCAAACAGCCAATCATTCAGCAGCTGTGTAGTTCGGTTGCGGTTCCATGTTGGTTTGTTTACAAAGGAGTAGCATGCAGTGAGAAGCCGGGAGGAGAGCAGAGGCGGCCGCTATGTAGCGGAGACCGGCACCGGTAGTATAGTAATCCACGGTAGTACCGTCGTATAAAATTTCTACTATAGTACCGACGGTTATGATTTGGCACCGCGGGGTACCGTGTATACCGTGGGTATCGTGCAACTCTACTTGTAATTTTACTGAACTTACTTTCTGTCAAACTCCCTGTATGCATCTCGTAGCCAGCCGAGCGACGGCTTGTTTTCACTGGTCAGGCCGTGGTGGAAGTAGATAAGAGTGTAGTCACTTTCAACATACTGATCCAGAGTTCCTTTAAGATACCTGCAAATAAAAAGAAACTCATTAAATGAAAGGGTGTATATGGACTCGACTCAGTGTCTCAGTGTTGGTGTGGTGAAATAAACATTATAGAGAAAAAAAAAGCATTTTGTTACAGAGATGCTTAAAAAAACAACAGCTCTCTTTAAAGAAACGGGGTCATGTGGACAAGTCCTGATGAGCCAGCAGCCACAGAGCTGCACAATGTAACCACAATGTCCCTGGTTTGAATGCAACAGAAGAACCTTTACTGTATGTGACCTCCCTGCCCCTGCTCATGTTTCCTGTCACTATCATCAGACAGCTGAAATGCACAGTAGACACTTTACAGAGAAGAATATTAAATCATCATAACAAATAAAGACAGTGCACTAAAAACACATTAGACATTTAAACATTAAAAGCAATTTTAAAAAGGTGTGTTTTTGTCAGAGAATGTCTGACAAAATGTCCACCAGAGCTGTTGCCCGTGAATTGAATGTTCATTTCTCTACCATAAGCTGTTTTCGAAGGCGTTTCAGAGAATTTGGCAGTACATCCAACTGGCCTTACAACCGCAGACCATGTGTAACCACACCAGCCCAGGACCTCCACATCCAGCATGTTCACCTCCAAGATCGTCTGAGACCAACAATCGGTTTGCATAACCAAAGAATTTCTGCACAAACTGTCAGAAACCGTCTCAGGGAAGCTCATCTGCATGCTCGTTATCCTCATTAGTTTTCCGACCTGACTTCAGTTTGCCGTCATAACCGACTTGAGTGGGCAAATGCTCACGTTCGATGGCGTCTGGCACGTTGGAGAGGTGTTCTCTTCATGGATGAATCCCACAGATTTAGCCAGATTTGTGAACAATATTTGAGAGAAAAGGTTATTTTGTGTATATAGAAAAATGTTCTTGAAGATCTTTTGAGTTCAGCGAATGAAAAATGGGACCAAAAGTGTTTCTTTGGAGGGGTTTAGCTTCTGATGACCGACCACCTTGTGGTTGGTAAATATTTCAGCCCTTTCTTTGACTCAAGCTGATTGGACAAAAGCGCCATAAAAGAGCAAACACTCTTTTTTGGTGCTTTGCATCAGCTTCTAATCACCACTGAATTTCCCACAGAGCCATCATCACACCAGCAGGGACGTGGACACAGTAGATACATGATTCAAAAAATAGAGAAGAGGGATGCTGCTGATCTTCTGGAGGTTTCTTCCACTTAGGGGTGGGCAATATATTGAATATACTCGATATATCGCGGCTTGTTCTACGTGAGATGTATGAAATGACTATATCGCGACCATCGAGTACTTGTCACGAGTTAATTGAAGATGGAGACGGACGACTTGGTTCCGAAGAAAAACAACTGCAGTCACGCCAGCCGTCTCTCGTTTTCGAGATATATATATCGTGTATCGCGATATAGCTTAAAAATATCGAGATATTGGTTACAGGCCATATCGTGCAGCCCTACTTCCACTTTTCTGAATTGGATTCTCTGAATCTGGGTCCAATGATGGATGGCATGAAGCTAATTAAATGAATAAAACTTACTCTAAGTGAAACAGAGAAATTGTAGTTCCTCTTAAAAATCACCAGTGCTTACATGAGCAGCTTGTGATGATCCAGCTGGTGCTGTGGAGGCATCCTGCAGGCATTAAACACTATGACCTTCCTGCCAAAGTTGTCATCACCTACAGACAGACAGACACATTCTGCAAATGTTAGTCTGAAGAAAAAGACAAACTCAATTAGAAATGTGACAGCGGAGACGTGAGTGACAACCAGTCTGTGTTGGAGGACTGACCTGCCACTTCAATGATTTGATGTCGGGCGATGTCATAGTAGGGATGATCCCAGGGCAGGTGGGGAGAGCCAGCGTCAAACCGCTGGGAGATGTCCGTCTCTGGAACACACACACACATTTTCTTTATTTAGATAAGACTGAAAACATACAGAGTGTGTACAGTGTGTGCACAGAGTGTGTTACCTGACTTGCTGAGAGTGGACTCATCAGCGGGCCACTGCTGGTCCTCTATTGTGGCCAACTTCAGCTGTCCCAACTGTGCGGTTGCAGGGTCTTCGCCCAAATCTACCAGCAGCTCTGAAGACATCACAGCCAATGCAGAACGGCGCTATACGCACCCACTCACATACACACATACACTGCACAGTGATGTCTCAGATACACCCACACACACACACACACAGAGTTGCTACTTCCACAGAATAGCAGCCAAAGTCCTGAAAGAGACAGAGAGAGCTCAGGTCAGCTGGGTCTGAACACGCTTTTAGGGAGCCACACTTCCAACCTACTGGAACATGGATTGCGTTCGTGCAGAGCAGGTCTCAGGTCAGGTCTTTGTGAAGCTGCAAAGTATGTCCTGAGCCATGTTATTGTTATGACTATCATATCACCATGATTTATGTAGATTTATATTATATTGTCTAACATCTGGTAGTGGAGGAAGTTGGGTTAGGCAGTCTGGTGATTTCAGATGATCTCGGACGTCCTTGCTCTACTTTCAGGTGAATCGTGAGGTTGTGGTGTTTAATGTCCTCTTACAACTCTACATTAAGTGACAGCAGGTCAGCGCTACATGAAGAGACCAATAGAGTGGTGGTGCTGATTGGACACTTTCCTTACTTTGCCTCCTTGGGCATATTTTAACCAATGCGGCTGAGCTATGAGTACTATTTTATGATGATGTCATGTTTGGCTTGAAATGAAACTAATCAGGGTTTTCTAATCTGTGTACGGTCTTTAACGCATCGTACTATGAATCCAGACACTGTTTCCAGTCTGGCTGTAGTCGACGGGGCGTTTCACTCTCTCGGTGAAATACAAGCCGCTGTATTTGTTACGTAAACGCAAAGCGTGTTCAAATTTGTCAGGCAGAGCTGAAAGAGAGAAGAGAGAGAGAATGAGGAAACGACGGCAGCTCTCTGTGGATCTACGAGACTAAATAGATTTACAGGAAATAATAGATCGTAGACAGGAGGAGTGAGGCTGAGGCTTAGCTCAAACACATCATAGAAAGTATCCTATGTTCATCCCCATGACCTATTGCAACAATTATAACAATATTAGCTGCCGTCTACAGAGAGAGAGAGAGAGAGAAGCTCATAACAACCATCTGACAATTATACACACCGAGACTTCACTTCATACAGGAATCTTAAATCATCCACATTTACTCATCTTAGAAGGTGTTGCAGCAATTCATGATGAACTTATCAGAAAAGAAGTTCACCAGCTTTAGACACAAACCAGAGGAAACTTGTTGGTGTGTACAGCAGGTGATGTCCACCTGAGACTGGCTGCAGAACATTTCAGTCTCCATAAGTCCCCATGTTCAAATGTCAAACGTTCACAGCAGAAATAAACATGTTTACAGCCTGGTACAAAGAACTAGTCACAATTATTATACAACTCACCCGTTCACATTATATTAAGGCTTAAAGTTATGCAGGATTAAGAGCGTGGACGCTTTGATTGACAGGTGTCTGCTGTTACAGATGGTTTGTACGAGCATTCAGCCCGTCTCAGGTCCACTGATCCATGTCTTTGCTGATTTTTAGATTAGCCAGGAGGTGGAAGAGGCAGGACAGCCATCATGGCCAGTACCACATATTCTGAGTAGGGATGTAATGATACACTCAACTCACGACTCGATTCCAGTCACAATTTTTTTGTTCATGATACGATTTTTTTAAATCAAAATGAGCTACAGACAAATTCTCAAACTCTCAAACAGTTTGTGTCCTCTTATAAAAAAATGCAACTGCGGCTGATATGCTGCTGCATGTTGCTCATGTTGCCGCTACATGTTTCGTAGTCTCTTGCAATATTTCTATGCTGTTTTGGTTTTGTCTGTCCGTTTCTCACGGTTGTATTTGTGTATATAGGGAATCCAAAATGCCGCCACACAGGTGATTTCAAACTGCACGGTGCGTCCTCTATTTCAAAGCTACTTTCTACCATCGCTCCACCATTGCTTTGTGCTCCGTACCTACGTAGTGACGTAAGTCACGTGACTTGACGTCTCACGATGAACAAATGAATCACCAACTAGTGACTGTCTTTAAGATAACGTAACCTATTTCTAATTTAAAAAGACGGAAAAAACATATCATACTTCTCTCGCATTCGTCAAGAATCACGATTCATTTTTTCTGTCAACCAATGCGAGTCGTCACGCATTTGTACCGATTTTTAATCGTGTCACGATGCATCGTTACATCCCTAATTCTGAGCCTTTGGAAACCCTTTGGAAACCTGTGGGTGACGATACTGTCAACGGGCCCACACCACTGTCTTTACAGGTTATAAACTTATTTTAAAATGATTAGTTATCTTATTGGTACCAGCAGCCATGAGAAGCAGGTCATTGTCGGCGCTCCTAGTTTTCTATGTTAAACACTGACATAGTTTATTTAAATGGTCAGTTCATCCAAGACACAACTGTATTGTGACCGCAGTAAGGAGGACTGATGGTCTCTGCTGTGCAGGATGCTGAGATGACGACTCTCCATCCACATTGTGCCTCCAGCAGCTCCAACAACAAACTGCAGACAGTAGCGGTTTTAGGTACGGGCGGACAGGGCAGCCGCCCGGGGCGCCAGTTCGTGGGGGGCGCCATGAGCGCCCGAAAAAGAAAAAAAACCTCGCAAATTTTCGATACCGCTCATTAAGTCAGCAGAGCGGGCGCCCCCGTGGGCGGGGAGTTGGGGGGGGGGGGGGGGGGGGGGGGGGGCGCGGCTTCGCCCAGGTTCGCCCAGGGCGCAAATGTGGCCAGGACCGCCGCTGACTGCAGAGCTCAGTGAGCTTCAGCCGGTCAGTCAGCATGACGTGCCTCGTCTCTTCCTCTTCTCACACAGTAACTCTTTTCACATTCTCTACACTCGCACTTCCTCTTTTGTCTCCCAACCCCCTCTTATTTGCTCTCTCTCTCACTCACTCACTCACTCACTCACTCACACACTCACACACTCACACACTCACTCACACACTCACACACTCACACACTCACACACACACACACACACACACACACACACACACACACACACACACACACACAGTGTGTATCTGTTCCCCCACTTGTTATGATGATGTTATGCTAGCTGACAGCATGTTGCTTTAAATAAATATCGCTACTAACCAAGAGACGCAGTCAGCCTGCTGCTGGCTGACCGACCACACACACATAATGAAACTGAACTGTAAGCACGGTCAGTTTCTCAGTAAACGAGAACCTGTCAGGGAGGACACTGGGTAGGATTTTGGACACTGTGGATGGTTCTTCTTTTCTTGCCGTGTGCGTTACCGAAAACACAAGCCCATGCTGATCACACAGCCAATCAGCAGAAGGCTGAGGACACACCACCTGACCAGAGGTCACTGGCCTCATCAGCAGACGTGACTTAGCTCTACAGCACAATGATTCGTGACGAGGTTTCATTTCATCCCAACTGAGATGTCATCATCTGACCCAGGTGTGAGTTTTGGGTCATGTGATAATGAGCGTAGGCCGCCTGTAAACACCGGAACAAAACAGACACAGAGGCTGATGACAGCGACCGTGTCGGCATCAACATATTCAATGAAGGACGTTCCTCACACACACTCAAACACTGTAGCAGAGTGTTAGTTAGCTGACGCTTCTAACTGAGGCGGCTTACAGAAAGAAAATGTCCAGTTGTCGGCAGTACAGGGAGAGGAGCTGGGTCACCTTTCACTAGAGTTGTCACGATACTAAAATAAGTAACCACGATACTATACCAGACAAAGTATCGCGGTTCCGGGTATTACCGTGCTGCAATGTATTTGTACAAGTTAGTTTGAAACAACGACGTTTGTTTTTTAAGCTAAATTAGTGTTGCCACTGACAAAGACGCCACGGCAGACTCGCTGTTCGGGCCCGGTGCTTCTGCCACGGTAAATGTGTGTTGTCTCGTGTCTGGGCGAGACAGAACTTTAGCTTGTTGTTTGTTTTGAAGCGAGTTTCTATCGAAGCGGAGCTGTCTTGGTGGAGTTCATGCTTGCCGGCAGAAACACACGAACAGCCAATCAGCTAACAGACGGGCGGACCCAGCGTGGGGAAACAGCCTATCATATCCCTGGACGTCACCAGTAACAGGCAAACAGCCAATCAATCAGCAGCTGTGTAGTTCGGTTGCGGTTCCATGTTGGTTTGTTTACAAAGGAGTAGCATGCAGTGAGAAGCCGGGAGGAGAACAGAGGCGGCCGCTATGTAGCGGAGACCGGCACCGGTAGTATAGTAATCCACGGTAATACCGTCGTGTAAAATTTCTAGTATAGTAGCGACGGCTATGATTTGGCACCGCGGGGTACCGTGTATACCGTGGGTATCGTGCAACTCTACCTTCCACCAACAAAGAACAACAGATGACACAAGGTCTACCACTTAAGAGTGTGAACCCAGTGTGCAAACTGCAGCAGATATTTACACTTGGTGACAGCATGTAATATGAAGCCACACTTTGGAAGTTTTGACGTCGCCGGCATCAATAAAAGAAACTGATAAGCTCACAGGCGGATTTGATCTCCATCTCCATGACAACAGAGAAAACAAAAACTGAGACTAATATCACTTTTGCCATGTTTAAGCTGATATATATATATATATATAAATCAACTCTTTTTACAATTGATTCATTAAATCATGTTATAAACAAAAGTGTCCGATAACAGCTCAAACCTGATTTGCTGCTTTCTGTTTGGACAAAACAAGACACCTGATGACACCACCTCCCCGTCTTCTGAACAACACATCCTGCACAGCTCAGCTGTTCATTCATTCGACTGACAAATCAATTTAAAAACATACAGTAAATATAAACATATATTCTGCCAAATTCAGCTTCTTTTGTTTGAAATATTAATAGTATCATCAAATCAATTCATTATGAAACTGTTGATTAGTAGGGATGTAACGATGCATCGTGACACGATTAAAAATCGGTACAAATGCGTGACGACTCGCATCGGTTGACAGAAAAACTGAGTCGCAATTCTTGGCGAATGCGAGAGAAGTAGGGTATGTTGTTTTTCTTCTTTTTTATTAGAAATAGGTTACGTTATCTTAAAAAAAAAAGTCACTGGATGGTGATTCATTTGTTAAACGTTGGAAGTCAAGTCACATGACTCACGTCACTACGTAGGTATGGAGCACATGGCGACGGTAGAAAGTAGCTTTGAAACAGAGGACGCACCGAGCAGTTTGAAATCACCTGTGTGGCGGCATTTTGGATTCCCTATATACACAAATAAAACCGTGAGAAACGGACAGACAAAACCAAAACAGCATGGAAATATTGCAAGAGACTGCGAACATATAGGGGCAACATGAGCAACATGCAACAGCAACACGAGCAACATGCAGCAGCATATCAGCCGCCACCACAGTGAGAAGCAAAGTAACGTTACGCCACGTCGAGAGCGGAAACTGCACATCACACCAGTTAACAGCAGTTTACTGTGAGATTGTTTCTAAAGAAAGCAGATATTTGTCATGAGTTTTGCTGTTTAAGATGTAAGTTGCAATTTTTTATAAGAGAACACAAACTGTTCTGTAAAGATTTTATCCTACAAATAAAAAGAATTTTATTTGGTCATAATTTGTCTGTAGCTCATTTTGATTAAAAAAAATCATGAAAAATGTATCGTGAACAAAAAATCGAGTCGTGAGTTGAGTGTATCAGTACATCCCTATTGATTAGGGAGTTTTTAACTAGGGCTGCATCTAACGATTATTATTTTATTATTATTTTTCTATCGATTAATCTAACAATTATTTTTTCGATTAGTCGATTAATCTAACGACTATTTTTTATCAATTATTCTAACAATGATTTTTAATTACTTGATTAATGACAATGAATTTACCTAAATAAAAAGCAAAAGCATGTCTTCTTAATATTTCAAGATTTTATTCAAACACATCTCTTGAAAAACAAAACCTTTGTTTCAAAAGTAACAAGATGAAATGTATGCACCAAAAATAGCTTCTTCTTTAGCTTCACTCTTTATATTTATACTTGTCATATTTTTTTATGAATTTTTAATATATTTCATAATGTACATATGAGCATTGAAGCAGTGCAGGATCATACTTGGCTTATGAGACACTTTTTAAAATAAAATTTTAACCATTCTTCATATTTTATAAATAAACGTTTAATTTTAGTGTCCACACGCTGCAGTAAGCTAGCGCTGACTTTCCCAGTTTTCTCTAAGTATTTGACATAAAGTCGGCAATAAGGGCGCACTTGAAAATATAGGAGCAGCTGACGTAACCACGCGAAAACGAGAGACGGCTGGCATACCCGCAGTTGTCGTCCGTCTCCATCTTCAATTAAGTCGCTTGTCTCTCATCACTTGATACAGACAGTACGCATGCGCGCAGGGGATGTTTCTGGGTGGGCGGGGCAGTGTGCTGCGCGCTGTGAGCACCAGGAGTGAGTGACACAGACGAAACTCCGGAGAATTAAATGCCGACGGCTTAAAACATTTACATGAACAGAGTATACTCGATACATCGCCCACTCCTACCTCCATTGTTTTTACCGCGAGCAGCCATCTTACTTCCGCATATACGCCCGCTGCCATGCGACCGCGACGCATCGGCGCACATTTTATGAGTCGACGTATTTATGTAATCGACGTAATTGATGACGTCGACGAATCGCTCCACCCCTATTTTTAACCAATGGATGGACCTTCCAGAGCATGTCAAACATCGTCTCCATGACATCTGAGCTATCATACTGCTGCCGGCCTGAAACAGCCCGTTTCATTTACAGCAGTGGAGCAGAGCAGCATCCAGTACCCAGACACAACACCTGTCAGGTGTCAGTGTTTGAGGAGCATGTCATAATACAGTCCTGCACACACACACACACGCACGCAGTGTAAACATACAAGCCCTCACTATCATTCTGCTGAGTTCAAAACAAACTGCTCTCACACCAACTATGCATCAGATACATGCAGCGAGCGGACACTAACAATCAAAACTCTCATCAAACTCCGCAGTCAGGGGAGTGTGAAGCATTTGGCGGCGCGGCGGTCACGCTCACTTCTTCATTTCTAACCAGAGATGCAGCGATGCTTTCTTTCTCTTCCGTCTCAGTTCCTCAACTTCAACCCACACTGTGTTTTTATTGTGTGTGTGTGTGTGTGTGTGTGTGTGTGAGGAGAAAAAGGTCCAGCGTGGGAAAAACTTAGAGGCATCCAACGATGAAGTTGCAGATTATAACCAACTGAGTACCCTGCGCCTCACCCTTCCCTTCCCAGATGTTTAGTTTGTCTGTAGAAAAGCAGCCAGAGCATCTGTAGATAGACAAGCTGTATTGTGATATTTATCTTCTAATGAAAGCAGAGTGTCATATTCCATTTCTTCTCTCCAGAAATGGGACACACACTGATAACCGTGCACCAGCAGACAAACGTACACATTCATGAAATGCCAGAGTCTACGGATGAAAGCTACACCCACTGCATGTCACAGTGGAGCCAGACACCACCGAGGCTAACGTCAGCCCTATGACAGCAGGCGGTAAACACACACTGAGGGTGTATGAGGAAACATGTGAGGGCTTTAATGCCGTGTGTGTGTGTGTGTGTGTGTGTGTGTGTGTGTGTGTGTGTGTGTGTGTGTGTGTGTGTGTGCGTTAAACACACGGCAGCACTGAGGCTAACCACCTAGCTGCTGATTAAAGCAACAAGTGACGGCGGCTCGGTCAGGTACCGGACATGACGGTCAGCTACAGACATGCACACAACCTAAAAGGGCTGACTTAGCGAGCTTAGCTGACAAATGTTACCCGGCGGCGACGCATTAACGTTGGCCAGTGTGTTGGCCAGGACACACGGCGGACACACAAACACGTAGCTTAGCTTCAGCCGTGTCGTCGCAGTGTACACAACACATTAGCCCCATCACACTGTGGCGGCTCCGCGGCAGCCCGCCCTCCGCCCTGACCGCTCACCTTCACGTAAAGCACCGTTAGACCCAAGAGTTTATTTACCGTGAGCTGTACGGCCGCTTTGTGCTCACCCCGACGGGCTTTGTGGCGTCTGTAGTCGCCGTGGACCTGAACAGAAACAAACAACTGCCTGCGTCGACACCTCTTCCGGTTTACTCTTTTCAAAATAAACGCACGCGTTTGTCTTTGTTGTCCTGTACCTGTCAAAATAAAAGCAATCACACCTCCCCGTACTCCTCTGTAGTGAAAATACACTCAAACAAATATACAGTATACAAAATGCTGTAGAAATACAAATGCAAACATCCACAATCAAGACTCCCCTAAGAACAATATGTTGTAGACTTTGAAATAGTTAGGCCTCAACCCCTTTAATGTTTTTATAGAACATAACATTACATAACATTTATGGTCCTGAGGACACCGGTGTACATAGAATACTGACACCTAGTGGCTATCTGTTGGTAGGTGTTAATGTGCAGTCCAATGTGATCCAATACAACAACTCTGACATAAACCCTACTTTTTATATATACACAGGGACGGACTGGCAATCTGGCATACCGTGCATTTGCCCGGTGGGCCGCTGATGACAGTGGTGCCGGTGGCAGTGGCACTCAACATGTTGTTGAACCTGCTGGACTACTGTCAGAACATGTATGAAATATATATATATATTTCCGTTCTTTATTCAGGGAACCCTTGACTGCGCAAATTGTCTCTTTCACAGCAATGCCCTGATCACAACAAACACAAACAATATACAATAAATAGCCCAAACGGTTGACAGTTAACAGTTAAAACCAGTAAAACCAGTTAAAACAAGTTAAAACAAGATCAAGTTAAAACAGTTTAAAGTTAGAACTAAATCAGTTAAAGCAAGAACACTGTATATTTCCCATACGATGTATTAAAACGGTTTACGGACACAAGTTTGTCTAATTTCAGTGTCTCTTGCAGATGGTTCCATTTAGTGGGTGCATAAAACTGAAAAGCTAATTTGCCAGCCTCTGATCTTATTTGGGGTGCTTCTAGTGTTATAAAACCTTGTGACCTTGTGCTAAATGTGCAGTGTCTAAAATGTAAAAGAGAAGTGAGGTATGATGGTAATTTGCCTTGTAGTGCAACGAGTAGGATAAAGCCACCCAACCCCTTGAAGAATATGATAAAATGTCAGTCAAATAATTATGTCTATCGCCCTATGGTTAGTATGGTTAGTTCAATGCAGGTGAAATGAGCATTAGTGTTATTTTGACTGTAAGACATTGTAGCTACACTGGCTGGAAGAGAAAATAAGCCTAGCTCAGTAGCCTACTTTTATGTCTTTCATTCTAAATGAAATCGTCTTTAATGTGACTTGTTCACCATTCACCAACAATAACAATAAGTCTAATTTCTTATTAGACTAATATTGTCTGTGGGGTGAGTACTGAGGCTGGCCTATTGGCAGCAGCAAAAAGAAAAGTGCAGTACACACTACAGAAATGAAAGTAGAAAAAAATTAGCAACAACACCACGAACAGACAGAAGTATCTTATAACCTACACAATAAACAAAAACAAACAGACATCTGGCAAACAACAGACAATGTGCAAAATGTATTTGTGGTAAAGTGGCATGATACAAAAAGAATTGTAAGGTAAAGTGACCATCATATGAAAATGTTGCAATGTAAGTGACCATGTAATAAATAACATAGTAAAAGTAGTAACCAAGATATAAATAATACTTCAGAAGTAGTAACATGATATAAATAATATTGCAAAAGTAAGTGACTCTTACTTTGTGATGATTTTTGTATGTGATGATCACTCCATAGTGCAATCCGGCTCTTTACCCTCTAACCATTCGGCACAAGCCACTGAATTGATAACCCACACTGCAGCTTGCACACTAGCAAAAGGCTGCTCAGTGACTATCTATACAGATTCTCGCTACGCCTTTGGTGTGGTGCATGATTTTGGCGCACTATGGAAACGCTGAAATTTTCTCAAATCTGATGGAAAGCCTATCTTACATCATGACAAAGTCTTAGCTATTCTTTTGCCAAAACAGACTGAAGTTTGCAAGTGTCAAGCCCACGCAGGTGACACAGACTCTGTATCTAAAGGCAATGCGCGAGCTGATGCTGCAGCCAAGCGTGCTGCTGATTTATCACTCTCTCCTCCTCCAGCTGAGGCGTTCTGTTTTCTCTCACACACACTCCCCGACTCCCTCTCTGCACTTCAGTCATTTGCCTCTCATCCTGAAGTAACCCAGTGGAGAGCATGTGGAGCTCAATACAAAGATAAGGCTTGGTTCGGTCCGGATGGACGGCCCTGTTTACCTAAACACTTTTCCTCATTTTGCTAAATTGACACACGGGTTAGACCATGTGTCAAAAGGGGAATGTTACAGGCAATAACAACACAACACTGGTTTACAAAGGGTTTTGCAGCATACGCACAGAAATATTGTCAATCTTGTGTTATTTGTGCAACCTACAATGCAGGAAGAGGTATTCCTGTCCCTGCAGCAGCACACCCACCACCAGACAAACCATTTGATCACCTAATGATGGATTTCATAGAACTACCTCCAGACAAAAGGAAGAAGTATTGTCTAGTGATGGTAGATATGTGGTCTAAGTGGGTGGAAGCTTTTCCAGCAAAACATGCTAACATGCTCTGTTAACAGAAATCATTCCACGATGGGGGATTCCATCAAGAATCAGTAGTGATAACGGCACACACTTTGTAAATGTGGGACAGTTCTTAGGCATTGATATGAAAAAACAATGTGTATATCATCCACAGAGTGGGGGAGCAGTGGAGAGAGAGAATGGTACGCTCAAAGCAAAACTCGCTAAATGTTGTGAAGAAACAGGTTTGTCCTGGACGGATGCACTCCCCATTGTTTTGTCTTACATGCGAATGAGACAGAGAAGTCGGGTTAATCTTAGTCCGTCTGAGATCCTATTTGGACGTCCTCCTAATGTTGGCATGGACCCCTATAGGGACGGACTGCCACCCACTTCTTTGTGTGATGATAACATGATTGAGTATTGTAAACTGCTCTCTGGTATGCTGTCTCAAGTTTCTCAACAGGTTAAAGCAGCCCTCCCTCAGCAGGCCACAGGTCCCCTACACTCGATCAAGCCTGGCGATTGGGTGGTGAAAAAAAAACCTGCGAAAGAAGCACTGGAGGTCTGAGAGGTGGCAAGGGCCGTTCCAAGTGTTGCTCACAACACACACAGCGGTGAAGGTCGCAGAGAGAGCAACCACCACTGCAAGAGGATGCCCAACCCCACTGAGTCGTAACCCCACTAAGCCTGCAGGAGTACACTCGTATGCACACACTAAAGCGAGGCTGCGTTGATTCATCACAGTAAGCTGCCTTTACTGCACTGTGACCTGCACTGTACACAATACATGTTCCAGAGAGCACAAAAACACAAGTCAACTTGATTGACCTTCGAGGGACGATCATCATGGCTGATCAACGACGATATTTGGGTTGTGGGATGAGATGCATTCTGTGGTTTTCTTTTGTGATTGCATTTTTGATTTTTTCCCTGGTATGGAGTTTGCTAATCAGACCATAAATGGCTTTAAGATTTCTTTCAACCACTCAACAATCTCATTGCATGACTTTGCTGAAACATGAGATGGCCTTAGATTATCTTGCTGCACGTACCGGTGTGTAACTCTCAATTTGACTGGTGATGCATGTGTGACTTTAATTCCTGATAATAATGACAATATAACATCTGTTATTCATGCACTTGAGAAGATTCGAGATGAGTTTGGGCCCTATGCTTCGGCAGGAACCTCCTTTTATTCATGGTTGAGCACTAGATTCGGACCCTGGGGCGCAATGGTTTTCCAACTTTTGATACCTGTACTTATCACCCTAGGATTAATATTATTCTTTTGTACATGCACTCTGACCTGTATGAAAGCTTTCATGCATCGTTGGATAGGCGAGACAGTGACTGGTCAGTGTGCACTCTTGTCACAGGCTGAACTTTTGTCAAAGGAAGATCCTTTCCCTGTTAGTGATTATGGTTCCTCAGCTTCATCTGAGGATGAGATGTAAACATATAATTTCTTCCCCTTTTATTTTTCTTTATATATACTTTTGTAATCGACACAGCAGGATCCATTCTGCACAAAAATAGTAAGCGTCTATTCCTGACAGGCAATCTGTATGATGACATGTCTTGAATCCTTGTGAATTGTCATGTTTGATGTAAAATGGTTGTCTGTATTTTTTTGATTAATGTGTAATCAAAAGGGGGGAAGTTGACTTAACCCCAATGCAATTAGAGTCTCTCTTTTATGACCTCAGAGGAGAGGGAGGGGGAGAAATGTCTACAAAAGGAGCAGTTGAATGTATTATCAGCAGAGAGAACTTTGCGACTCTTGTACTCGTAATGTTCTCTCTCCTTGGCCAAGAATACAGTTCTCAATTAATACTGATCGTGTTCTCAGTCTTTATTGAATTTCCGCGGCAGTACTGTAAAGGATAACACCAACTTTTCACATCAACTTCTAAAATGAATTAGAAATAAAATGTGGACATTAACTGCAGTTCACCATCATTCCACAGGGTGGAGCTGCTACAAAAAGCAAAGCAGAAAAATCTGTTCAGATAAGTGTTCATCTGCAGTTATGTTGTCATGAACAGAATTGATATGTAGAAGCTCTTTGGGTTCACAATATATGAATGAATGAAGAATGTCACATGATCCAGAGGAACGCACAGGCATGATGGTGGACTTGACATTGTGTCTGACAGTGGAGCTGATCTCAGAGCAGTTCAGACTGCAGCACTGACAGTAATCTCCACTCGTTGTGATTCCTCCAGCAGTCTCTGGTGGATGAAGCTCGGCCCAGTCAGAGCTGCTGTTGCTGCTTCGACCTCTCTGGATCATCAGGACTCAGCTGATCCTCTCTCAAAACAACACCTTTCTCACCACTCACACTCTCACAGAGATAACCACACCCATCTGATGAGAGAAGAAGACAGACAACAGAAGTCATGAATCAGTGTTTACAGAGACTCCCTTCATCAGCTGTCAGTTACTGATGCAGCACATCCAGTATAAAGACAAGCAGGGACCACAAGTGGAGCGGCTATGTAGGGTAGCCAGCTTCCTGTCAGCTCTCATGTTAACGTGTTGTGTGTGTGACTCTGCACATTTCACTCAAGTACACAGTGGAAATAAAGTGCTGACAGTCCCTGAACGCATTAAACATGTTAATATGGAGTCTGTTCTAAAACCATTTGGACACATGGACAGATAAATATATGATGGTAAAGGTCCTACATGTTCATACAAAGACTGAAGCTGAGGTTACTGGACTTCAGCAGAGGTTCTGCGCTGTACACATGTAACAGTTTAGTACAATAGTGCTGAGACCAACATGGACTGACTGCAACCCTCTACTGACCTCAGAGTCTGCAGACTGCAGTGTGGACTCTTCAGAAAATCACACAGCAGCTTCACTCCCGAATCCCTCAGCTTCTTGTGGTTCAGGTCCAGCTCTGTCAGATGGGAGGGGTTGGACTTCAGAGCTGAGGCCAGAGAAGCACATCTGATCTCTGACAAACTGCAGCACTCCAATCTGAATAAAAAATAAATGCTGTTGATAAAAATCCATTTATAATCCAATAAGATGTGCTCAGGTTTGAAATGTGCAGCTCAACATGCTCCAATCAATGAGCTTTTCTCTAAAATGAGTAGAAAGAAATATTTCTACTTCAACAATTAAACTTGATCATTTTAAACAAATATAAGTTCAGAGGATCTTCTGTATACAGATGTGACCATTTACCAACAATTTTAAACATTCATTGACTTTAACCACTAACAGAGGACATTTTCTACAGTTTCTTTAAGAAACACAAGTCTTTGTGACTGCAGACTAAATTTAATACATCACATGAAAATGTGAGCAAAAGGAATTTACAACTTTATGGGTGTAAGTTATGTCTGAACATAAATTAGCTTCAATTGTTAATTAAACATCAGATCTACAATAGTAACAGAGAGTCAGAGAACTGACCTCAGAATCTTCAGTCTGCAGTGTGAACTCTCCAGAAAATCACACAGCAGCTTCACTCCTGAATCCTGCAGGTTGTTTGCTCTCAAGTCCAGCTCTGTCAGATGGGAGGGGTTGGACCTCAGAGCTGAGGCCAGAGAAGCACAGCTGATCTCTGACAAACTGCAGCATTCCAATCTGAATAAAGAACAAATTATGTTACTTCAGAAGACAATGTCCCTGCTTGAAATCATTCAGTGTTTAATAATCTTCTCAGAGCTGAAAAAGGTTTAGAAAGTAAAAGTTCAGAAAATGTAAACTCCAAACACCTGAACCCAACAGGACACAGCTTCACAACTGTCATATACAAAAAGTGACAAAGAGCTCTCATTAATATTAATGACAACATGCTGCTACTTCAATAAAGATGGAGTGACTTCACCTCTTAAACTCTGCAGCTCTACCAGTGGCTCCATCTATACAAACTTACGTTGTGCAGCCAAGCACAAATAAAAACCCACAGAAATGAATTTAAGAACCAGCTCAAGATCCCAAAGTTTACAAAGTTGACAAATACGTCAGGATGAATTTTGGACAAATGTGAACTAGAGACATGGACAATATTTCTTTGAGGAAAAGTGGAGTCATAAAATCAAAGCATCTTTGGTCCCAATAATGTGTAGAAATTCCTTTACAGCACTTAATGCACTCGGTGAGCTCAGCATAAATCCATTGAAATTCTTCAAATGGGTCAAAGTTTGAGGCTACAGCACAAGTTTTTCTAGACTTCCTGTTTTTGTTTGTTTGTCCATTGAAATATCCCTAAAAACAGATTAGGGCATTGCAATCAAAGTGAAAAGAGAAAAATGATCATCTGTTGCTTTTTCTTGGTCCAGTTTTGACATTGTGCAGACGTAAGCGACATTTTTAATGTATTCCTGTGGGATAAAATGAGTAACCCCATGTGACTAACGAATTAATATAATATTAAAACTGAAATGTCTGTATCTCAGAAACTACAAGGAGTTTATCAAATGCTTGGTACCATTTGATTCAAAACACCTTCAGCTTCAATGATACGTGCTTTGATCCAGTTAGTCATGATAAATATGTGAAATCTAAAATTGATGACTAATGTGGAGCCACATGTCTCGACAGTTCCCACAGAAAATTTCCACCAAGAATCATATAGTTTCATCAAAATGTTGGAACAAAAAATACTGAATATATTTGTTATTGTTTGACTGTTGAAATAGAGATGTTTTTATTTATTTATTGTATTTATATATTTTATTTATCATTTATGTGAATATAAGATGAAAATCCACAGTTGAAGAGGTTCACGGTGAATTATCCAGTGTAGATTTTTTCTTGTTATATTTAGGTTTGAAATATGCAGCTCAACATTGCTCTCTCCACAGTCAATGGACTAAACTACAGAAGAAGAAAGACTTTAGCATTCAGATACTTAGTGTGGATCAGTATAATATCAGCCTGATGTCTGCAGTTTTGTGTCAACACAACTTTCGCATCATATTAATCAGCACAGAAGTAAAAGATGGTGTCCTACTCCAGAGTCTTCAGTCTGCAGTGTGGATTCTTCAGAAAATCACATAGCAGCTTCACTCCTGAATCCTGCAGCTTGTTGTGGTTCAGGTCCAGCTTTGTCAGATGGGATGGGTTTGACTTCAGAGCTGAGGCCAGAGAAGCACAGCTAATCTCTGACAAACTGCAGCACTCCAATCTGAATAAAGAATAAATGATGTTGATAAAAATCCATTTATAATACAATCAGATGTGTTCAGGTTTAAAAACAAAAAAATACATTATTTATGAAAATGTAAAATGAGCAGAGTGACTTTGTCACCGACCATTTACCAACAATTCTAAACATTTGTTGACTTTAACCACTAACAGAGGACATTTCCTACAGTTTCTTTAAGAAACACAAGTCTTTCTGACTGCAGACTAAATTTAATACAACAAACATGAAAATATGAACAAAAGGACATTTACAACTTCATGGATGTAAGTTATGTCTGAACATAAATTATCTTCAATTGTTAATTAAACATCAGATCTACAATAGTAACAGAGAGTCAGTGAACTTACCTCAGAGTCTTCAGTCTGCAGTGTGGACTCTCCAGAAAATCACACAGCAGCTTCACTCCTGAATCCTGCAGGTCGTTAAAGCTCAGGTCCAGCTCTGTCAGATGGGACGGGTTGGACTTCAGAGCTGAGGCGAGAGAAGCACAGCTGATCTCTGACAAACTGCAGCACTCCAATCTGAATAAAGAAAAAAATATGTTGATAAAAATCCATTTATAATCCAATCAGATGTGTTCAGGTTTAAAAACATAAAAATACATTATTTATGAAAATATGTTGTTCAATCAGTTTTTCATATATACGTTCAGGCATTATTTGTGGAAACATTGAAATGAACAGAATCCAAATAAATATTTCTACTTCAACAAGTAGACAGAAGACCTCAGACATCATTATTAGACATTTGTCCTGTTTCAACAATTTCATGAAAAATACTGAGAGAGATGTGTTCCATAGAATTCAAAAAAGCCAACATGTAATTAATAAATAAGACTTAATTAAATAACTGTTAATTTAAGTCAAAACAAACCCTGCACTTGTGATGCCTTCATTTCACAGCACAGATTTAGACTATCCTCATTACCACTGTCTTTCACACAGCTGACTGACTGTGAGCTTCATCCTCAATCATCTTCAGATCTGGATCAAATGTGCAAATGGACATGAATATTGTCTTCATCTTTGTACAAATCTAGTGGATTATTTATGCTCCCGTTTACTGGTTACTGGTTTACTGGAGTCCCAACACAAAGTGACATCATTACATGTTGAAGTGTCGCCTGTCGTTGGTGACAGATCAGACATGATACTTCACACACTGCATTTGGAAATCTACTTCACGCTCGTCACAAACATCAGCACAACACTGATTAATAACACGCTGCTGATCTTGTGTTGTGTGTGTGTGTGTGTGTGTGTGTGTGTGTGTGTGTGTGTGTGTGTGTGTGTGTGTGTGTGTGTGTGTGTGTGTGTGTGTGTGTGAGAGAGAGAGAGACTTCTGAAGGTTCTGTATGAAAAGACATTATTCCTGAAAATGTGTTGTCCTTTTCATTTTTCACAAACAAAAATAAAGATTGGTTTCATGGCAGCACATTAAAGGATAAATCCTTCAATTTTCTTAACATGAATATATAACATGACAATACCATGAATCCAGTTTGAGTACAGACTCATTTCAAACTGTTCACACTGACTTCTGATCTGGATTTAAATTTGGTAGAAGAGCAGAACACATGAACTGACCTCAGAGTCTGCAGTCTACAGTTTGGACTCTCCAGTCCAGCAGACAGAAGCTTCACTCCTGAATCTCTCAGGTAGTTGTGACTCAGGTCCAGTTCTCTCAGATGGGAGGGGTTGGACTTCAGAGCTGAGGCCACGACTTCAGAGTGAGTCTCTGAGAGTCCACAGAGAGAAAGTCTGTGATGACAGAGAATATAAAAGTTAAAGGCAAATAAAATCATTTTATTCTAAACATGGACTCACAAAGAACATCAACATGTGCGTCTGTAGATCAGCTGGTCAGCCATTGATCACAAGGGTTGTGGTTTGAAACTTGAGCTCCTCCTGTCCACATGTCAAATTGTCCCTGAGCAACATAATGAATGCAGCAAATTGTAACTTTAGACAAAGTGTAAGTCAAATGACTGTAATGTAAACGTGTCATATTCTGATGAACAGGCTGCTGTGATTTGCGTTTGTTCAGCACATGTTGTTCAATGAGCTGTAAAATCACTGCAGGTTGGAATTGCACTCACATTTAGGGAATGTCTGAGCGAGGAAGTAATGTGGATATCATATCATATCATGTGCTGAATCGTTACTCGTTACTATTGTAGCGTCCAGCCGGACACGTGATGAATGACGAGGCGATATTCAACAAACTGCATTTATTGCTGAACGGTTTGGTTCCAGGACTCGGTGACTGTCGGCCGGAACCACGCCAAAAAACCAACTGAACAGTCCCGGTCTCACATTAACCTCGCTCGTGCGCCGTACGTCATACACCTGACACACCCAGGTGCGCTCTCTCACCTGCTGCCCCGCCCCCTCGCTCTCGCATTCATTCAGACGCATTCACAGACCATGGGAAATCACAGAACTCTACCATGAACATTGTAACACTGTAACAAAAGAAGTTGTGCTTTAATAAATATTTGAAATAATATAAACAACAGTACTTGTACTTGCACTTGTACTTTTACTTTCAGTACTTGAGTAGATTTTTTTTACATACTACTACTTGCAATACTTAAGTACAAAACATTTTGAATACTTTAGTACTTTTACTTAAGTATGGTGTTTAAAGAACACTTGAACGTCTACCCAAGTTAGTTTTTTGATATAGCACTTGTACTTCTACTCCACTCCTTTACTCCAGTACTTTATACATCTCTGCGTGTATTTTCAGCATCTTATTACTCCATCTGCTCTCCATCTGCCATGAAATTCATTTAATGACTCATATGGAGTCAAACTGTAATCTGACAGGTTCTAAACTGAAATCATTTCTCACATTAAGGTGACCAGGTGGAAAAGGTGAAATCATGGGACAAGCTTTAAGAAACGCTCTGTCAGTGAACATTATTGAAGCAGCCTTGAAATATAGCAGGTTACAGACCAGTCCGTTCAAACACTCAGGGGTTAAAGTTGGATTTGGCAGGTGGGAGAACCCTCAAATCCAGTGTAACCCTGTAAGTGGTAACTCAAGTTGCTCACTTCCTTCTCATCTCTGTTGAAAGTTGCACATGCTCAGTACGGATCGGGCAGTGACAGGAGAGGGTTTTAGACTGCTTCTCGAACAAAACAAATAATTTGAAGACGTCTGTGGAGCCCAAAAACTGACATAACGTAATAAAGGATTAAAAATATAACTGATGGCATTAAGAAATAATAGTTAAGTTAAAACCAGCCACTAAAAGGAGTGAAATTGCGACTACAAAGGCTGTTGTGATGAAATGATGACTGGCAAAACATTTTCAGCACAAACTCTTCAGTCCTCAAGTTTTTCTGCTGGATTTGTGTGGAGCCTCCATCATCCAAACAAAGACAGTTAGAAGATGATAGAAGATACTTGTGATCACTGACTTGATAGCAATAAACACAAAAATGATTTTTGTAGACGTTTGTAGTTTAACACATCTAGAATTATTTCAATCAGCAGCTTTAGGACTAGTTTAAGAAAACTTGAGTGTGACGTTTTATATTGTGCATGTGTGTAAAGTGTGTGTCTTTACTCTAATACTGATGGCTTCAGCTTTACGTTGCTTTATAATGGTCATCACATCTGGACTTACACAGCCTTTCTGCAGTTCCTCACAGCTGGAATCAGTCTCCGTCGTCCCTCCTCTGATGTGTTGTACATATTCAGGTCCAACTTATCCAGAACCTCCTCTGACATCTGCAGCATGTAGGCCAGAGCTGAGCAGTGGATCTCAGAGAGTTCCTTCTCTGATCTGTTCTCTGACTTCAGGAACTCTTGGATCTCCTGATGGACTGAGTCATCGTTCATCTCCATCAGACAGTGGAAGATGTTGATGCTTCTGTCAGGAGAGATGTCATCATGATCTTTCTCTTCATACAGTATTATGACATTATGGGGTTCGGGTTGTCTCGTTTTTATCTCCTTCAGGTTGTTGATGGCTCTCTGGATGATTTCTGGACTGTTGTCCATCTGACCCAGCAGGCCTCCTAAGAGTCTCTGGTTGGACTCCAGAGAGAGGCCATGAAGGAAGCGAACAAATAGGTCCAGGTGACCATTTTTACTCTGAAGGGATTTCTCCACGGCCTTCATCAGGAAGACATCCACAGTTGGGTAATGGTCATCGTCCTCCACCTCTCTGAATTTGTCATCTTTCAGGAAGTCCTCCAGTACCTCTGTCTTCTTCTTGTTGTAACAGTGGAACAGGTAGACTGCAGCCAGAAACTCCTGAACGCTCAGATGAACAAAGCAGTAGACTGTTTTCTGGAAGATCACGCTCTCTCTTTTGAAGATCTTTGTACAAACTCCTGAGTACACCGAGGCCTCTGTGACATCCAGACCACACTGCTCCAGGTCTTCTTGGTAGAAAATAATGTTTCCTTTCTCCAGCTGTTCAAACGCCAGCCTCCCCAGCTTCAGAAGAACTTCCCTGTCAGCCTTTGTCAGCTCCTGTGGACTCGTCTCATGTCCTTCATTGTACTTCTTCTTCTTCCTCTTTGTCTGAACCAGCAGAAAGTGTGAGTACATGTCAGTCAGGGTCTTGGGCAGCTCTCCCCTCTGGTCTGTGGTCAACATGTGGTCCAGAACTGTAGCAGTGATCCAGCAGAAGACTGGGATCAGACACATGATGTGGAGGCTCCTGGAGGTCTTGATGTGTGAGATGATTCTGCTGGACAGATCTTCATCACTGACTCTCCTCCTGAAGTACTCCTCCTTCTGAGCGTCAGTGAAGCCTCGTACTTCTGTTACCCTGTCAACACATGAAGGAGGGATCTGATTGGCTGCTGCAGGTCTGGAAGTTATCCAGATGAGAGCCGAGGGAAGCAGATTCCCCTTGATGAGGCTTGTCAACAGCATGCTGACCGATGACTCCTGTGTGACATCAGACACGAGCTCTTTATTGTTGAAATCCAGTGAAAGTCTGCTTTCATCCAGGCTGTCAAAGATGAACAGAAGTTTACAGACAGCGAGCTTCTCTGCTGTGACCTTCTGTAATGTTGGATGGAAAACATGGAGCAGCGTGAGGAGACTGAACCGCCTATCTTTGATCAAGTTCAGCTCCCTAAACGAGAGCAGAACCACCAGACTGACATCTTGGTTCTCCGAGCCCTCTGCCCAGTCCAGAGTGAACTTCAGCACTGAGAAGGTTTTTCCAACGCCAGCGACGCCGTGGGTCAGAGCGACTCTGATGTGTCTCTGTTGGTCAGGTAAGGCTTTAAAGATGTCGTGGCATTTGATGGGAGTGTCATGGAGGGTCTTCTTCTTCTTGGAAGCTGTCTCAAGCTGCCTCACCTCATGTTGGGTATTAACCTCTTCACTCTGTCCATCTGTGATGTGGAGCTCAGTGTAGATCCTGTTAAGGAGGGATCCACTTCCTGTTTCATCGCTTCCTTCAGTCACACGTTCACATCTGGTCTTCAGACTGATCTTATGTTCATCTAAAACCTCCTGCAGACCACCACTCACTAAAACAGAGAAACAAGTTTGAGACAAAACAAAGAAAATCTGCTGATTATTTCATCAGCAATAAAAAGTTATGGATAGAAGAATATGTAGAGAAGTACATGGACAGTCTTACTTTGGACAGTGCTGGTCTGACTGGCTGTCTGCAGTCCACGCCTTGTTCTGGATCTAGAAGTTCAGATGTTCACACAGTAAAAGTGTTGTTACTTTTCTGTTTGAATTCAGCTTTCAGTCGGTGATGAAGATGCTTTGATTTCAACTCTCGTGAACATTCATTAACATCGGACTGTCTTAATTAACTTTCAGTGATCTGTCTGTAGTTTGTCGTTCATATAAACCAAACACTTCCTGCAACTGTTTCAAAATAAAAGTCCTCCATTAAAGAGAGCTGATGATCCTTCACTACTTCACTTTGAGCAGCTTTAGGTTTTAACTGAGGTTAGAAGTGCTCTAAATAACTGTGGTAGACCATCAGTGTACTGTATGACACATAGCATGTCTGCATCATGAAGACAGATCTTTCATCTTTATCCTCAATGCATTATCTTTATCAGGTCAGTTTACAGTAAAAACAGTCTCTTACTTTGTGTCTGAAAGTCCAGGTTCTTTACTGAAGCTCATAGGAAAATCTTTGGACCGGTCACTCTTCATAGACAGACAGCTGGATCCTGGAGACTCTGCTCTCCGTCTGTTGGACTGACCTCTGCAGACACCAACATGTTTTTATTCAGATTACATATATCTTTGATAAAACTCATTTATGAAGTTCTACATAAAAGACACAAACTGCTGCTGTTGATAATAGAATTTAAAATTCTTCTCCTTACTTACAAATCTCTTCATGGTCAGGCACCATCATATCTAAAAGAGCTCATAGTACCTTACTACCCCTCTAGAACACTGCCAACTGCTCATCAGTTTGAGGAGCTAACCTTTAATACACATTCACACACCGATGGCACAGCCTTCAGGAGAAATTTGGTATTCAGTATCTTGACCAAGGACACTTCGACATGCAGACTGGAGGAGCCAGGGATCAAATCGCTGATAATCTGATTAGTGGACGACCCGCTCTACCTCTGAGCCACAGTCATCCCTTAGTTATGCTGGTATATATTGAAGTTATCAGTTCTCTTACTTTGTGTCACTCTTCATAGACAGACATCTGGATCCTGGAGACTCTGCTCCGTCTTTCTCTTCCTCCATCTTCTGGACTTTAGTCAGTCTGAGTGAGTGAAACAAGTTGCACTTTGTGACTTGAAATCACCATACCATTAAAATGATGTCCCCATGTCAGCAAAGGGAAAACCAGAAAACATTTTTTTCCATAAAATATTCAGAAAAGTTCTTGAACTTTGACTTGAGTTGTTAGAGATCCTTTTTGGTGACACACACACACACACACTGTAGCGGGGTTCTTCTGCTAACCTCGTCTTTGTTTAAAAAAAAAATCCAGGCAAGTCGGAAGATGATGGTGTTTCTGGGTTTTTTTATTCCCCACCTCACCAGGTACAAACAGTGCCGATATATACAAACCAAAAAAAATAAATAAAGTGAATGAACCAAAAAAAAAAGCTCTATCTACAATTTTAAATAACAAAAGAAAAGAAAAACAAACAACCAAGAAAACAAGAAAAATGAGTTCTTCAATAACTCAGTTCGCAAAACCACAAATCAATCACTGTTACCTCCGCCGTAACCAGCCTCACACTCCCCGATTGGGGCCCAGGCAGCCTCTTTTATAATGGTAGCCCCTCCCACCACATAGTTCTCCGCATCAACAATTACGCGACATCCTCCTATATAATGCCGGTCATATGTGCGCCCTGTTTCTCCGCCGGAAGCGGACCGGTAAGTAGTGGCGGCGTATTTCCACCCACCCCGTAAGTTATCATCTTATCATCTGTGTGTATGGATACATTGTATTAGCGCTGCCAAGTGTGCACCCTTGGCTGTCCTATTGTCCGGTGAGGGGAAGAGGGATGTGTGTTTTGATATGTCCTGTTTAGCGCGGAGCAGAAGGGAATGGGGAAGATGCGTTGGCTGTGTTTGTGTGTGTGTCGGTGTGTGTGCGCTGCGTGTGTGCGCTGTGTGTGTGCGCTGGCCACAGTCAGTGACGGCGCTGCGCCGTCACACACACACACACACACACACACACACACACACACACACACACACACACACACACACACACACACACACACACACAGAAGAGCGATAACTGTTGCAAGATCTCCCAAGAGAAACAACTGTTTTCTACGGAAGTGCATTGCATTAACTGGATAAAAAAAAATACAAAAATTAGACGAGATAACGAGATAAGTTGTCTAATTAGAAGAAAGATATTGGCACTTCTGGAATCAATAACTTTTAAGTTCATCAAAAAGAGCCATCCTCAGAGCCACACCTAATGATAAACATTGGGTTGTAGCTCGTTGTCTGTCTTACTACGGTTGAAAATATGCGTGTTTTGTGTTTTATCAACTTTTCACTTAAGAGTTATTGATCCCGGAAGTGCCAATCTATCTATTTTTCTAACTTTACCGAAATGCATGCAATGTCAAATGATCTTGATGACGGCCACCAGTTAACACGGTCACTTGTTGAACCGAAACACCGGCGAATCCGAGAAATCAAGTTGTTTGTGTTCAGACATTCATAAAATAATGTAATAAATCAAATGTTGGATTAACACTCACCCTGCCTCAGCATTCACTTCTCCTCCTGCTCTGTGCAGTCAAGATAGAGTCTGAATACTTTCCCTTTCACTGTGCAGTGAAAGTGAGAGTCTAAATACTTTCACTTTTATTTCTACATTTTTTAGGATTTATAGGAAATCGTGTGTGTGTGTGTGTGTGTGTGTGTGTGTGTGTGTGTGTGTGTGTGTGTGTGTGTGTGTGTGTGTGTGTGTGTGTGTGTGTGTGTGTGTGTGTGTGTGTGTGTGTGTGTGTGTGTGTGTGTGTGTGTGTGTGTGTGTGTGTGTGTGTGTGTGTGTGTGTGTGTATAATGCACACACAAAATACTAAAACATGTAGTTTCTGAGTAAATTTACTTGTCCTGAGACCAAATCTAAAAAAACTGAGAGAAAACAATGCTTGAAAGGAGTTTTAACAATACCAAATAAGTCTGGAGTACCCCTTAAAATGCCATTTTCCCTTGTCCCACCCCCCTAATGACTAAATTGAATCTCAAATAAAACCGTTAAAATGAAATTTAAATTTAAATTTTTTTGGTATTATTTGTTTCATTACTGTCTCTTCTAACTGTGGGAATATTGGTTTAAATAAACATAATGTTTTAAATAGTAATTATTATTCATGGAACGTGTGTCCCACAACACGCACGCAACCCTGTTACCATAACCTTTTTAGCATGGTAGAAGAAGAAGAACATGTGTGTAACATGATACCCTGGATATGACATCATCAAACATCGTTTCCAAAAGAATGGCTAGAGCAAAGGTATGTCCTCTCTTCTATTATTCATATTTTTATAACATAGCTAGCCTTGATTGAATGTCTCACTTTACCTTGTGCAACCCTGTTATGTATATAATCAGAATAAGACATTTTTATTTTTCTTTACTTATTTACATAAGTAAGTTTGTCCTCTTGGTTAGCAGTAACAGCTAGCTGAACAGCTAGCTTCTATTCCTGAGAAAAAGCTAACATTAGCATAGATTTGCACCTGCGATTAGAGTAACGGATAACAGTAATAAATAAATCATGTAATAAAAATTGAACCATTGATTAGTAAGCTGAGCTAATCAAGCCTTTGATAGTTTATTACATATTTTCGATGAATGTAACAGAAAATCACAAAAGTGAAGGTTTATTTTTCAAGAATTTTGAACCCCAAATGTCCTCCAATTCTGAAATTGACCCATAACACACTTTACAGCACAAGATTTAGACATAACCTGAAAGTTGTATTTAAAGTCTGTGTAAAGTAAATATAAATATGTGTTTTGAGCCCAAAACGTCCTGGACCAAAAACTGGTGAGAAACTTTTAACTCCCTTTTCAGTAATATATGGTCTTAGTCTTATTCTTTTCACATGTTTTCAGCAACTATTTTCCAGCATATATTGTGTTTTGAAAGGAAACATGGACTTGGCTTTGAGGTCCACTGTTGATTTGAATGTTTTGTCCAATACAATACAGAGTTTTAGTTCAAAGTATTTTGCACACCTGTATGTGTCCAGCAGGTCTGTTTGTCCAACGTTAGCGCTTAATGTTTAACAATAATGTCGTCATTTTCTCTTTTTCACAGTTACTCTGAAGCAAAGAAATGAATATCATCACAGAGTAACAATTTAGTCCTACCAAGAGAAACACATTCATTCACAAAGCAGCAGCAGCTACCTCAGACACAGCAGCAGTGGTTGACAGATAAATTAAGAAAACCTTACAAATTAATGCAGAACTCCCGTAATAGAAATATTACTGCCAGCGAGTCAAATACAACTCTCATGACTGTTGAATAAAATAAAAAATAAAAACGGATGCCCATAACAGCAGCAGTTGCAGTGGCAGGTCAGTGGCAGCTGCCCCATACACCACTAAGGCAGTGGCAGGTGATTGGCCCGAGAAACCGGCAACTACAGTGGCAGGTGATTGGCAGCTGCCTCGACAGGTCAGTGGCAGCTGCCCCATACACCGCTAAGGCAGTGGCAGGTGATTGGCCCGAGAAACCGGCAACTTCTGTGGCAGATGATTGGCAGCTGCCTCAGATACTGGCAGCTGTCGGGCCAGGTCAGTGCCACTACTAGCTCAGTCCATAGGGACTTGGCCGGTTCAAGTCCCACATGGACTAAAAATATGGAGGGTGGACTGGTAGCTGGAGAGGTGCCAGTTCACCTCCTGGGCTCTGCCGAGGTGCCCTTGAGCAAGGCACCGATCCCCCACAACTGCTCGCTGGGCGCTTCTCAGAGGGGCTGCCCATCACTCCACCATCTCTCTCCACATTTGCATGTCTATGAGCCCTTGTACCTTGTAATGCATGGGTGTGTCTGTGTTAAAATGCATTTCAAAATTAAATAGAGTGAAAAAATAATTTCCCCCATTGAGGGATTAATGAAGTATATCTTCTCTTCTCTTCTGCCACAAATTGAGCCAGCCCTTTTTCCGGGTGATTTCTGATGGTCGGGACCAAAGGCTCGGTTCGGGTCACGCTTGCACCTGTAGTTCTACATGCCTGAAAAATGAAGCGAAATCAACAGCCCAAGAGAAAAGGTGGAGCAGAGAGGGAGAGGCTTCACAAGCTAAAAGCACTGGCCACAGATGCAGTGAAGTACTGTAAAATAACTGCCATGTTTGTCAGTAAGGGAGCAGGTAAGACATAAACACTAGTGGTGACAACAAACACACAACCATCCAGCATGACTAGCTTAATGAACAGGTTTGTCCACTTTGTGGAAGCTGATGCGGCTAAAACTGACTTAATAAGTCAGAGCCTGCACATTTAACAGTGTAGTAGTAAGTGTAATATAATAGAAATGATGTTCACCTGCATAATGCATCATTTCAGTTTATGTGATATGAGTACAGGTTATTGCAGCACAACAATAACATTGTTCAGAAAGAGGAAGTGCATGTCCTCACGTGACTTACGCCCATCCCATTTCCCCATGCTAGAGCCAGGAAAAACCAGGACGCACGTGGACTTACTTTGAAGGACACTCGCCGTATTTCGATGTTGTAAGTTTATTTTCCTACAATCCTCTGATATGTACCTGAAATAATTTTGTTTAAAGTTGAATTCTGGTTGCGAGTAAGTTTAAGTTTAGACAGTCAGTGAAGGCTCGGCGTGGCACTGTGCGTGTTGAATCATTAGCAACATGCCGGTACATGCCTGATCTGTTTGTGAATCACAAAGTGGCAGATGTAACCTCTGTACTGTGTCGATGACTTCTAAAAGCAACCCCTTCTGCACTCACCCAAATACAATGTTGGTAAATGGAGTTTCGTTTGAGTTTCTTAAAGTACTGGAAGAGAGAAAAGAGAATGATAGAGAACATTTAAGCTTAAATTCTTATGGTAACTTTTGGCTGCTTATCTAAAGTTTATTATGCCACCCAATGTAACAGCAATACTAATAATACAATAATTTTGTCCTTTTCACAGCAAATTGAACATCTTCCTACATCTACAAAGGACAGCCCTCCTGACAGAGAAGCATATTAACAACAACCAGAAGAAGCTAAAGAAAGCCTACCCATTTTTGTTGTAAATCACAATATGGGCGTTCGTAGTTTCTTCCTGTACTGCTTACAAAGTAGCTTACTCTATTTTATTTATTTTTTTAAACCTCGAGTAAAAGAAGAGCTCGAAAATCATTTTCTGGACATGGAAACTGCTGTACAAGTAGAATCATCACCGGAAGAAGTCTTCAAAACTTTTTACAGTGACATGCTGCAGGAGCATCCTCAGACCCATCTGACCATGACTGAAACACTTTTTTCTGAAACTGGACCAAATGCCGATAAATACCACCTGGGAAGTATCAAATGGCTGAATGACACTGAAAATGTGAACACATACATTGCAGGAGTCCCCAGACGCTTTCCAAATATCCCTGAGACGTTTCTAACAAGAGCAGTTCGTAGCTTATGTGCAGTTCTCTGCACAGTGAAAGACGTGCCAAATGAGCAGGCACTAGCTATTATTGACAAACTACTGGATCAGCTTTCCAAAAAAGAGAGACATGAGAAGACATGGAAGGCTGTACTTAAAACACTCTATGTGATAATGCAGAAAACTAAATGCACAAATGGCTGGGATCTTAAGTTTGTTGAGAAGTTATGCAAGACAATTGTTCCTTTTGTGCAGGACCAACACCCCTTTAACTTTCGAGTCTACACCTACGGTATATTTGCAAACTTGCTTTCAGTTGAACATGCAGCGAGCATCGTTACATCAGTGGGAGTAACTTCAGTGCCTGAGGACATACTGACATATGCAGATATGAAAACGAATGACAAGCTGAAAGAACTGCTCAAACAACTGAAAAAACATTTCGCGGAATGTGAGGACTGTACAGCTGAATCCAAGAAGAAGATGGAAAAGGCAGAAAACCCAAACAATGACATTTTCCCTGCAACTGATCAATTATCCATTCCTATTATGGAGTCCGCTTTAAATGTGAAGCCATTTAACCTTAAACCAACTGGATCTGTAATAAAATACAAATGGAAACAAAACAGCAAGAGGTAGAGAGACAAATTAATGAAGCTTCACAGTACTGATGAAAGTGTAGTGACCAGAATAGGGAGCATGGTTTATATAAATAAGCCAGAATTCTGCATAGCAAAGAAGAGTGATGGGACTGAAGTCTACTTAGGGCTGAAAAATGATGGAACTGAACTTGCAATTAAAAGTGCCCCGATCCAACTCAAATCAAGTGCAGAATGAGGAGGAAATTCTACGACTTCCAGAGCTTTTTGATGCACCTATTGCGCGATACAATGACTATGAGGAGGATGGGAAGTTTATCTATCTTGCTCTTCATCTCTGTGAATACACTTTAGAAGAATACATCAAACTAAAGGATGGAGATCAAAAGAAACTGGCCTTTCAGATGCTCAATGGTTTAAAGGCGCTTCACTGTCAGAATCCTCCAATTCTCCATGGGCATCTCAAACCACAGAACACTTTGATTGGTGAGAGAAGTACAAAAAATAAATAGTGCACAAAATATTGGATTTTTTTTGTTCAGTATATGATTTTCCTCAATCGATGTTTATCATTTGTCCTGCAGATGTTAACGGGAAAGCGAGATTGGCTGGTTTTGGCAAAAGTAGACGATTACCCACAGGAAAAACAACTTTGCCCACTGGCAGTGTTCAAACTAAGGAGGCTGACATAGAGGTTTGTTTTTCTGCTACACAAATCATCTTGCTTAATTGGTGAAACATCATCCAGTAGCTAAACTGATATTTTTTTCAGATGGCAGGTATGCTGATTTATTACATCTACACTGGAGGACACCAACCTTTCGGCGATGTACCCTGTGACAACATTGATGTTGATGATGTGTTGGCAAAGGACCTCATCAAGATGATGATTGATGCAGAACCACAGAACAGACCAAAAGTGGAAGAATGCTTAAATCATCCCTTGTTCTGGTCCAAGGAAAGGTAAAATCTTTTTTGTTATCATGGCCAATTAGTTCAGATTCAGGATGCAGCATTGGAGGCAGGGTTCCATTCATTCTTATTGAAGCTGCTCAGTGGTGTATGAAAAAAAGTGAAATTAATAAAATTATCCGGATCTTCCACATTTGCTTTTTATAGAGCATGTGCACAAGAGATGTCTGCCTTCCACGTTTCTAACTATAGCCCTCTGAAAAAGAAATAAGTTATTTTGTATTCAAAGAAGCAGAATTAAACAAGACACAGATGGGGTAGAACTACAAAATAAGACAGGAAACACAGAACAAACTCAAAACTGTAAGAAAACCAATACAAAAGTTTGACATGATAACGGCACTAGAGAAGGCAGAGTTGAGTTGTGAAAATTCATCCTTTGGGAATTACAAATTTCTTTTCATTAAGTAGCGATTAGGAAATGTAACCAAAGTGGTGAAGCGACGGACTGCCCGCATGGAGATGCATCAAAATAAATTATTTACCTGACGTCACTCCTCCCTTCCTAATCAACATCTTTACTGTAATATCTTTTTATTGCCATTTGTATAATGAGTTGAGACAAATTTGTTGTCATTCCTTTAATTTTGCAGGAGAGTTAACTACTTGAAAGAGGTTGGAAACAGAGAGGAGGTGGAACGCTGTGGAAATGCTGACGCTAAATTAATTTCTTCAATAAAAAAATGTGTTGGAGTTGGATCCTTTAAACGGTGGAAGAAAAAGGTGACTGCAACTTAACTATTGTGTATACTGTATATATAGTGCATATATGTGTATATAGATATATATTAATGTTTGGCATTACAGTTTCCATTCGAGTTGGTTAAGAAGTTGGAGGACCGGAGGATGTCACCCTACCCTAAAACATGCTGGGATTACTGCGCTTCACACGAAACGTCTATCAGCACCAGTAAGTTAAAGTGACTTCAAAATGATATGTCAAGAATAAACTCACCTTTAACACCAAAAATACAGGTTTTCGTAGGGACTCATTTAGCACAGTTGGTTCCACTTTAAACACGTCAGTCTTTTAGAACTACTTCAGCACTAAATATATTTCTATCGCAGAAAACAGTAAAAGTGTGAAACTTTGCTGCTGCACGATTTGAATGGGTAAAATGGCGCCATGTGGTGGACAAATATAAAAACTATATTTGTGAAAATGAAATCTTAACATAAAGGAATGCATTAATTTCTGTTAGGATAAACGTGGGATCAAAAAAAGTTTTTTTTTTAATGGGGCACGTTTTGCCGCTAGGAACTATTTAGGATGCATTTCTGTTGCTAAGCCATTTTAGGCTTAATAAAGTACTGAGATTTCTATTCTAAAAAAATTAAAAATGAATATCTTTGACCAAATTTTAGCAATCTTCATTCAACACAGCCACATTTATAAAAAAAAAAAAAAAAAAAAAAAAAAAAAAAAAAAGGCCACGAATGGTCCTAAGATGGCTTAAGGGTTAATATTGTAGATAGGATGTTTTTTTAATAATCCAATTATATTTCTCCTTTTGCAGTTTTGAAGAAGCGGCCAAACTTCATCTGGTGTCAATGTTTCCTCGTCTCTTTGAATGTGCCTATATGTTTGCCAAAAGCCAAGGATGGAATTCAGAGCCACTTCTAAAGCAAATGTTTATGTTAACAAGAGATGACTCCACTGCCAGCGACGCAGAGACGGCCACAAACTCTGATGACCCTACCAAGTTGTCTGTTGAAGAATCGCAATCTGTTGACAATAACACCTCCATGGGTAAAGACATTATCTTTGACTAGTTCTGGGCGTATAGTATTTGTGGTGTTATCTTTGGGTTTAAAGTCGATCCACCAGGATGACTTCTGCACAATGTGAGACCGACTCAGGCACTTCTAATGATCCTTGATCAAGCGTCAATAAATAATACAGCATAAGACATCACAGTCTCCTGAACACTTTCTTCCTTCCTGACCTCACCATTGACCTTTGACTTCAGCAATTTCTCCACAACACATATAGTGTCTGGTGTGTGTATGTCATAAGATTATCGTTAATGTTGCTGGATGTGCTGAGAGTACCTCTAAGGGTCTGAAGGGTGTCCTTCTTGAAGAAAACTGTCCCCCAGAAATAAAACTGACTTGACAGGACTTTGAAAGTATATATTTTATTTTTATTTTCCCAATAATAGTTTGTATTTCAATACAAGAAGAACATTAAAATAGAAAAATTAAAATATTGATTTGGTTCTGTTCAGTGCCTGGATCTGGCCATACTATGGGTCCAATTAAGTCATTGTGATCGAATTTTTGGTCACATAAATTTATTTTACTTTTTATTATCTAATCCTCAAATTAGGTGACATCAATTATTCAGTCAGACAAGTGTCAGAAGGCTTCTGTTTTCTACTCCGGACCTACGTGGGGTTACAGACTGTGACCTCTTGACACTGCTACTGTTTCTGACTAAACCAACAGCTATCTGAACAGAGCCCGTCTACGACATGAAATGTTTACAGACAGAAACTTTTAATACACTGTAATAACTCACTTACATGTTAAAAAGTGATAATTCATTGTGATGAGCTAAATATTCAGTTCAGTGATTAACTAAATGATAATAATAAATGAGTAAAATAGATATAAAAGGAAGGATTGAAAAATAACAACATCCAGGGATTCACCCAGGGATATCATTTAAGTCTATCTCATCTTATCTTCTCTTATAATCAACATAGAACAAATAGAAGTAAAAGAAAAAAGGGGAACATAACACAACCTGAATAAGTAAATGTTTTAACTTTAAAACCAAATTACCAACTCATGAAAACACACTTTCTATCATGAACTCCACTAAAATAAGAGTATTATAGGAGTATATCAAACACGTATTTATGGAATATATATCAATGAATGAATATATGTAAATATATTAAAATACAAGTATTGACTTTGTGGCTTCATCTGACAATATTTTTTTTCTCATTGAGGAATCCTCCTTTCTTTTCTTTTGGGTCTTTTTGATATCATTTTCTAATAATAATAATAGTAATAATAAGCATCCAGGAATAAATCAACAATTGCATAAATTCTCCTCCTCTCTCGAAACTCTTTGTTGCATTTTTTCCGAGCCCATAAATCAAAATATATTATCTGGACCACTTAATCTTCTCAAAATAAAAAAAAAATGTTTAAAAGGTAAGCTGACTTTAGAGATAAGTGAATTCCAGGGACACCATGGCAAATGGATAGTAACCTAGTACATTTCGATGAGGATGTTTGCCCACAGGACCATATGGATAATGACATACTGTTACAATATAAAATAAGCATATTATATTGATTTGCCAATTAAATAGTCAATGTTTTTTTTTTTATGGAGTTCAAAGAGATTTAAAGTTGAATAAACTTTAACAAATTTGCATTTTTCCTGTCTTTCACCTTTGAGATGAGATAGGACAGGTTTAGGATTTCTCCTGTAATCAGACCTCTGAATAGTAAAATAAAGTTATTTTGAATGAAACCAAAAGGAAACACAACTCTCATGATACATATCGAGACAGGTCTCTCAATGATTATCAAGGAGGTGGAAGATCTCTGTAGTTGTCCATCAGTCATTCTCAGGTGTCGACACACTGCAAAGAAAACACAAATTCACTTTGGTCAACTGCTCATAATGATGTAATCTCTTAATGTGTACCTTTCCAGTAAATATAAATACATATACAGTATATTTAAAAAACTAACCATAATAACATACACTCATGCATGAATGCTGTATGTGTGTGGTTTATTTAGTATCATTAAATGTGATGTTACCTTTTCAGTTTAGGCGGTTGGAGACTTCCTTTCTGTGTGGATCATTTTGATCATCGTAGCCCCGGTGTTTGATCCATTCAGTAATGTGTAGATGGTCATGTGTCATGACTCCTTTGTCTTGAAGCAGGTTATACCATGTCTCTACCATCTTTTCACTGTGTTTCTGAAAACTGTTTTCAAAATGGCAAGCCTGGTTTGACTCACGTTATTGTCCTTGAAGTTTGTGAAGTTCTTGGTGCTGTCCAACTTGAATCTCGGCATGGCGCCAAGGATGGTCAGTTTGAATGCGCCACAACGTCATCTTTGCTTATGGTGGTAGCTAAATATTTCGGAAAGATGGTGATTTGTACTGGGAAACTCATTGTGCATTTCTTTAGGCACAGAACAATTGGAAGGTCAAGGCCATGATTTTGTGTACATTATCAATCAAGTCTGGATTCAGAGGAGATGATTTTGTTCCCACTTCAAGCATGGCATTTGCTAATTTGCTATTCTGGTTTTTGCGTCTAGCTTCCAAAATACTATCCACTGGTGGCTGATGGTCTCCATTGATGTACTGTCCAAGTCCTGGATTTTTTCTTAAATCTTTTTTCCATTCTCTGTATGTTTCTCCTTTTCCAACATATTCCGCAACTTGTTTTTGGTCAAATTGTTTTTCTTCTGGCTCTTTTTCGTCCACCTCCCTCTGCCAGGTACCAGTCACCTCCTCTGGTTGCTTCAATCCACTCTTTGCGCTTGATGAAAGGTTCCATTGGCCTGGCTGTTTGAGGAGAGTGTCAGCCACCACAGATCGGAGGTGTTCAGCTTCCAAAGCGTTCTCCTCTTTACTGGCTTTTGCGTTCCTGGCTCGTGCCAATGCCTGAAACAGGCAGCTCTTGTCATGATTTTCTATGTTCACTGTCTGGTTATTGAGGCGCACATCATAATGGCCATTTGGGTATTGGGCACTCTTTGGTCTATAGATCAATGTCACAGTTTCACTGGCATATTTAGCGTCTGGGCCCAGCTCAGCATTTTGGTAAGTTTGCCATGGCTATTCTCAGTTAGGATAACAACCCTAGTGTTTTTTTTTTCTGACAGAATTCTGATATCAAAATGGTGCCAACAGTGTCAGGGTTCCTGATCTTTTCAGCATGTGACTGTGAGTGTTTACCTGCCTCTCCTGCAAGTTCATGTTTAGAGTTCTGGTCTACTGGCATGTGCACAATATATCTGTTGTTCTGTCCAGCTCTGAGTTTTTCTTCTGTTCTGTCACTCTTTAAGCCGTTTCTTAGTTGGCGGCTAATGGTGCTGTTTATTTTGTTTTGAGCATGAGAAACAAGATGACTGGAGAACTTCTGGTGAAACACTTCTACTAAAGCATCAGCCAGTACAGTAGAGATGGTGTCAGCTAAATCCTGCTTGAATTTTTTCAACATCTCAGTGTCTGAAGTAGACAGTTCATTTACTTTCATTTTCTGTGAAAACCCATTTTCTCTTTTCTTTTATATATTTGTTCAGCTGTTCATGAAGGTTTGAGAAAAACTTGCTGGACAGGCTGTTCACTGCTATGATGGCGTCTACTGCCAGTGAACTAGATGGACCACTTCGATTGCTGTCAGAATTCCACGTGCTGTTCCTTTGACTCCTTCTGCTTTCTTGTTGTCAATCACTTGGGAGATGGATGAGTTAAGCTTGTTCTGCCACCAGAGGTCTGCATGAAATGGTTGTACTGCATTATTGCTTAAGTCTTTGAAAATGGCCAAGTTGACTCCGTCTGTTTTGTCCTCCAGGAGATCATGAAGTTGCTTTTCATATCAACGTGTGAGAGAATAATGATGTCTACTAATTTAGTCAAGGGTTCTTTTTTCATGTTGGATTTCACATTGTCATTAATTGCCTCTTTCACATCATTTTTGATGCTGTTAAGTAGTTCTGTCAGTATTTTCTCTTCTGCCTTCCCTAATCCATAGATAACGATTTCCTCTGCTATTTTTTTAGCAGTGTATTTTGCTGCATTCTCATATTTGTCTTTGCTGCAACACTTAATCCCTCTTTAACCTGTCCAGAGAGAAACTTTGGCATTGCCTTCAGCTGTTTGCCGAATCCCTTAATTAAAGTCATTGAAGCTTTGAAGCCTTTTGCAATCAACTTTCCAACTCCAAACGAAAACAGAGATACACCAATAGAAATGGCTTTTTCTATCGCCCATGACTTCCAGCTGAATTCTCCTGTCACCATGGCCTCTACGCCAGAGAGCAGTCCGATATTCCTTCAGTGATCAGTCCCATACCGATTTGAGCAAATGTACCAAACGTAAATGCAGTGAGCAGTGTTCCTCCAATAATCTGTAAAATACCAAGACAGAACACCAGCAGACCTTCCCATGAGAAACGAGGCTCCTCTTCCACAGAAAATACATATCTCAGACCTCCACTGTAGAGGTTGTTGGCTTCCACTTGGAGATCTTCATCGGCATTCGACACCAGGGAGATAATTGGTGATTTATTGGCCTTTGCATCCCTTCCTCTTTCTTTTATTTCACCTAACTTTTGGATAGCCTCATCAATGTTTTTCAAAGTAACTTAACATCCTACACTTGTTTGTTAACTGTTTTTCGGGCTGGTTGGGTTACTGTTGGCTGAGTTTGCAGAGGACATTTTTACAAACTGTAGACAAACCATGATTCCTCATTGAGGTACTTCAGAGATTCCTTTGCCTTTACTAGATCATTTTTGGCCTTGAGGAGGTAATCTCCATTCTGCTGCTTAATAGTGCAGTAAGCATGGTTGTAAAAAGCTATGGCTGCCCAACTGTCATCTTGTTGCATGGCTTTTTCAAACAGGCTGGTGCTGACATCCCATTGTTTTTCACTCAGTGCTATATTTCCAAACTTGATGTAGTGATAAATGCTGGAGCACGGTGAAGTGTGACTTTGAGACTGACTTTTTGCCCGTGACAAATCAGCTTTCAAACTGTTTTGCAATTCATTTCTCTTTATCTGCTCAATTTCTTCTGATTTAGTTTGCAACCATATCCCCCAAAACTCATTCATGATGGCAACAACAGCTCTTTTGTCATCTCCATCTGTGTTTTTATGAATATCTTGAAGAGTCTTGCAGTACTCTGAAAACAGGTCTTCCCGTAGTTTCAATTCAGCAACATCATTCATGATGTGATTTATCTTTTCTGCTGCAAACCTGTCCCTCGTGCTCTTAGCTTCCTCTAGAGAAGACACTGTCCTGAAAGGGTGTTGCCTGTGTTCAGAGGACATGATTACCTGAGCAGATCCAGGTTTACCTTTGCGTGCAGTTCGACCAAAAGCCTGGAGTTCCACTCTTGTGTTCTCAGAAAGGAAGGAGAGGATCACAAATAATCCTCCATTGTTGTTCACCTGTTTGGACACTTTAATGTCCGTGCCACGCCCGGCAAGGTTTGTGGCAACAATAACATCACCAGGAAGCAATTCGCTATTATTTGGCTCAAGCTGTCTCCGTCATTGCGACAGTAGAGAATAACTTTACCTGGGATGCTGCTTTTCAGATCTTCATGGATCTCTTTGGCCTTGTTAATGGTTTCACAGATAACCAGGGCTGCTCTTCCATCTCTGTATGAATTTGGGGAAATCTCAGCCATGACACACGTTTTTTTCAGCTTTCCACTCTTCATTTGAAGTCTTTAGAGTACCTTTCACCTCATATAACTTCCTCCTGTTGAATGCTGGCATTTTGCAGGCAGAGATTTGGATATAGGTCCTGCAAAAACAGAATATCTGCTTTGCTTCCAAGTGTCCCTGTGGTTCCATATATTTTCCCATGGTACTTTTCAAAGAAGGAGATGTTAGAAATGTAGTTTGTCACTATTGAAATTGTGCTCAGTTTATTTGGTGTTTAATCTCAACAAACTGTTGCAGACCATCACCCCATTTCTTATTTAGTTCTACAATACCAGTGGACCTGAAATCCACTGGACAGACATGATCATTTTCTACAACATACTCACGTCCTTCCTTCAGTTGCATGGCCAGAAAGGCATTCTGAACCCACACTGACATTTTCTTATCCACTAGATTCTTCAAGAATCCAGGAATGCTGATTTTGTCTTTGTTGTTTGTGCATGGGGTGTACTGAACCTTCTCTGAGATTAAATCTGCAATGGCCTTGATGAGAATTTCTTCTGAATAATAGAGAGCACAACACAGGCCTTCCTCCAAAACAAGAAATGTAAGCTCCTGAATGTCCTGGTTGTTGTTCTGGCTGTTCTTTCTAAGGCAGAGCAATCCATTGTCATCTAAAGTGTAAACTGTAAAACCATAGGGGACACGGTTCTCAATTTCTTCGAAAAAATCGACCACATCCTGACTCACAGTTTTCAGTTTCCTAAGAAGTTCATCCTTTTCACTTCTGTAGAGTTCCTCTGTAAATCCTTTTGGCACAGTGTTCAATTCTTCAGCGATATGTAAAATGTCCATTGGATCATTGATTTCGGTTTCTTCTGTGTCTATTGAGTCAAAGATGGCCTTGAAGAATGAAGCAGGAGGACCCTGTACAAATGACTGGTGTCCTGTAGACAGGAAGCCATACTGGCTGACGTTGCCCCAGATCATGGCCAGAATAATGTTCAGGTGCTGCATGGAGACCATGGGGCTGGACAGGTAGGTCAGCTGCACTCCCTGATCCAGCAGCAGTGAATCCACTTCATCGATTATAATACACTGATAGCTGCGGTCAGGCCTCACATCCTTCATCTCAAATATCTGGCGAAGGTGATCTGCAGCAAAGGCTTCGATAGTTCCATAGACCACGTCCTTCTGGTAGCATTCTTTTCTATCTTCATCTGTGGTTTTATTTGTGTTTGTGTCAGCTGTCACACCAAAGTACTTGTAGAAGTTGGTCCATTCTTTTGCATCTCTTTGACATAACACAGAAGAGCTGGACACCACATCTACTTTTCACCTCTAAGCACACGCAGTACTGCAAACATCGCTATAACACAAGACTTTCCTTCTCCAGTGCCCATCTCCAGGAGCTTCCCAGTGTCGGACAAGACCAAGAGGCACCAGCTTATCATTTGAGTGGCTCTGGGC